>JAKFHU010001186.1:6000000-6412403 GCA_023783475.1 Daubentonia madagascariensis | reverse complement strand
CCCCCCCGGGGAAAACACACCCTAGTGTATCACATATTTCAAATTTGCCCACATTCTTCACGAATTCTTATACTTTTTCGCCCCGTGGCCAGCGCCCTTTCTCATTTGATGGCCCGACCCCCCCGCGCGCGCAGGCGGGCTAGGGCCGCGCCCCCCCCCCGGGGGCCAGCTCCGATCGCCGAGCCCCGCGGGGCCTGGGCCCCTCCTGCTCGGGGGAGCCGGAGGGGGGGAAGACGGGCCCGGGGAAAGGGGGAGGGGGCCCCGGGCCCCCTTGACCCCGCTCCCCCCCCCCGGGAGGGCCCCGTGGAGGGCAGTTGGCGGGGAGCGGTCCGAGTTCTTCGGAACGAAGCCATCGGGTCCCCTCCGGGTCCGGCCGGCTGGCTGGCTCCGGGCGGAGGACCGAGCCCAGCGCTGGGAGCCCACCAGCGCCCCCTCCGGACGACCGCCGCCGCCCTGCCCTGCCCTGCCCTGCCGCCAGGGGACTTGGGCAAATTACTCAACTTCCCAGTGACTCTCAGTGTCCCCGCCCAGTAGTGCAAACATCTACCTTGTGGGCTTGAGGGAGCAGGGACCGAGCCGAGGAGGCGACCGTGACTTCGTCGTCCACACTGTGGGTCCTGGTGTCCGGCGAGGCTCCCCTGTGGGGGGGGGGGGGGTCGTGGCTGGGAAACGGGAAACACCTGAGCATCGGTGGCGCCTGTAGACAGTGCAATCCGAAGCGCTGGCTGTTTGGCCCGGGCTTTGTGCTGAGCGCTCTCCTCCTTACAGACTTGCGAAGCGTACACACCGACGGGGGAGTTGAGACAGAGAGGCTAAGCAGCTTGCCCAAGACCACGCAGAGGTCGGGTAAGAACCGAGGTGCCCCGGCGCCGGCGTCTTCACCGCCGCTCCGTCATCCCCCTCCGCAGTGGAGGGCGCGCAGCCCAGAAAAGGACGCCTAGAGAAAGAGAATTTGCTCCTGTGTGTCCGGCACACGAGGAGACAAAATGTGGAGCCTGAGTCGCGGGTCTTCGGACTGCAGAGAGGCAGGAGCGAGGCTGTCCACTGCAGCACTCAGGAGCGTAGACTTGGGAGACCCGGGTTCCAGGCCCCGTCTCCCCCGCCCCCAATGGCCGTGCGACCTAGGGCGGGACTGGCACTCCTTGCTTAACTCCTCTGGCTTCCGTGTGTCCGCTGTCAATGGCAGATGAGATGAGAAATTAGCACACATCATTGTTAGAGATCCGGGAGAAATGCCTTGCGTGGAGTACACCTTTAAGGACCAAAGACAAGGGGAAACTATCTTAGGCAGGTCGCTTCTCTGTAGCCTCGCCTCTTCACCCGTGAGATGGGAAGCTTCGCAGCATCCGGCATACAGCCCTGAGCTTCATCTCCCCTCACCCACACGGGGCCGCCGCTCCCCCCACCTGGCTTTCCTTTACCCCGTGGCACTTACCACCCGACATTTTACACGAGGTCTGGTTTTTGTCTTTTTCATCTAATAGAATGTAAGCTCCAGAGTAGGGATCTTTGTCTCTTTTGTTCACTTGTGTATCTCCGGCACCGAGAACGGTGTCTGGCACATAGTCACCGCCGGGTGTATATTTGTTGAATAAATGAATGAGTATTAAATAAATGATGGGATGTCCACATAGAAGGTGACCGGCACGCCTCCGGGCCTGTGGTGATTACCGTGACCCTGCAGGCCTCACCATTTCACTACCTCCCTACGGCACTGCCACGTTCTTCAGGCCATCTTGTGATCACTCGTTTGGTTTACTGGGTATTGTTATCTTTGGAACTAGCTTCCCCAAACTGCAGACATGCATGTTCCCTCATGGCAAAGGAGCATCTCCCATTGCAAATTAACGATTTAGGATTCCAGTTCATGTGCCAACCTCTCATGAGTCCGGTGAATGTGAGTCAGTCCCCCTCGGCCAGTTCACCTCTGCGTGCACAGATCAAAGAGCTTGCAAAAGTTCTGGCAGCACCAGGGCATGGCCGCCTGGTGAGCCCTTGTCCGATTGTCGTACACCCTCCCTGTGGTGCTGCTAAATCATGCTCCCCACTATCTAGCTGTGAGGTAGTTGGGAATTAAGAGCCAGGGACAGTGACTTGAAGAGCACAGCTGGCCTTCCCAACCAGTGCCTGTTTTCCACAGCCTTGCCCAACCATCGTGTTATCGAACTTTTGCATAACAAGCGGTGGTATCTCTTATAGCAGTAAGGTTGTGCATTTTTTGTTTTGTTTTGTTTTGTTTTAGAGACAGGGTCTCCCGCTCTGCTGCCCAGGCTGGAGTGCAGTGGCATGATCATAGCTCACTGCAGCCTCCAAATCCTGGCCTCAGGGATCCTCCCTCCTTGACCTCCCAAAGTGCTGGGATCACAGGTGTGAGTCACCATGTCCGGCCTTTTTATATGCTTAAGATCCACTATTTTCTTTTCTGTGAGCTGACTGCTCAGATCCTTTTCCCACTGCCCTTTGCGGGTTTTTTTTTTGTTGTTTTTTTGTTTTTTTGGTTTTTTTTTTTTTGCATCTCTAACCTGCTTGTCCTAGTGTATGATTTCAGGCATAGATGCAACTTTATTTTTTCTAGATGGCTACCCAGTTGCCCCAGCATGGGCTATAAGGAACAGCCCATCTTCTCATCAGCTTGAGATACCACCTTTATCATGTAATAAAATCCTCTTATATGTTTAGGTCTATTTCTGAACTTTTCTTAAAAAAAAAAATCTTCTGATATCCTGGCTCTCTTTTCAATTTTTTGGTTATTTATGTACTCATCTTCGTGCCCCTCCTTTTGTGCCTGTCACTGTGTAGGTCCTGGGGCTACTGTCATGCTCCTCCATTCCTCCTCGGGCTGCCCCTCAGCCACACCCACTGCTCCCGGAGCTGCACCTCCCGAGGATGCCTGCCCATGCCAAGGCTGCCAGCTCCAGATCCTCCTAAGGTTTTCAGTCTTCAGGCACCAGAAGGCTGCTGGGTCCCCTGCCGGCTGGGGGGAGCAGCCTCTTCCACTCCAGGTCCCCTGGGATTGACAACCGGGAGGTACCTTGACCTTGAAGGAGCAGCGCCCATGGAGCAGTAAAACCACAAGCCAGACCGTGAGGAGGGAGAGGGTTGTGGGGCAGAGGTGAGGCCGGGTGGACTCAACCACTCCCTTTCTTAGCCATTCCCTGGACATTCCTCTTGTAACCCCACCCCCTCTGGCTAGTACTCTCTTTCTTCTCTGCCCCCAGAGGTGAGGGGCCCTCAAGTTTCCTTCCTGAAATCTTCTCTTTCCTTGGTTTCGGGCACTCTGAGGTCTCATGGCTCTCCTCCCTCACTCCCGTGCGGGATCCTTAGGGCCAGATATATTTTGGGTTCCAGAACTTTTCAGATTTTTAAAATTGATGGATGGATTGATTGAGGTGATCTCACTATGTTGCCCGGGCCGGAGTGCAGTGGCTATGCACAGGCACAACCATAGCACACTACACCCTCAAACTCCTGGCTACAGTGATCTTCCCACCTCACCTTCCCCAGGAGCTGGGACTACAGGCACATGCCACCATGCCCCAAATTCTGTGAATATCTGCAATCGATAGGCTACTTAGAAATGAATGCCTCGTGTCAGTGGAGGTTCTATTTTGCTAACAAATTGAATTGTGCACAACTCATGAAAATAAATAGTTTTCAGGGACTTTAGGAGTTGAGAATTTCAGATTAGCGATTGTGGACCCATCATTACTAATCGATTGCTCTGTTTTCTCCAACAGAAACGACAAACTCTCTCAGGGCCTGCCTGTCCTTTGTTGCACCTGTGCACCTGTCACTTGGTCTTAGCACATAGTAGTCATCCAATAAATATTCTTGAAGGAATAAACTCTAACTTGTAGCATTCACTTGAATCTGATCTTGTGTGTTTGGGGGCGGGGGATGCCTTGGTATTAGAGGTTTATGTCCCCGTTCTCCTCCCAAGTCAAAAGCTTCGACACGTACCCTCTTTTCCTCTCCACAGTATACTCTACCCCTAGTTAAATGCCTGGTTTAGAAAAATCCAATAAAATTATTTTCAACTGTTTTAATCATGTTTTCTATTTTCTATATTTTATGATGCTTTGCAATCTTGGGGGCCTTGCCGGCCAGGGAGAGCCCACCCATCCCAAGGACAATTCCTAGAGATGGCAAACAACTTGCCTGCAAACTGCAACCGATCAAAAAACCATGCTGGGCGCAGTGTGCGTGCCTGCAGGCCCAGCTACTTGGGAGGCTGAGACGGGAGGATGGCTTGAGCCCAGGAGTTCTGGGCTATACCGCACTATACCGGATCCAGTGTCTGCACTAAGTTCAGCATCGATACGGTGGCCTCCTGGGAGCCAAGGGACCACCAGGTTGCCTAAGGAGGGGTGAACCGACCCAGGTCGGAAACGGAGCAGGCCAAAACTCGGTAGTGGGATCGCGCCTGTAAGTAGCTACTGAACTCCAGCCTGGGCAACACAGCGAGATCCCGTTTCTAAAAAACAAAAAAAGACAGAAAGAAAAAACCCAACCCATCAAAAAAACAAAACAAACAAACAAAAAAACAAAACCAAAATCTCCTCAAACTTGCCATCCCTGCTTGGCCCGTGCCCCCTTCTCTTGGGAACTGTTGACAAAGACTCTCCTTGTGACCAACACTTCAGTCAGGCTCCTCTGAGTCCTTTCTGACTAGGCTTGACCTTGGACTTCCCTCTCTGTCCTCCTAGAATCCAGTTTGAACAAGAATCCTGCTCAATCAGTTTAGCAAAACTCCTCCACCCTTGGTATCTGACCGCGCTGGAAATCTTTCCACCCTGGCTTGCCTTCAGCAAGAATTCTATTGAGTCGGTCTAACGAGAATCCCCCTTACCCCTGATGTTTCTTCCCTCTCGGTAATTTCCCATCCGCTGACCCTCACCCTGCTCCTTGGCTATAAATCTCCACTTGTTCTCACTGGGGTCGAGTTGAGCCCAATCTCTGTCCCCCACTGCAAGACCCCATTGCAGTGATCCCTATACCTATCATTATGGCCCCCCTTTTTAAAAATGTTTTTTGTTTCGTTTTGTCTTTTTGAGACAGGGTCTCGCTCTGTTGCCCGGGCCGCAGCGCAGTGGCGTCATCATAGGTCACCGCAACCTCACACTCCTGGGCTCAAGCCATCCTCCCGCCTCGGCCTCCCAGGGTACTAGGATTACAGGCGTGAACCACTGGGCCCAGCCACCCCTGTTGAATCTTTATTCAAGTCTAGCTCATCCTCCTTAACAGTATCATGAAGACTATTTTCTTAAGCACTGTAAGTAATAAAACTTTCAATGGCATTGGCCTCTCCTTGTTGTCACTCAGTCGCCTCTCTAAATTAAATTCTGGGTACAAGCAATAAAACTAAGTGAATAGACCGTAACAATTTTTGCCAAGGTTCCAGGTGTATCTTCATGGCTCTTAGTGCAGCACTGCCTGGTAGGATCGTATTGTCTTTCTTCGTTTCTTTGTTTCTTTTCGCTTTTTCTGTTTATTGAAAGAACACCGCACACTGGCACACAGGACTACAGAGGTTTTGGTATAAACACCTGTATTTTAATTAGTATGTTTTATATGTGGATGTGTCTTTTTAGATAGGAAACATTTTTCTGTATTTTAAACTATGTCCACATTTGTGTGTGTGTATAAACATGTATTTTTTCTCTGTATGAGTGGGAAAAGCGGGACTTTGCTGCACCGTTTCTGGAAAGCAACAATGGAAACTCACTGAAATCCCTCCCTAGTGGTATACCTCTTGTGTCCTGGCAAGAAGCAGCTGGTCATAGGGCTCAGTGTGGCAGGGCCATTTTTTTCCTCGACGTTAGGAACAATACTAGTTTTTATTCCAGGGGTGAGCAGTGCCAGTTGACTGGCTCTTTGGGGATTCATGAGGGTCCCCAAAGCCTGTGGGAACAGATAGTATCAAGGGGTCTTCCATGCAGGTCCCACTTGTTCGCTACCTCTTCCAGACTCAAAGGAGAGATGGTAGCAGGTCTGGCAAGGCCATGCAGTTCTTCTTATCGTAGTCTCGGGACGCCGACGCCCCGCTAGGATCGTATTTTCTATGTGGATATTGAAATAAGGAAACATTAAGACAGGAGTACAGTATGTTAAAGAAACCAGAATTCCTCCTGGAACGAATCCCAGTGAATTGGAGGTGGCAAGTGCCACAAGAAGGGACGAGGGGAGCAGCGACTGAAAGCTGGCGTTTGAGTTTGGCTTTAGGCGTATGAGTCTCAGAGACGAAATACGGCGCAAGGACAACCGATTGCCTCTCCGGACCCTACAAAATAAGGCATGTGGCAGAGAACAGAGAGTCCCCGAGAAAGTCCTGGTTTGGAAAGCACATGCGTGGGGGTAGAGCCAGTATCTGAAGAGACCATTTAGAGAGGACGCACTTAGAGATAAAGGTTGAACTTTCGAGGACCCAACAGACCAGGAGAAGAGGAGAACGTCCCTACTCAGACAGGTTGGGCATCTCAGTCTTTCCTCGGTGACTCTTGAAGAGAACATAAGAGAGCAGAATGAGGTCTGCTCAGTTAAACCCGTAAGAAGCCGCCCCTCAGCACCCGTCCCACGTGGCACTTCTTGCGAAGACTCTCACTTCTGGGAGTTTAGGTTAGAAAACAGAAACATAAGGCGTCATTAACCACCACTCCGTACTAGCAAAGTTTCCTCCCAAACGCACCGAGGCCCACCCCCGCTAGAAACAAAAAGGCGAAGAGAAAGAATAACAACACTCCTGCACCTTACTTTACAACGACCGCTCATTCCCCCGCGGGGGTGCACCGTTCCCGGAAGTACTGCAATACCGGGCCGATGCGTGGAGTGGACGGAGCAAGCTCCTATTCCATCTCCCTGCTCCAAAAATCCATTTAACATATTGTCCTCGGATAGAGGACGTATCAGATATTAAACTGATAAGAACAGATACTACACTTGATCTTAGCCAAAAGGCCGAGAAGCGATGCCGCCGTCTCCGTCCCCGCCGTCACCGCCCTCAGGACACCCATATTACATTCACGGTGAGCCGCGCCTCGCCCAATCTACGCCTCCCTCTCTTTCTCCACGGGCCCCTCGAAAACATCAGCCTAGTGTATCAGCATAATTTCTAATTGTCCACATTCTTCAGCGAATTCTTATATCTCTGTTCGCACCGTGGCGGCAGCGCCCATTTCTCATTTGCATGGCCCGACCCCTCCCGCGCGCGCAGGCGTGGCTGAGGCGCCGCGCCTCCCCGCCCCGGGCCAGCTCCGATCGCCGGAGCCCCCGCGGGCCTGGGCCTCATCTCCTGCTCTGGAGGAGCCGGACGGGGGGAAGACAGGACCGAGGGCAAGTGGGAGCGGCCCCGGCCCCTTGACCTCCGCTCCCCCACCGGGAGCGCCCCGTGGAGGGCAGTTGGCGGGGAGCGGTCCGAGTTCTTCGGAACGAAGCCATCGGGTCCCCTCCGGGTCCGGCCGGCTGGCTGGCTCCGGGCGGAGGACCGAGCCCAGCGCTGGGAGCCCACCAGCGCCCCTCCGGACGACCGCCGCCGCCCTGCCTGCCCTGCCCTGCCGCCAGGGACTTGGGCAAATTACTCAACTTCCAGTGACTCTCAGTGTCCCCGCCCAGTAGTGCAAACATCTACCTTGTGGGCTTGAGGAGCAGGGACCGAGCCGAGGAGGCGACCGTGACTTCGTCGTCCACACTGTGGGTCCTGGTGTCCGGCGAGGCTCCCCTGTGGGGGGGGGGGGGGTCGTGGCTGGGAAACGGGAAACACCTGAGCATCGTGGCGCCTGTAGACAGTGCAATCCGAAGCGCTGGCTGTTTGGCCCGGCTTTGTGCTGAGCGCTCTCCTCCTTACAGACTTGCGAAGCGTACACACCGACGGGGGAGTTGAGACAGAGAGGCTAAGCAGCTTGCCCAAGACCACGCAGAGGTCGGGTAAGAACCGAGGTGCCCCGGCGCCGGCGTCTTCACCGCCGCTCCGTCATCCCCCTCCGCATGGAGGGCGCGCAGCCCAGAAAAGGACGCCTAAGAAAGAGAATTTGCTCCTGGTGTCCGGCACACGAGGAGACAAAATGGGAGCCTGAGTCGCGGGTCTTCGGACTGCAGAGAGGCAGGAGCGAGGCTGTCCACTGCAGCACTCAGGAGCGTAGACTTGGGAGACCCGGGTTCCAGGCCCCGTCTCCCCCGCCCCCAATGGCCGTGCGACCTAGGGCGGGACTGGCACTCCTTGCTTAACTCCTCTGGCTTCCGTGTGTCCGCTGTCAATGGCAGATGAGATGAGAAATTAGCACACATCATTGTTAGAGATCCGGGAGAAATGCCTTGCGTGGAGTACACCTTTAAGGACCAAAGACAAGGGGAAACTATCTTAGGCAGGTCGCTTCTCTGTAGCCTCGCCTCTTCACCCGTGAGATGGGAAGCTTCGCAGCATCCGGCATACAGCCCTGAGCTTCATCTCCCTCACCCACACGGGGCCGCCGCTCCCCCACCTGGCTTTCCTTTACCCCGTGGCACTTACCACCCGACATTTTACACGAGGTCTGGTTTTTGTCTTTTTCATCTAATAGAATGTAAGCTCCAGAGTAGGGATCTTTGTCTCTTTGTTCACTTGTGTATCTCCGGCACCGAGAACGGTGTCTGGCACATAGTCACCGCCGGGTGTATATTTGTTGAATAAATGAATGAGTATTAAATAAATGATGGGATGTCCACATAGAAGGTGACCGGCACGCCTCCGGGCCTGTGGTGATTACCGTGACCCTGCAGGCCTCACCATTTCACTACCTCCCTACGGCACTGCCACGTTCGTCAGGCCATCTCGTGCTCATGTGGTTTCCCAAGTACTGTGTTACGTTCCCACTGTGTGCCAGCGAGCATTTCCCTTCTCTTTTGGCCTTTCAACAATCCCAAATGCGAGATGTTATTTATCCCATTTTATACCTGAAGAAACTTAGGCTGCCTCGGTTCCCTTCCCAACATCCTCAGCCTTCCCCCTCTTCCTCCTCCCGAAGCATTCCTGGGATCCGCACTCTTGGCTGGCAATTTTGCATCTTCATTGTCAGTGGATCTTTATTCCCATCCACCCTGGAGGAAAATGGGTTAGAGTTTACGATCCCCTCTGAACAGAACGGAAAACTGAACTTCAGAAAGGAGATTTGAGCTAACCAAACCTTCCAAGAGACTGACTCATCTGTGGGGTGGGCTGATTCAAGAAGCTGAAAACCTGGCTGCGGAGGGCGGAATGTGGGGAGCCTGGTCCAATGGTTAAGGTCACAGACGACGGACGAGGGCGTGCGAATCGCCCTCTCCTTTTCCGGCGCTTCACCACCCCTAGGGGCGCTGTGTCGTCAGCTCAGCCAAGACCCGATTCTCTCCTCCGGGCGGCAGGGGACGGCGGAGAGCCGCAAAGGCAGCCCCGGCTTCCCATTGTGTCGAGGCCACTCCGCAGCCGAAGGAATTCATCCATTCTGGGCTTACCTGGCCCACTGAGACCCGGAGAGGGAAAGTTCAAGGTCCTCCAGGTGACTGACAGATCGAGGCTTAAAGCCCGGGCTTCCTGTCAAGAGCTACTAGGTCAGGTGGCCACATTCCATGATCGTGCCTGATGCCATTCACTCGAAGAGGCACATTGTTTCATATTTTTATACCTCAGAAACCAGGATGCATCTTACATTTGATGCCAGGAGAGAGCCTGGCTGCTGTTTATGTGGCAGCATCTTTTTTTTCCTTTTCTTCCTTTCTTCCTTAGGGGTGCGTAAAATAACGGTGTTTCTCACCATCCATGCGTGAAATACTATAATAAAAGCCTCCGTTTATTGACGTGGATTTTTTTTTCACACTTAAAGGTAAATTGTTGAAAAATCCAAACTACAGTTCCTTACCTGCCATTATTACGTCAACCAAGAAAAGGTCATTTTCAACAAAAAGTTCGACGTTTAACAACTGATAATAGAAAAGAGGGCTTTTACAATGCGGACGAACTCAGAGGGCACGATCTATAAATATCCACGCCTGCCTTTACAGTGACAGCTACTGGAAGCAGGATAACTCTTAAAAAGCCAATCTAGACACATTCCTCCCCATTCCACCTGCCTCTTTCTGTTGGTAATACCAGGAGTCTTCAGAGAGCCGCTGTGGTCTGTGTCACGTTCATCCCGGCCTCCTTTCGAAGCCTGTACTTGATGATGATAATGTGATAAATCTTCTGCCTTAGCTTTGATGCTTTTTCGTTAATTCGATTCTGGTAGGAAACCGTGGCAGGTCTTCCACTTCAATCCCATCAGCCATTTCCATCACCTTGTCTAAAAGGTCTTTATTGTAACTGCAGACCAGGAAGAGGTGATTGGCTCAGACCATAGAGAGAGACAGCAGTTGGTCCAGGTAGTCGCTGTCAGGTGGGTTGTGGAAGTCAGGCAGGTGGCGCAGGATGAATTCCATGCAGGCCTTCCATCTTCCATTGCTTCCCCCTCTCTGAGTAGGAGCCGAACTGATCTGCGAAGTTGGTCGCCTACTGCACCCCTGAGACCAGCTCCTCTACCAAGGTGGCCATCTGGACCAGCCACCATGGTGCCCACTGCTGCCAAAGGCTGGATTATTTCTTTCTTTTAATATCCCAATACCTCTAAGATAGAGGTATTATTACGCCTACTTGGTAGGTAAGGAAACTCATCAGAACGATAGAGCAACATGACCATGTTTGCACAACCAATAAATATTGCAGCTGGTATTTCACAGGACTTACACACCCATGCCCATGCCCATGCTTCTGACCACTTGCTTTGCTCCTTTCACAAGAAAAGACTCTGGGTCTTGAATAATAACAGGCTTATTTAAAAATGCAAATATGCAAGTGGTTACAATCAGCGACAGCATGGGAAGTTCCCTGAGGGCCAATGTGAGTTCAAGTTCAGACTGTAGGGAGTAGACAGGAATGTGAAGTAGAATCCTAGAACTGAGGGAAGTCTAAGGTCAGAGGTGGGATAGAGAGAGGCAGGGTGCACAGGGCAGGGAGGAGGGGCCCAGAAAGGGAGATGAGAAGGGGGAGGCCACAGTCGTGGCAGAATCACTCTGAAAATTCCTCCTCTGGCATGAGGACTGGCTCAGAGGTTTGGAGACTTTTCCTCAAATTCAGGCCAAGCCCCCTCCTCTACCCTAAGCATCTCCCCATCTGATTTCTTTTCCTTCCAGGGTAGTAGAAGGAGAGAGGGAGAGATGCCAATAAGAACCCACTTTCTTCTTTGCTCACCCCCAAAAAGCCTTCCTGGGCTTCAGGGAATGGTCTCCTCACCTGCTCATTCCGCCTACTGGGGACACAGTCCCTGGAAGAGTCAGGTAGGATAATAAAGAATACCAACCTGTAGCTAAACAATTTTATACTTTATCTTGTATATTTCCCACCCATGAATCCATTTAATTATTGAGATAGTTGAAGTGCCTTTTTCTTCCTCTTATCATCACTGTTTTTCATTTAAATACTTTTGGACTTAGTTTGTTAAATGTGCTTTGGAGATAAATGTCCAGTGACAAGCCTCAATTTCATCTTTTGCATGTGGAAACCCTCCTCTACCTAGTGTTGCAGATGGCATCCCTGGGTGCTGGGAGGAGAAGGAACTAGGACTCCTTTTTACAAAAGGAGGAAGAGAGCTAGCAAGACTCCACCCCTCAGCAGAACTGGGACTTCCCTACCAGCTGGTGAGAGCAGGCAACTTCTAAGCATTCTCTGGGGTTCTCCAAGAACCTTTACAGGGAAGGCTTGGAGATACTGAGTAACCTGCCCAAGTCCCCCCAGTTAGTAGGTGTGTACGGTCTCCCAGTTCCCCCTGATTTCTTTCTGTGTCCTGACCAAAAAGCAGAGTGCCTTGACCACTTTATAATCCAGGCAGCTGCAGGTTTTTCCCAGCAGGCTTGAACCCAAGCTGGGGCCTTGAACATTCCCAGGCACTGATAAAGGCATCTAGGTTTACTGGGAAAAAACTGTCCCCGGCCCTGAGCCAAATTTCTTAAATCTTCATATAAACTCCATACAGTGACCTGCAAACTTCGGGCATCCCTCAGTAGAGCACTCCTTTCTCCAGTTCTCTGTGTAAAGGATTCCTGCGGCCTACCCCATATGTGTAAGTTCTCCTCATAAACACTTTGGATGCACCACCCTGGCCTTTAATGTTTCTTTCTTGGGAATCCCATCTTGGGACAGTTTGGGGCACTCCCTTGTGGGAACTCCCCTGCTGCTGTTTTCGGGGCAACTCCAGCTGAGAGTTCAGCAGAATGAAATAAGGTGACACAGCCAGGATAGAACCTGAGTCTAACTGACTCCAGAGCCCAAGCCGATGCCACTACACTGACTGCTAGAATTGACAAGCTCCCCTGGAAACTGTTCCCTGATTCAAGGGGTGCCCCCCACCCCAATCCCCACCACACTGGAGACTGTATTTGGAGCCCACTTTTCCCCTACCCTTCTCCTGCCCCCAGCCCTGAAACTGTACTAAGCCTTACTGCTTCCAGAAAGATTTTTATCTGTGGATGAAGGTATGTATATGTAGGAGGTAGGTTAATAGCCTACTTGGAGTGATTTTAAATGCACAGTCCTGAGGGGCCGGGCGTGGTGGCTCACGCCTGTAATCCTAGCACCCTGGGAGGCCGAGGCGGGAGGATCGCTTGAGCTCTGGAGTTCGAGACCAGCCTGAGCAAAAGTGAGACCCCCGTCTTTATAAAAAAGAAAAAAAAAATATGTAAATGCACAGTCCCCACCCCCAAAAAGCCTTCCTGGGCTACCGTTCCTCACCTGGTCATTCCACCTACTGGGGACACAGTCCCTGGAAGAGTCAGGTAGGATAATAAAGAATACCTACCTGTAGCTAAACAATTTTATACTTTATCTTGTATATTTCCCACCCATGAATCCATTTGGTCCTTATACCAGCCCTGTGAGGAAGGTAACAAGTAATACTCTTACCCTACAGGCAAGGAAGCTGAGGTCCAGATAGGTTAGGTAGGGCCTCCAGGGTCATAGGAAGAGGTAGACACTAGGCTTGAGCCAAGCATTAGAAACCTCCAAGGCTAGGGTGTTTGCTAAGAAGTCACTTTGCCTTCTGGGGGCTCAGACCTCAGTGAGGGTTAATTGGATTTTATATTTTCTTTCATTGTGACTGAACACAGACATTCATGGGGGGATGGGAGGAGGAGAGATGGATGAGTGAGGGACAGGTGATTCTGGAGACCTGGGAGGATGAGTCAGCAGAGGGCTGGATGATGAGGCTGGAAGCCTCCCAGGAAGAGTGGGGGAAAGAAGCCAGAGAAAAGTGAGTAGACTTTACTGTGGAATTGTCCCTGGGGCCCACTGAAACTCAAAGCTAAGGTGGGAAAGTGTCTTCTACCTGTTTAGGACCCTGGAGAGAAAGGTACTTTACAGATGTCCCCTAGGAGCCTTGGGAAGAACATCTCCCTCCCCCAACAAGGTGGGGCAGGGAGTGGGTACTGCTCAGTTGCCCTGGTAGTGGCCACATTGTGAGGTGGTTCTGGTTACAGGTACTGGGGTTGGGGTGGGAGGAAACAGAGGTGTGGGGGCAGTGGGGCAGTGGGGCAGTGTCCCTGGGCTCTGTCTGTCCCCACCCCTGCCTGGGGCCTTCTACCATCCCACCATCATGGGTAGCGCCTACCACTGGGAGGCCAGGCGCCGGCAGATGGCTTTGGACCGGAGGAGGTGGCTGATGGCCCAGCAGCAGCAGCAGCAAGAGCAGGTGCATGAGAGGGGGCAGGTTCTTCTGGGAACCGGGGGCAGGAAAGGAATGGGGAAGGAAGACAGACCCCTAGGAAGCTACCTACTGTCTGGTGAATGTTGTTTGCTGGGGGTAGAAGGAAAGCAAGGTCAAGGTCATTTGGAGTTCTCTTGAATCAACTGTATGTGCATGTGGAGGTGGGGATGCTACCACCTGACCAAGTTCTGTTGTTGTACTAGACTAGGGCAGGGTACTAGGCCCGGGAGGTTTTAAAGCTGCGCTGTCCAATAGGGTAGCCACCAGCCTGTGTAGTATGGAGCCTTTGGAATGTGGCTAGTGAGACTAATTTTTAAATTTTACATAAATTTAAATATAAATTTTTTAAATATTCTATTTACACACTGGAAAAATTTTAAGCATGTTTGGGACAATTTGGGTATGTGAATCTACCTTTTCAACTGTAAATTTTATGAAATCTAACTATTGATCAGATATCTTTGATGAAAATTTAGTGTCCAAATTAAGATGTGCTGTTAAGTGTAAAATGTATGCTAGGCTTTGAAGACTTAGTATGAAAACAAAGAATATAAAATATCTCGCTCATAGTCTCATTGATCACATGTTTTGGGTATATGGGGTCAAATAAAATATGTTAAAATTAGTTTCACCTGTTTCTTCTTTCTTATATAGCTATTAGAAAATTTAAAATTATGCATGTGGCATGCATTATATTTTTATTGGACAGTGCTGTTTCAAAGCATTTGCAAGGTTATTCTTTATCCTCCCTCACTGAAAACTGCTTTCAGTGGCCAGCTCCAAAGCTAGGAGGTTCAGAGACAGTGCTATTTCCTGGGCTGGGACTGTGCCAGGGGTGCTGTCACCCAGAAACAGTTCTTGGGTATTGTGGTGGGCGAGGGGAGACAGCCTAGGCCCCAGCTTCAGCCTCCAACTCCAGGGAACAGAGAGCCCCACCACCACCACCTACACCTCTCTATTCACTTGCCTTGCTCCCAGAAGTCTCTCTGGCAGATGGGTGACTGGGTGGGGAGAGAGGAGGATGCCACTTGCCGGGGGCTTCTTGCCAGGAACTGAAAAAACTCCAAGAGGAGGAAAATCAATTGGAGAAAAACACCCAGCCACCTCAGGAGTCGAAGGAGCCACGTCCACCACCAGCAAAATCACAGCCACCAGCAGAGCAGCAGCAGCCGCCAGCACCACAGCCACCGCAGCCACCACCACAGCCGCCACGAGCGCAGCCACAGCTACCGCCACCGCCGCCACAGCCACCACCGCAGCCAATGCAACAAAGAGCTCAACACCCTTTTACTCAGGGCCCCCCCAAGTGCAATCTCCAGGATTCCCAAATGCCAGGTCTCCAGCTTGGTTCAGTGGGGGCCTGTTAGGCTGGAGGGCAACCCCACTGTATGAACAACAGGTTCCAAGGGGGGCAGAAAACACTTACAGGCTCTGGTGAGGTGCCTGGCAGGGGGAGGTGGTGAGAGAGCCCCTTGCTCCTATCCCAGCCCTATAGTCTAGAAGTCATATCTGCCACCCCACCCTCTCTGACTCTCCCCAGTACCTTTGGCCTTTACTGCCTTGGTGGCCACTCTCTCTGGGTGGGTTTGTGCCAATCTAAGCCTGCCAAGAAGCTTGCCACATTCTCCGGAGGGTGGCAGAAAAGTTGTCAGCCCCTCTTGCGGGGTAAGGGTGACAGGAGGTGGGGGGGATTCAGAGGGTGGGATATGAGTTGGAGGCTTATCAACAGATATATAGAGCCCTGTGAGGTCTGGAACAGGGAACCACAGTATGGCTTTCTAGTTGAGAATCTTGAGAATGGGCTCAGTCTTTGCTTTGCCCTAGGTTGGAACCTCCCCCGCCCCCCTGGCCTCCAGACAAGGAATCCAGTCCGGCCATGTTTTATCCTCGGAAAACTGCCAGATGAGTAACTTGTGCTTTCTTTCATCATCAGATCTCAGAAACCCAAGCCAATGTGGCCCTACCAAATACACTGGGTATTCACGACTCAAGGTGAGAGAGACACAGAATGTGAGAGACACATACTCTGACCAAGTGCCTGAGAGAGAGAGAGAGAGAATGTGTGTGTGTGTGTGTATGTGTGTAGTCTAAAAAGGCTTCCTTAGCAGGAGTGGGGGGAGAAACTGGAATTATTTCAAACTCGCTTCTGGATGGCCCATTCCTCCATTCCTTGCCCCCATTAAAAGTGTCTGGTAGCAAGGTGGGCACGGTAGGGCATACACATAGTTGCAGGTGAGGATCACTGGAGCCCAGGAGTTTGAGTCCAACCTGGGCAACACAGTGAGACCCCATCTCTAAAAAAAAAAAAGAAAAAGAAAAAAAAAAGAAGGAAAAGTGTCTGGGTAGGGCCTGTTGCTCCGTGCCATCCATATGATGAAAATGATAACACTACCTTCTCAGCAGAGGTGCTATGAGGACCGAATGTGGCAATTAAAGGACACAGCATAAAAGCACTTAGAGTCTGGCTCATTATAGGCCATCAGACCCAGGGTGCTGGGCACAGTAGCGCACCTGCAGTCCCAGCTACTTGGGAGGCTGAGGCAGGAGGATCATTTGAGACCAGGCGTCTGAGGCTGGAGTGTGCTATGATTGCGCATGTGAATAGTCACCGCACTCCAGCCTGGGCAACATAGTGAGACCCTGTCTCTATAAATAAATAAATAGATAGATAGATAGATAGATAAATACCAAAAAACAAAACCAACCCAGGATGGTAACCTTAATAAGAATATAAAATGGGGCAAGTTTTGGAAAGCTTTCTCTGACACAGGTATAAAGGATGAGAAAACCCGATGCTAGCACTTTTAGGATGAGGACTGGGCTGCTACACTTCACTTTGATTCCTCTGGCCTCAAAGGGCTTACTGCTTTTATGTTCTGAAACCAGCAGGCCCAGAAGATGCTAAATAACTTGTTTTGCTTCCTGTCTCTTTTTCCTCTCAGTCTACGAATTACATGCAGCAGTGGTGATCCAGAGATCGAACCTAAGACCCCACCAGCCAGCATCAAAAAGCGGATGAGCAAACACACCTTCTTACCACCCAGCAACATCTCCACTCCAAAAGCCATCTACTCTAGAAGAGGAGGCTAGCTGGGATAAAATGTGATTCCTTCCTGGAAAGAATCGAGAGGCTGGTCACCTTTATGAGACTGGGATGAGGGGAAGTGGGCAGAAGGACCCACAAAGGGGATGGAGAGTGGGGGAGAAGACAGTGAAAGGAAATTCCACACTGCTCTCAGCAAAGCCCATGGGAGACCTTGGTCTTTGGTCCCCCATGTCTGCAACTCCTACTACTATTACTACCTGCCCTTATTCAACAATGATAGGTCTGTTAGGGGCTTCAGGTTTATGACTGTCACTGGAGCCATCACCCCTTCCCCCAAGCCCATGCTTATTGAGATATAGGCTGCAGAAGGAGGGCTTGCATCACACCAGAGCAGGCCTGGGACAGCAGCAGAAAGAGGTGGCAGGCAGGGACACCCCCAAGCCCAGGGCAATGCCTGCCCACAGCGGGCACTCAGCTGTTAAGTGGATGATGGGGACAGGGATGGAGAGAAAGAGCTCAGAGGAAAGGGGGACTCAGGCACAGGACACCTGACCTGGGAAGGGGAGAGGGTCTCTCCCTTCCTGGCTATCGGCTTTCCATCCAGCAGAGACAACCCAGAGGCTATGAAGGTCCCAGGCATCCCCTTTGCCAGCCCAAGGTGGAAGAGGGGGCAGGACTGAAGGACCCTAGTTGTCAGGCTTCAGGAAGGTACAAGGCCTGGGAAGTCCTTTCTTCCCCCATGATGAGAAAGGCTGCCTCAGTCACCTCAATCACAACCCCGGTCTGAGGGGTCAGCTGGGTCATTTCACTGTGGCCTGTGTAGCAACGCCTTTGGTCAGACTGAAGGAGCCCCGTTTCAGTGCAACTCTGGGACATTCCCTGATGGGAGCAGATGGGGAAGGCAATGGGGGATGATGGCACAGAACAGGGATATTGAAGTTGAAAGAGACCTTAGAGATACACAATGAGAGAAAGAGGGAGAGAACAAGCTCTCGTGAGAAATCTCTTGGAAGCCAGAAAAGCAGGACACATTATCAGAGGGGCTCAGAGGCCTGCGGAGAGACCTTGATGCCTACTTGAACATTAAGAAACAATTTGTGGCCAGCACAGTGGCTCACACCTGTAATCCTAGCACTTTGGGAGGCCAAGGCAGGAGGATTACTTGAGGCCAGGACTTTGAGACCAGCCTGGACAATATAGTGAGACCCCATCTCTAAAAAAAAAAAAATTAAAAAAACGTTAAGGTGTGGCAGTACATGCCTGTAGTTCCAGCAACTTGGGAAGCTGAGGCAGGAGGATCACTTGAGCCCGGGAGGTCAAGGTTATAGTGATCTGCCACTGCACTCCAGCCTGGGAGACAGAGTGAGACCTTGTCTCTTAAAAAAAAAAAAAAGAAACAGTTTGTGAAATAGGGAGTGTCCACCAGCCCCCTTCCCACCCCCAGAAGACTTTTTTTTTAAGGCTAGTCAAGTGCAGTAGTGAGGAAGGGGAAAGAGTAGAACAAGGAGTTCCATGTGGAATTGACCATGAACAATCAATTGAGATAACTCACTACCTTCGGACCCGCCCCAGGAGACTTCTGAACTCTGTTAGGTATAGTTTATTGAATGCAATATAAATCCTTTACATTTGGTGACCTACACACAGCAGCTCTGGCCTGGCCTCCCTGGACTTCCATGATCTTGCCGGCACCACCTTGGCTTCAGCTTGGAGACAGACCTCCTTCTTTCCCTTTGTTCTCTACCCTTTGTTCTCTAAGTTCTGTCACCATTTCCCCCTCTCTACCCATTCTACTTCAAATTCAGCTTTCCCTACTCACCTCTGTTCATATCTCTGCCTGTTTGAACGATAAAGACTCAACCACCTTTAACAAATAACCCTTCCTGAAGTACAGAAACCACTTTCACTTAGGAGCCCAGCGGCAAGGCGTTATCTGGAGCTTTGCTTTAGCTGGGTGACAGGAAAGTGAGGGGTCTAGACCAGTCCCTGCTGATGTGCTGCTCCATACTGTCAAAGCCCGGGGGATAGCAGAGGCCTCTGGGAGGCAGAGCAGGCCTTGGTGCTAAGCTGGCGGTAGAACAGAGCCCAGCAGTGTTGGATAGACACTGACAGCTTCATCTCCTGTGGGCTTTCAGAAGACAGCAGCTGGGCCCACTGTTTGACCTGCCTGTATCCACTCACATGGGCTTGGTGTAGGCTTAGAAACCCTCCTTTAATAAATACCTTTTAAAATTACTCTGCCTTTGGCTCCATTTTTCCTGTGTAGGTCCAGGGGGTGCCAGATGCCTCCCTCCTCTTCCCTACCACTTTGGCTATGAAGAGAACAGTAAAACTGTTTTATAGAGAGGAGAAGCTTTAGCTGGAGAACAGCTCTGTCTTCCTTAGAACCAGGGACAATCATTAACCAGGAAGGATAGAGGGCCAAAGGGCTTTGGCCAATCTTATTATCAGATGGACAGGAGACAAGTTACCAGAGAGAAGCAGGCCATCACCATCACTTTGCCACATGACCAAAGCAGATAGGCACAGGAAAGCATCTATGGTCCCCTAAGAGGCCTTGGAGACAGCACTGGGTGTCCCCAAAGTCACTTTCTCATAACAAGTGGAAAATTCAAAAAGCGTCCATGTTTTAAAAGCCAGATAAACACACTGACAGGACAGCGAGCCCCAGTGGAGTGGGGCAACCAAGATGCTCAGTACAGAAAGGGCGGGTGCCACTCCAGGGACTCTAAGGCACCTCAAGAAAAGGTCAGGTCAGATTTCCCTCAAGACAGAACAAGGGCAGGATCTGAGTGGCTCCTGAAAGAACCTGGGGAAATCAGAGGATGCGAGCATGTGTGCGTGTATGAAGTTAACTTTGGCAAGCTTCCTGTGCTGAGGCGGGGGTGAGGTATAATAAAGTAGGGCTTTTCCTTTGGCAAAGCCACTACAGTCCTTCCTTGGTCACCATGGAGTTGCGGGAGATACAGCCCAGGCTTGCAGGTGCCTGGAGTACAGGGACAGCAGACAGGTCATGGTGGGTGAGGCACCAGCAGGTGAGGCACCGATGTGTTTCCCCGGCAGTCCACGTATTCATAGCTCTGGAAGACCAGCTGCTCTGAACGGCTCAGGTAGGAACAGGTCAGGGTGCCCCTGCAGAGGAAGCAGGCCTTGTTGCCATGTCTTGGAGGGAGAGGAAAGTTCTGGCCCTGTTCTGCTGTCTGGGGAGGGTTGGCTCCCTCAGACCTCCCTCTCCCTTCCATCTGCTCCCCACTCTGCCAAGGTACCTGGGACGGCTGCCCCACCTGTGTCCCAGCAGCTCCTAGACAGCCCTGTGGCTGTTGCCCCATAGCTTATAAGCAAGGTGAGACGCAGAGAAGGGGCTGGACTTGCTATTCCCAAGAGCCAGCAAAGATTCATGGGGTCAGCTTGGATGACTCTTTCTCCCCCATGGAGAAAGAGTGGAGCTGAGGTAAGACTGAAGTCAGAGTGGGAGAGGGAATACCAGAGCTCCAAGCCCTACTTACTGGATGTACAAAAGTACATGATGGACTTTGATTTTCAGCCAGGTACAGATTTTGCTGAGAGAGAGAGAAAGAGAACACAGGACCACGTTTCACATGGAGCAGCCTGTCAGAAAGTTCGGAGGATACCCGCAGGTCCCAGTTTCCTTGCCCCCCAGGCTCTTTTCCTTTTATCAGGGGCCCCCCCGAAATGCCACTCCCACCCCTTCACTCCCTAAGGTGATCGTGGCCACCCCACTGCAATGGCACTCTAACCCCAATTTGTTCGGCCCAGGCACATGCAGTCCCCTCCATCAGCAGAAAACAAGACATTCATCTTTCTCAGCGATTCAGGCTGAAGAGTCCAAGGTCACATATCGTAAAGATTAACCAAATTCCAGCCTGTTTTTCATTCCAATCTAGGACCAGACAGACAGAGGCTGGGGACCCTGAATCCTTGCACATTGCAGTCTTGGCCACCAGAGGGCAGGCCAGATGCTGGCTGTAGAATTTACTAAGCGATCAGGATACCTGGTGGGTATTAACTGGGCTTCCAAGCCAGGCAAGAGGCTAAGGGAGAAGAGACCAAGGGGTACTCACTATGTGTTTTCATCCCATATCTTGCTGGCTACTGCATAAAATATCTGTCAACCAAATGAGCACAGGGTTAGCCCCAACTCCAGCTGCCCCCTTCCTACCACCACCACACACATCCACACCCCTGTGGGCAGGGCTGGCCAGGGAGACGGGAGTCACCTGTTCACTGGCCAAAGGGCCGATGTGTAGGAGAAGGCTGTGGGAAACCTGCCCCACCACGAGGGACAGGTGCAGAACCTCGATGGTTAGCTGGGTCACCATGATGGGGTAGTAGTTGCCATTGGAGATGTTCAAGATATTCTGGGGATGAAGACAAGGAAAGGGAGGAGTGAGGGTGGCCCATCCTGGGAAGGGAGAAGCCAAACAGTCGCAGAAGCCTGGCTGTCTGGCCTGAGTCCCACCCTACCACGATGGGCCTCAGGTGCAGAGGATCAGTACTAGGAATCCCTGGGGCAGGGGCAGGGGCAGGTGTCGGGAAGATCTTAATGGTGAGGAGTCACCTTTTAGAAGTTCAGCTGGCTCAGATCCGGGCGCGCCCTGCATGGCTTCTCTCCATTCAGTCCTGCCCATCCCAGGCGTCTCAGGCACCGCCACACCCACTCTACCCTAAGCTTTATGTATCTAGCCCCTTACTGTGCAGAGCCCCAGTCCTCACAATCTGTTATGGGGCTCACGGTTGCCCCTGCTTCTCCCCAGGCTCCCAACACACTCTTGGTGCCATAAGATCCCTGGCTACCCATGCCCAGGGTTGCAACAGTGGACAAAGCCTACAGAGAAGTGTTGCCGGGAAAGCAGGGTCAGAGCCCAGGGGCACCCACCCACCGTTATGTTGAGGTGGACGTCAGCCTCGTCAAAGGCCACCGTGGAGGAGTTGAGGCCCGAAGGCTGCACGGTGATGGACCGGGGAAACAGGAAAAAGACAACGGAGGAGGAGGTCATCAGGCAGATGAGCACGGCCAGGAACACAAAGAGCTTCCTATGGGGAAGGAGGACCCGCAATGGAGGAGTGGAGAAGTCTGAAGGAAACTTGGGGAGGGGGTTCACACTCCTCTCCACACACAAGGCCCTCCTCTGCACACCCCCCCTACAACTGCACATTTAGCTCCCCAGGTGTGGCCCAGAATGGGTGGGAGCACAGGACTGGAAGGCAGGGAGCCTGGCTTCCATCGCCAGCTCTCTCTTCCCATTGACCCAATAACATTGAGCAGCTCACCTTCCTAAGCCTCAGTTTCCTTGTCTGTAAAATGGAGATAACTGTACTGACCTCATAAAATTTATTACAGGCTAATGCATGAAAAAACAATAATTGCAGGTCCTGGCACATAGCAAAAGCTCCATGAATGCTATTAGCACTAGAAAAAATAAGTCCACATTTTGAGGGTTCTGAATTTTAATATTAATATTCAGAACAGGACACCATCCACCCACTTAATTCAAAACTGAGATATGCATTAAAGAGACAGCACTTTGTTAGTATTTTCTGAGGGGCATAGCTAGTTTCTAGTTCTGGCATGGTGGGGGTGGTGAGAGGTCTGGGTGGTGGCTCCCAGGCTGAAGCTGAGAACTTGGGAGGAGGTTTCAGGGATCCATGTCACATGGACCCAGATCATAAACAGGGTCACAGGTCCCCCAGTGAAACCCAGGGCTGCCTCTGAGGTTCTGAAATGTCCCAAAACAGGGAGCAACAGGTTTTCCATGCTCAGGGAAGGATGCTAAGTGGCCTCTGGTGACATCTGCTTTGCCTGGGGCTTCTCAAACCAGGAAAATCCTTTGAAATAGGGAGCTAGTACATCTGAGCCCAGTGAGGCTCAGCCTTTCTGGGGAAGAACTAATGGGAAAAACTTAGGGGGGATCAAAAATGGGGGGCCCCGAGGGATGATAGCTTGTGGAGCTGGAAGAGGAAGAGGGGCTTACGTGTGCCTGGGCTTCAGCCTCTGGTCCCCATAGGGGATGAGAGCCACCAGCTGCTTCTCCAGCTCTAGAGAGAGAGAGGATGAAAGGGAGGACCAAGAAGTATCCATGACAAATATTCTGTGCTGGCCTCCCAGAAGCAGCCCCCGCCCCATAAAGCGATGTTAGAAGCATGCTGCCTCTGCCTTGCAGCAGGACTGGGAGCCCTGGGATGTGCTGCCGAAGTTGAGCAGCTCAGCTCTGACATCTATAGAATGGAAATGAGATTTCTATTAACAGGTATGAAGAGTCTCTGAAAGTCATCAGCAAATCAGACATGCCCAGCTTCTTTGGAGAGGTAATCTGTAACTTCCTGAACTGAATCCTGAGTGTTGCTCAGGAACAGAGTGGCTAGAATCCCCTCCCCACCAAGGGGCTGGGGAATACAATTAGGGCAGGAGGGTTGGTCTCTGCAGGGAGCCCAGGGATAGTTAGCCTCTCCCTAGCTAGCCTGAGATGGGGAACCAAGAGCTAGGAGCAGATCTGACCCCATTCAAGGAGACTTAGAGGGGCTGGCCCTGGGCTAGCTGGCTAAGATCTTTCCCTGGATCCAGAGCCTTGGGCCACTCACCTTGGGGGATCTCACCACTGCCTTGGCAGGTAGGACAAGTCACAAAGCTGGCACCAGCAGCCCTTTCACAAGGCACACAGGAACAAAGAGACTTGCTGCTACCGGTGCTGGAGTAGCTGGCAGCCTTGCTGCCAATGCCTGGGTCAGGGGGCAGGATCAACTTGTTTTCATCCTCCCACCGAGAGCCCAGCTGGGAGAATATCTCACCCATCCTTCCGGGGGAATTTTTCACTAATGAGAAAAGAACAAAGTTCAGTGCTAAGCTTGTTAGCACGGCCACCAGATGTAATTTTGGTTTAAGTTCTCAAGATTGGCAAGGAGTCCCACCACAATTTAAGCAAGCTGAAACCTAAGGAAGACAGCGTATGAAAAATTGAGCAAGTTACATGGGACTCTCACATCAGAAATCTCAATACATTTCAACTCCTTTCATTATTATAAAGATCAATCCACCTACCCAAGGGAAAACAAAAGAAAAGTTATGGCTGGGCGTGGTGGCTCACGCCTGTAATCCTAGCACTTTGGGAGGAAGAGGCAGGAGGATCCTTGAGCCCAGGAGTTTGGCGGCACATGTCTGTAGTCCCAGCTACTTGGGAGGCTGAGGCAGGAGGATTGCTTGAGCACAGTGAGCTATGCCACTGCACTGCACTCTAGCCAGGGCAACAGAGCGACACTCTGTCTCAAAAGAAAAAGTTATTTCACTTTAAGGGACTTCCATAAGTGAATGGCAGAGCATTTGTTTTTCCCTGGGGAAGTTGCTGAGCTGTCATTCACTTCAAGAGAAGGAAGTTGGATAAGGCAGAGATTCTCTGAAACAGAGAGGCTAGACTGGTCACAGGTGTGGTTAAGAATCCTATCTCAAAAAGTCCTGGGAGGGACTGGAAACCTCTTCCTCACTGCTTTCTGAGGCTAGGCAGGAAGAAAGGCTGAGGACGGTCATAGTAATGTCAGGGTCTGTCCTTCACTAGGAAAAGTCAAGGCTAAATCTGGACTCTTCTCAAAACTCGAGTGGTGGCATAACGGGGTGGCCAAGGTGAGCCACACTCAGATTTTCTTGAGCTAAAATAAAGGAAGCCTCACCTTGTTCAGGTCTGTGATCCGGGGCTCCAATCAGCTGCAAGAGGGCGAGATTTCTGGAGTGCTTCTCTGGGGAGAGGGGCCTCTAGGGCAGGGTGAGAGGGCACGGGCTGGGGCTGTCCTGGGCAACCAGCCCTCTTCAGCACAGTCCTGGGGGAGTGAATGTGCCGCGTTGGAGGGTGGGGGAACAGGGACCCTGGCTGATTCCCGTCCTCCTTGGGCGCTCTGCCAGGGGTGCGATCGGAAAAGGTGTGGCTTCATTGAGGGAGGATTTCAAGTCCCATCAGACATCCCAAGAGGCCGTTAGTAGACACTGGTACCCGCGTGTGCCTGTGTGTTGGGCGAAGAGGCGGCATAGAAGGTCCTTCGGCCTTTGCCTCCGAAAGGGAAAGCACGGAAGAAGGGTTCCAGGAGCGCCTTACCCCGGGACGAAGGCAGCAACAGAAACCGCAGCAAGGGGAACCGAAAGTGCTGGCGCAGAGTCCTCGCCGCCGCTTTGAGTCGGGGCCCTGGGAAACCCCGCCCCCGCCCCCAGGGGCCCACCCCTCTCCCCGAGTCGGCCGGAGAAGCCCTCGGCTCTTCAAATATCACCCAGGGCCCAGACGCTGCTTCTGCAAGGACTAGCCAATCCAGGTAGGAGTTTCAAAGAACATTTATTTCGCCACTCTTTCAGTGGTTATGTACAACGGGGCGGACGACCGGACCCTCCTGGACCTCTACTTTAAGACTTCGATGGTCAAGACAGGTCCCACCCTTCATCAGCCCAATTACACACACCCTGCTGCTTGGCTTTCTACCCAGAAGCCCCGATAAAAACGTTTTAAATAATGAACAGCCCGGTTGGCTTGCAGTCTGAATCTTGGTTTATTTAGTAGCATTCAAGAGTTATACTGTAAATAAACATCATTATGGCTAATGACTAATTAAAATCACCATTCTTTATAAATACCAACCAGGTTAAATAATACTACTTTCACTATCCTTCCCGCTTTCGCTTTCGGGCTGGGGTTCAGAGTCTTCCTTTTCTGGAAGTCACATTCATAGATAAAATCTTTAGCGTGTTTTGTTACCTTCCTTCACCAATTGTACCCAAGACTCCCTCCTGTAAACAAAGTGAGCACCTGGGCCCCTGGAAGCAAGCTCTTTCCCACTCATCGTGGGGTTAAACCAAAACTTTTTCGGGGAGTTTGCCCCCATCCAAGTTTTGCAAAACACCAACTGCCTCTTCCTGTTCCAGGCTCTCTAGGGCTAGATACCTCCGAAAGAATTTCAAACATTCAAGAACTCATTGGCATTTCCTATACCTCACACACACTCACCTGCCCACCCTGAACTTTACTGAGATTAATTTAGGAGCCTGCCTTTCACTTCCCACATGTTTCTATTTCTCCCACTCTACTGTAAAATAAGATCTGCCCTGACATTAAGAAAAATGGTAACTGTTAAATTTACTTTTCCCTTTAATAGAAGAAATTTTTCCTTCTCTATAGGATTAGCAAAATATTTCATACTACCTAAATTTTTTCCCTTAAATAAAAATGTATGCAAAATTACTATATAGACACCAATCAACAGATGCTGGTGGATTAATTAGCACACTCTTCCCTCCTTTCATTGAAATGCAGAGATCCCCAGAAGTTGGATACTCTTCAATGCACCAATGGAGTCTTTAGGAAGCTGCGGTGCCAATTACTAAGTCTTGCAGGGAAATGACTGTCTCCTTGGGAATGGAAGAGTAGCAATGTTTCTATTACACTCTGGGTGTCATTTCAATGCCATATAGCTATGAGGCTTGGGGTAGGTTACAGAAATTATGAGAGTAATTCTTGAAAACAACTTCCAAGGTTAATTTCTTTTAAAACCTGACAATTAACAGATATTCCCATAAAACATCCACATTAACCAAATAAAAATACTCAACTTCAATAAAAGCAGAAAAAAACGGTTCTACACGAAGTTCAAGTTACACTCTTCAATGCATGAAAATGAAGGAAAGGACTTTTATCCAAACCAACTGAAAAATTGTCTTCCTACTATACATCCAATGTCTAAAGTGAAAGTTTAACTTCTGGTCTTTGATTTGCTCCCAAAAATACTGTAACAGGTATTGTCTTGATAATTCAATGATGGGCTCTATACAGATTCATCAGATTAAAAAACAAGCAAGGGCTTCTACCCCACACCCCAATGACAGGATAAAGATCATCTCTGAGCAGCAGGAAGACTTATTTTAATACAAGGTCACTCTTCAATAGCGGTGGCTGTACCAGTCATTGTTGTTGACCTGAAGAAGTTCTGTTACAACCTGCAGGATGTTGTAATTGTGTTTCTTCAGTAGCCTTAGGTTCAGCTGCCTATCACAGAATCCCATTTCAAAGAGATGGGCCATCAAGGCTGCTGTTTGATCTTCAGAAACTATTGGCTATGCAAAGACAAGAAAAGCAGAACATTTTCTATATAATTTAAATGTTTACCTTATAAATTTATTTTAAAAAAATTTTTTTAAAAAGAGACAGAGTCTTGCCAGCTTGCCCAGGCTGGCCTCAAACGCCAGAGCTCAAGCAATCCTCCTGCCTCAGCCTCCCACGTAGCTGGAACTACAGGCGCACGCCACTATGCCTAGCCTTATCTTACATATTTTTATTATCTTGTAAGTCATGCTAGTCTTTCCACATTTATGCAAAATACTAAGTAATTAGATGCAAGGGTACAGCACTCCTGTGCAGCTGATACCAATGGCTCTTCTCAGGGGGTATAGACTGGGAAGGCTCTGCTTTAGATTGGGTATGTTTGTACCTGAAGGAGGAGAGAAGGGAAACCAGGGAACTACTGACTGTGGAACTAGGAGAATGCTTCGGAGGGGACATTCAGAAAGCAGCATTCTTTGGCTTACTGAAGGAAAAGATGAAAACAAGCACTGAAGACCCTGTGAACATAAAGGTAATTGTGATGATGGGACAAATATGAGCAAGAGAAGAGAGATTGGGCCGGGTGCAGTGGCTCACACCTGTAATCCTAGCACTCTGGGAGGCCAAGGCAAGAGGATCGCTTGAGGTCAGGAGTTCGAGACCAGCCTGAGTAAGAGTGAGACCCTGTCTCTACTAAAAATAGAAATAAGCCAGGCGTGGTGGCTCAAGCCTGTAGTCCCAGCTACTCAGGATGCTGAGGCAGGAGGATGGCTTGAGCCCAGGAGTTTTGACGTTGTAGTGAGCTATGATGGTGCCACTGCACTCTAGGCTTGGGTGACAGAGTGAGACTCTGTCTCAAAAAAAAGAGAGAGATTGTTATTGGAAGATGGTATGGAAAATTTTGTCAGATGTACAAAGGAGCTGGACAAAAAACAGCTTGGGAAATTACAACCTGGAAAGCCTTCTTGACTTTCTCCCCTCACCCCCAAAAGATTAGAAGCAGTTCAGGTAAGAGGAAGTTAATATTCATTCAAGCCCTGTGGTGAACACGTTACCTTCCTAAATCCTCCTAAAAACCCTGCTGTTATTGTCCGCTTTCACAGACTGGGGATGGTGAGGCTGTACAACAGAAAGATTATTGACTTTGAAGACAGATAGGCTTAGACTCAAACCCTAACTCTACCATTTACTTATCAACTGTGCTGAGTATCAGTCCCCTTATTAATGAAATGGAGATACATCATAACTCCCATTTTGCCGGGTTGTTGAGAAAGTATGTAAAGTTGAGAAAAGTATGTAAATATCTTGAGCACAGTCTCTGGCATTTCCCTCTGCAAGTAATTCCACTGTTCCCTTTTTCCTTCTTATTTCAGAAGAGGTTATCCATCCTCCTTTCCAGGTTGATCCTTCCACATGTACCTCTGCTTTTACCTTTCTCCACTTCAGAAATCTTTCTCCATTAATTATCTTGTCTCTCATCTTTATTGTTAACCTCTGTTACTCCTGGCTTGCCCATCTCAAGTCTCACCCATCTTAAAAAGTCTCCTGCCTTATGCATCCCCAATCTGTGAAGTGGGGACAATAACAGAACAAGGCTTTTAGGATTCAGGAAGGTAATGTGTTCACCATATGGCTTGAATGAATATTAGCTTCCTCTTACCTGAACTGCATCCATTCTTTTGGGGGTGAGAGGGGAAAGTCAAGAAGGCTTCCTAGGTTGTAAGGGCCTAGTTTCTTCCCTCTGTAGCCTAGCTATTTGAAAGTGGGGCATACCTGCTCTCTCAAATTCCTCACCACCCATTCACACCTCTCTGCAGCATTTAACACTGGTGACTAAGCTCCCCTTAATTAAAACTCCCTTCCCTGAGTTCCAGCGTAGAACTCTCTCCTTACTTTCCTGCTAGTTCTCTGTCATCTTTGCAGGATACTCCTTTCCCTAATCCTTACAGGCTGCTTCTTGTCTTCCCCATTCTTCCTACATAATCTCATCCAATCACATGGCTCCTGCTATAAACTATATGCAAGTGACTCTCAAACTTTATCGCTAGGCCAAATCTCTCCCCTGTGATCCAGATGGATACAGTTGGCCCTCTATAACCACGGGTTCCGCATCTATGGATTCTATCAACCATAGATCAAAAATATTTGGGAGGAAAAAAAAGATAGTTTTTCCTGTACTGAACGTGTATAGACTTTTTTCCCTTGTCATTATTCTCTAAACAATACAGTATAACAACTATTTACATATAGCATTTTTTTCATTGTATTAGGTATTATAAATAATTTAGAGATGATTTAAAGTATATGGGAGAGGAGTTCCAGGCTGCAGTGAGCTATGATCACGCTACTGCACTCCAGCCTGGGTGACAGAGTGAGACACATCTCTAAAAAATAAAGAAATCAATATATAAATAAACTATATAGGAGAATGTATGTAAGTTATATGCAAATACTACACCATTATATAAGAGACTTGAACATCTATGGATTTTTGGTCCTGGAGCCAATCCCTCATGGATACCGAGGGACGACTGTGTATCGAACATACTCTGGATATGCCTCAAACTCAACACTATCCAAAAGTGAACTAATTTTCTTCTCCTCCTACTGAAATACATCCTTTCCCTGCATGTCCTGTCTTAATGAATGGTACTATCGATTGCCTAAGCCAGAAACTTGGGATTTATCCTTGACTTCTTTTTAGCCACTTAATCATGGTCTCCAAGTTCTGCCATTTCTATCTCTGAATTATCTCTTCTATTCTTCCTTTCCACCTATACATGGACTCTCATATGGATTTCTTTACTGGCTCCACCAGCCTCCACACTGTAGCAGAGTGATCTTACTAACTACAAATCTGATCACGCTAATCACTGCTTTAAAACCCTTCTCTGGCCTTTCCCATTAGCCTTAAAATTAAATCCAAACCCCTTGACACAGCATCCTGCCTACATATTTGGTCTTTTCTCTTCTTACGCTTCTCCTCAGCCCAGATTCACCCTTCATGCTCACATTTCCAAGCCTTTTTACTGGCTACTCTGTCTACAATGCCCCCCACCCCACTTTTTTTGTGAGACAGGGTCTTGCTCTGTCGCCCTGGTTAGAGTACAGTGGCATTATCACAGTTCACTGCAGCCTTCAACTCCTGGGCTCAGCCTCCTGCCTGAGCAATCCTCCTGCCTCAGCCTCCTGCCTCAGCCTCCTGACTAGCTAGGACTACAGGCATGCACCACCACGCCCAGCTAATTTTTAAAAAAATTTTTTGTAGAGACAGGGTCTCACTATTGCCCAGGCTGGTCTCGAAATCCTAGCCTCAAGTGATCCTCCTGCCTTGGCCTTCCAAAGTGCTAGGATTACAAGGTGTGAGCCACCACACCCAGCCTACAATGTCCTTTCTATCCCTCTTTCCTGGGGAATGCTTACTTTGCCCTTTAGGACTCAGTTCAGGTATCCTCTACCAGGAAGCCTTCCTTGGCCCCACCAGGCTGAGGTATTTCATCTTTCCGATAGCACCAGCATAGTATCTTACCCTGTACTATAAATGTTTGTGTATCTCACTTGTTTCCCATAGTCTTTGGTCAGAAATTGGTGTTCTATTCATCTTGTAGTGCCAGCACCCGGAATAGCTTCTCTCTAAAGTATTACAAATATTAGATCCTTCTCCTTTCCTCCCTTAAATAACTTGGCTAAAGTCACACACCTAGAAAGTGGCAGAACTGTGTGCTAACCAAAGACTAAATCTAAAGTCCATGCTCCTTCCACAATTCCATGTTACTCTCCCATCCAGTCAGAAGTCACCATTTTCATTAGTGACCTGGAGGTGAAGTGCAGGGAAATAAAACACACGCTGACCTGTGCAGTGACTGGTGGCCCAGCAAATAGGGCCTTGTATGCAGAGGCGGCAACAGACAAAGCCCCCTTCACCAGTCCTCCAGCAATGCCGCTCCCGTGGTAGTGCCTGTAGAGGAAAGCCAAATTATCTCCCCAAACAAACACAAATCATTACCCTCTTACAAAATAATCTGGGCTCTAATCCTTAAAAGAAAATGAGATGTCCTTAGAAGAAAAAATCAGATGTAAAAAGAGAACATGATTGTTTTCACATCAGTTTTACAGCTACAGATCATAGTTTGATGGAACAACCAGCTCTAATGTTGAAAGGTATGGGCACTGCAGGAAATATACCACTCTGGTTAGCATGCTGGCTTTCAGTCCTAGCTGAAAATTAATGTGGTCAGAGGCACCCTGGGGTAATGACAGTCGTCTGCTCAATTTTTATCTCAGAGAAAACATCTTGCAAAGGAAATGTGATTTTCTAGACACTGCTCTGGGGTGATTGGGAGCAGAGAGGCAGATGAGTCTAAGAAAAAATTACTAAGATGCACACTGGCCTTGACTTTCCTGCCTTCTCCTCTGGCATTAAAGGTGAGGTGAATTTGAGGGCACTCCTTTCTTATCTGCAATGTGAACACTCTAAAACATCAGCTTTAGCCCTTAGTTCAAGTGTTGCTCAAAAGCTTCAGGAGAAATAATAAGAAGAAGGAATGAGGGCTCTCATTCTCTGATCCCTACAGATGGGTACATGCTCTGAGAGGCTCTTTTAAGCAGAAGCAATACTAGGATATCCACCTGCTTCTGAAGAGGAGACTACACAAAGTCATTACCTTGAGTGGTCATAGCTCTTCTGTCTGCTGTTTACAAGTCCTGATGAGCCTCTGGGCTCTAAAAGCAAAAGAGCTGTTGGTTAGATGCAGCATCCATAAGCACTTAGTGTCTCCTAACTCACAGGAAGCTATTACTGAGGCAGGGGCAATATGATCCCAGTGTTTGAAGTTTTTTTTTTTTTTGGTAAATATTTGGGAAGTTTTGTGGGTGGTTTATGTGATAAGGAGAAAATGTCCAGAAATGCAACACAAAATGAGTGTTGATTGAATCACAAAAATTAACTCTATAATCCTATCACACTGATATATTAGTTCTCAAGTATTTTTAGGTTTGGCTTTTTGGGGAAGGGTGAGACGTGACTTTTGAGGGCCTACTCACAATTTCCCAGTGCTATTCCGATTTTGTAGGTAAGAAAACAGACTCACAGGCATTACAAACCTGCTGAACTGCTATTCAGGAAAGGTGGAGATGGAGCTGGAACCTGGACTGGTTTGGTTCCAAAGCCTGTGCTCGTCCATGACAGCACAATGCCTACCTCTATGAGGTCTCACTTAATGAATATTTAGCTAAAGAGCAGAAATAAGAGTATGAAAGAGGAGCACAGAAAGAGTGAAAGGGCAAGTTTCTAAAACCTGCCACAAATCACAAAGGTAGCAAGTTTATAGCTGGTTTCCATTAGAAAGGAGCAAAGAAAAAGAGATAAAGCTCAGGCCAGTCATTACCTCCTCTGATCTGATCAGACACTGAAGAAATTTCTGGTATGGTAACTGGTAAATCCACTCCTGGGGAACCATGATGCTGTACACAAGGAGGGCTCCTTTCAGAAAGACACAATATGGAAAGTAAGTTGAAAAGACACCTATGGCAACGGTGGAGAAACAGTAAACACAGCACAGCAGTGCCAAATTCTCTACAGAGGCTTCACATTTTTGATTCAGATCACATGTCTAAACTTAGGGATCTGGTCAGAAGGGCAGCATTCTACTCCTGGTTTTCCTCTTTAGCTACACTTGAGCTATAAAGATTGGCTTCAGACTGGTCACTTCTTCCCTCAAGTGGTGTCAATAAAGGGAAATATCTAGCTTTCTGGGAGAATGGTTTAAATTATAGTCAAGGCTCCAGCAATTCCATACTATTAGGAGAGAGCAATGACACAGACAGATTCACCAGAGAATTAAAAATAACTTCTATTTAGTTTTGTAGTGTGTTTTTTCCCATGATGGATTTAACTTCCTAATTATGCTTTGTTTGGGTTAACAAGAGTTTTTGCTGCCTTTATCCATGAATCAATAGAGCAAAGAGGGAAGGTCCAGGGATATTTGTGTTTAAAAACTGGCTTTCAATAATTAAAAAATAAGTAGACAGACTACACTCAGATAATTAAGGCTGACTAAAACAAGTATTTCTTTAAATCCAGAATCCACAAATACTGGGAAATATGATTTTTATTCATCTAAAGTCAGATTTTACTATGGGAAAGAGTCTCTTCCCATGCTGATAAAAATAGGTTTTGAGATCAAGTTGGTTCCTCTCACTCTTTATTTCACCTCTGAAGAACAGCCCAGCTGAGGAGGGTGTCGATGGTACCTGGGCAGTGGTGGGGCCACCACCTCTGGGATTAGGGGCACTGTTTCCAGAGTCTGTGAGGTTGTGAGGATGTCACTGACGCTGTGCTCCTGTGGCTGGTTCTCCCCTCCAGGGAGTCTCTCCCCAGCCTCAGCTGGTTCCGGCCCAGCCTCAACCCCAGGCTCGCCTTCAGCCCCTCGCTCCAGGCCTGGCTGTGAGAGCGCAGAGCTGTACATGGAGTCCCCCAGGGGGCGGCTGGTATCAAAGCACTCAGGCAGGATGATGATGTAATCCTCTGAGGAAGCAGAGGACTGACTCTTAACTTCATCTTTGAGCTCATCCTCCTCATCCTCCCCCTCTTCCTCCATGACAACTTCTTCCTCAGCAATATGGACAATCTCTTCCCTCTCATCTCCAGGTGGTCCCTCTTCAGACAAGGCAAATGTCACTGAAGGATCAAAGCAACCAATTTTAAGGCAGAAGTTAAAAGCAGCCCCCTGTGCTATCCTTACTTGGTAAATCCTTGGGTCATGAGCTGGAATTATGAAAGCCAGAGGAGAGGGAAGAACCAGAGGGGAGGCACTGTTGCTAGAACCATGCTGTATCCTAATTTTGAAGACTATGCAAAACCAAATAGAATCCAAGCTCACAAAAACAAGGGGAGAAACACCCAGGCTTCTGAGAAGCACTATGAATCTCAAAATGAGAAGGCCCCTCATGGTTAATAAATTGAGACAGGGTTTAAATCGAAACTGATATACTAGCTAACAGCTATATGGAGAAAAAGTTAGGTGGTGAGTACTGCAGGACTGTATGCCTACTTTCCTCCTCTTTACAAAAGTGATGCATAGTTATGGCAGAAAATTGTCAAATCATGGATAAGGGGGGAAAAAGGATATAAAAAGAGTACCCATAAATCCTATCAGAATAATGGCTGTGTAAGTCCTTCTAGACCTTTTTGTTATGCATTTGTACATAAGTGTGAAAAAATACATAGGTATACATGTATACTTTACACAAAAGTGAGACAAATCATATTTAATGGTATAGGCCAAATTTCATTATAATAAATGGAGATTCTCCCATATTATTTTTATGTACTAGAATTTGAATTTTTGGATAGTTCTTGAAATAGTACTGGTTCTACCTGTCTGATACCTAGAAGTTTCTGTTATAAAGGTTACTTATTACAGCAGAATTTAACCTTGAAAATCTTAGTTTAGTACGCATGCTTCTACCCATGATTTCTTGGACTGTTGCCCTTGGGGAAAGCAGACAACTCAGTTGCCAATGGGGGTCTCTGCTGAGGAGCTCTGTCAACTTACAAGAAGACTCCTTATTGCAGAATCCAGGCAGCACAACTGGCTGCTGTTCCTCTGTGGAATACAGCTGTAATTCTGCCCCTGAGAAAGTGCAGAAATGAGTTATGGTAGCTTTTTTGCTCCTGATACAATACTTAGAATAGTCAGGTAGCACATGTAGGGTCTAAAGAAAAAACATGATCAGAATTTCTTTTTTTTTTTCTGAGACAGGGTCTCCCTCTGTTGCCTGGGCTAGAGTGCAGTGGCATCATCATAGTTCACTGCAACCTCGAACTCCTGGACTCAAGTGATCCTCCAGACTCAAGCAATCCTCCTGCCTCAGCCTTCCGAGTAGTTGGGACTACAGACACGTGCCACCATGCCTAGCTAATTTTTAAATTTTTTTTGTAGAGATGGGGGTCTTGCTGTGTCGCCCAGGCTGGTCTCAAACTCCTGGCCCTTAAGTGATCCTCCTGCCTCGGCCTCCCAAAGTGCTAGGATTGCAGGTGTGAAATATTATGCCTGGCCATGATCAGAATTTCTAACAAAGATCACCCTCCCTCCACTCTCAGTGAAGAAGAGCACTTCTAACTAGTCAAGTCTGTCAATCACAATCCAGGGGCCACCCTGCTCGGTGGGGAAAATGCAGGGACACTCACTTTGCAGGGACTTCTGTCTGCAAGGTGGGCTGTGATCTGGGGCAGCATCCAAAGTAAGGGATCGGATTACAGTCTCACACACAAACTGGGTCCCACTCAGGTCTTCTTCTGCTTCCTCCACTGAAGAAATATTCTCAGGCTTCCTCTTTCCTGACACTGTGGAATCTGAAAGAGAAATGAACTTTGTCTGCTCTTCGTGTTTAAAGTGTTGAGGAGCTTTCACCAGTTGCTACCCATGCCGAAACTATGTCAAGGAACAGCTGCTATCTGTGCCATGTGAAGGTGGGGAGACTTCAAAAAAATGAGATGCTACAGAAAACCCATTTACATGCTAAGCTAAGATTAGTAGAGGGTAGGTGTAAAAATAGGGTGTGGTATGGAAAGGGAGGACACAAATACTTTACAAATATTTAACCCCTTACCAGGAAGTGCTTTAAATCCCGACCCTTCACTCTCTTCCTGTATCTGCCCCAAGCCTGGCTTCTCTATTAAGGGACTGTCATGTGGCAGAGGAGACATGCAGGGAGTCATATCTGGAGAATGAAGACAAGAGAATCATCAACTGAGAAAAAGCATCACATCATGAATAGCCACTGTCCAGAAGCAACACTTCATAGGCTTCTTGCCTCCTGCAGGGCTAAAATAAACCCAAGTATGCTTCAATGCCTGTTCTAAAGAATCTCTCCAGACTACTAGCTGTGCAAGTATCCCAGACAGATCAATCAGTGTAGGAAGGATCATGAATAATTATTTGGCCTAGAGGGCAATGGCCAAGACACAAAACCATGAATGTAAAGGAACAAAGAGACACAAATGTCTAGAGAAAAAGAGAGAAGAGGCACGGTGGCTCACACCTGTAGTCTCAGCACTTTGGGAGGCTGAGACTGGAGGATCACTTGAGGCTAGGAGTTTGAGACCAGCCTGGGCAACACAGCAAGACCCTGTCTCTACAAAAATTAAGAAAAATTAGCTGGGCGCGGTGGCAGGCACCTGTAGTCGTAGCTATTCGGGAGGCCGAGGCAGAAAGATCACTTGAGCCTAGGAGTTTGAGGCTGCAGTGAGCTATGATCCTGCTACTGCATGCCAGGCCTAGGCAGCAGAATAAGACCTTATCTCTTAAAAAAAAAAAAAAAAAAAGAGAGAGAAGAGAGTCCTTTTATGGTGGGGAAACCTTGCACAAACTTGTATTATTGCTTTTGACAGACAACAGGGAAAGAAAAAAAAGGACCCATGGGTGCAGTTTTACTATCCCACTGTGGGAGAAATCCTTGCCATCTATTTCCTCAGAATAAAACACTACCAGAATCTAGGCTACAGCTCTTTTGTATCTGTTAATAAAATAAACAAGATGAACTGAGTGACATTCTTACCCACAGGGGTGTTGTGGGGCACTCTCTCTAACTCTTGGACAATGTTTATATCCAACAGCTCAAAGGACAGCAGGTCCTAGAAAAAAGACAGGCAATGTTAGGCTGTTTGCAGTGCACACTGGAGCCATGTGTTGTCTTGATGGGACCTGTAGGCCATTTCCCCATGATCCTGGATTCAACTCTGTTCAAATTCATGCCTCTCTTTAGTCAAGTGAAATCAAGAACAGTTAAATGGGAACTAGACATTCAAACGAGCAAATGGCAGGAAAAAGAGAAAAGGCAGTAGGTGTGATGGTAAATCAGATATGCTGAAATGAAGAGGCAACCAAAGGGAAGCTGTGCGGAAGCACGGTATTGAGTTCCCAATTCGAAGAAGAAACATCTAGTTTAGAAACCTGCTTCCATGGGTGACCTCCTTCCCACTAAATGCATCTGACTGGATCAAAGCTGGCATATCTCTGACTTCCTGGGTACCACCTATGGCTATACCAATGCTCTCACTCTCTGTCCCTTAATCCTCTAAGTGCTGAATGTTCCACCTGGGCAGTCAGAAGGTCCACAGATGGGATGTAGAGTTCCCTCTCACTGGCAACATTTTTTGTCTTCTGTGGGATGCAGGTTCCTGTCCCTTCTGCCTGCTCAGTCACTTCACCAAGCTGAATTTCTTCTTTAGCCAGAAGAAAAGCTTCCTATAGAAACAAACCATTGAGACAAATTTTAGGCCCTCAACAGAACTCAAGAGGCAGGTTGACAATGTCCCTTAAAACAAAAACACTGCTGTATCTCTACATTTTTTCTTTTTAGAGATGGAGTATTGCTATCTTGCCCAGGCTGGAGTGCAGTGGCGTGATCATAGCTCACTGCAGCCTCAAACTCCTGGGCTCAAATGATCCTCCTGCCTCAGCCTCCCAAGTAGCTGGGAGCATGTGCCACGTACCTAATGTTTTTTCTTTCATTTTTTTAGAGATGGGGTCTTGCTATGTTACTTTGGCTGGTCTCAAACTCCTGGCCTCAAGGAATTCTGCCACCTCCTGAGTCTCTGGGACTATAGGCACGATCCACGACACCTGGCTGTACCTCTACATTTTTTTTTTTTTTTAAAGGTTTCAACTAAACATTTATGGCACTCTCACTGCAGGCTGTACCTCTACATTTTTTAAAAACTCTGTTTTGACATAATTTTAGACTTATAGATTTAAGCAGTAAATACTCTGTCCCACTCATATAGGGAAACTGCATCAAAAAAGTAATAACAAGACCAAGACTTCATTAGCATTTAGGGAACATACATAGGGACATTTCAGGAGAGATGAATGTTAAGGAGCAAAGCTGTCAGTTCAGCAGTTCCACAGGCCAGGCCAGGCCAGACCTCCGTGCTAGGGGGAAGAGGAGAAGCTAACCTTTCATGATTTCTGGAAGAATGACCAGCTATGAGTGGGGTCATTAGTTTTAGTCACCCTCTCCCAACTCTGAGTAAATGCCCTGGGATAGTGGGCCAAAGCCTGTTAATGCTCACCTCTTGCTGGCAGGTGAGATCATCAGCTTTGCTTGAGCTGATCATGCCCCTCTCAATATTGTTAGAGCTCTCTTCAGAGGGGAAAGGATCCACTATGATACTGCACCAGACCCGGGGCCCAAACTGCTGGCCTTTGTGAGAAAGACGCCAATGGGAAGTATATGTTCCCTCCAAGGCTGGGGCGATGAACTCCACAGACACAACCCCTACATGGCCGGCCTTCAGGTAGGGAACCAAAACATCCTTCTTTTCTGTAGAAGCCAAAGTCAGGTTTCCCCACATGAACTTGAGCTGAAAAGAACAGTGGTAAGAGGGAAAAGCTTGTCAGCAGAGCACTCTGCCACTTCAAATCACCTTATCTTCACATTTTGTGGGAAAAATTACCTTTGTGTCTGCACTCCACTTTACATTTCCTGTATTTTTCATCCTCCAGTGTTTGATAAACTTGGTTCCTGGCTGAAGGTGAGTCCCATCTGGCAAATTCTCATCGACAAATGCTGCACTGAGCATTGGCATAACTGGGGCACAAGGTTGCAAAGGGAGCCTGAAAAGAAATTCAGATGCTTCGTCACTTGCTGTTGGGTGTGATGGCTTCTGAATATCCCACACTGTGGCTTGAGAGGCAAAAATAAGACCAATATTTGAGAAGCTAGGACCCTGCATTAGAAGCAATAAATTTTCTCTGACAAACTTAAAAAATAGTAATTATAATAATAAAACAAAACAGAGGATAGATCTGGCTCCTGAGCTAAAAAGCCATAGTGAGGATAATTAAAAGGGCCCATAAATACAACACCTAGAGACTCAGGCTCTTAAAACATTTGGTCCTTTTGCTTCAAATCCAGACTGCCTCCAATGAGGAGAGGTCACAACCAGCCCACAGTTCTGAACCTTAGTGGTTTTAATCTTTCTGAAGAAGGCAAAAAGCAAGTGTCAAAAATAACTACCAAACCACCCTTTAATACAGCTAGGATCAGAAAACGGGAAGTTTTAAGGGTTTGGGTGTTAGGGGCCACCAATGAATAAGACACAAGTTGGCTGAAATTCCAGTTTTGGAGAACTGGACCTGAAGTCTCCCACCCTGGCCCTGGGCTTACATCAGGGTATTAGACTGGAGCAAGCTCTCAGGTCGGCCCAAAGGAGACTTGGGGCTCTGGAGTCCATGGATTGAATTCCACAGATGAATCTTCCTATGGAGCTTAAGCTGCTTTTTAAGTTCCTTGACCTCTGCTTTACGTTGTTTCTTCTCAGCACGTAACCTTTGCTTTTCTGCTTTAAGAAAGTTCTTATCAACCTGTTTCTGGAGCCTGTGAGATAATGAATGAAAGTCTTAAAAAAAAGTCATCACAAATTCTGAAGCTATTTGGAGCCAACGGCAGTCTCCATCAGAGTCACCCTCTAGTTTAGTTCCTTAATTTCTTTTTATAGTTTTTATTTCCATTTCATTAGCTTTGGATAATTGTCTTCATTACTGCATATCAACTGAAAATGAGCAGAACTAAGGAGACTCTGCAGTTTGTGATTCACACCCTGTCACCAGACCAAGAAACCCATCAGAGAAGAAGTATCCCCATGTATATTTTTTTTACCTGACTTGTTCCAGAGCAGCAGGAAGGCGAGTAGTAGAGTACTTTGACTGAGAGAATGGTTCAGAGGAACCTACAACAGGTCTCCGCAGCTTTAGCAGGACATGGTTAGTGTCATGGGCATATGGCCCTGCTTCACAATCTTCACAGATATTGTAGGATGGGCATAGGCTGTGGGCAAAGAATGGCACAGTACAGAATGGCAGAGTAGAAAGTACCTAGGTAGGAAGATAGAAGACCAGACTTCTCTATTTGCTCCGTTACTAGGTGGCTGGTAACCTGAGCATGTCACTGACTATGCCATGCCTCAATTTTCCTCATTAATAAAAGAAGGATAACAACATTTAACCCATACCTATTTCTAAGACAATCTATGGGAGGAGGCAAGATATGAAAACATTTGGGACAACAGGGGAACTACCCATAGTGATCTAACTTTGTTTGGGGGAATATAATTTTGCCTGGCTCTGTTCATCCAAATGCATATCTGAATACAACAATCTGAACAGTTACCCTCAACCCACGGAGCATGTTGGTGAAGAACAGCTTGTGCTTCTAACTCAGTTACTACACCTAATGCTCAGAGACAAAGTATACCCAAACTCCCTTTATCTACTCAGAATGCTGGGAAAGTAACTGCTCTAAGGTCTACCAATGGCTTCCTATTGCCAAGTGACTGCTTACCTACACTGGTAGCGCACACCAACAATCCTTCTTTGGCAGTTGCTGCAAGCAATATGCCAGCTGAAGTGGTTTTCTGGCAAAAACAGTGTTTCCTCTGAAATAGGCATTGAGACTTCTGAAGGACAAGAATCCAAGGATGGGTTCTGGAGGACAAGCTTCTCATGTAATTTCTGTTCAAGCTTTTCAACTGTTTCTTTAACCACCTGCTCTCTGAACTAGAATACAGAACAGAAGGCAGGGAAAAAACTCAGTTCCAATACTGGGAAAAGGAGTGAAGATATCAACAGATCTGAAACCTCACTGTCTCTGCTATGACATAAAAACATAATAAACAATAGCTACTGAATAAATAGACAGAAACATAGCAAAAGGTCTATTCCACAGTTAAACTGGTTCAAAGAAAATACCAAGAAATCCTTTTGATGAGTAAATTTTTAACTTCTTCTTTCTCAAGCAGAGATTTGTCACTCTCCCTTACATGCCTAGAATTAGATGACTCCTTTATCTGGCACCTCATTGCAAAGGTGAGAGCTTTCTTGACTAGCACTGCCCTAAGTTTGGGAATTATCAGCTACCATTCTTCATTCACCTGCACCAGAGGCAGCAGCCATCTGGGTTCAGCTTTTTATTTCTTCCACATTCCTCCTGTGCCAACACTGCTGCTAAAACCCAAGCCAGAGAGAACACTCACTGTCTCCAAGTAGCTTGTGAACCAGTCTGGGGGCTTGTCTTGAGGCTGGTCTGTGTCACACGAAGCAAGTGGAAACAACTGGGAGAAAACACAATCCAAGATGCTGGAGGTTACTTTTTCTTTCTCTTTAAAATAATTTTCCTGAAATGTTATTTTGAAGTTTCTTTTGTCAAATTATACAAGTGTATGGTTAAAAGTCAAAGACAGGGGTGGTCACAATAACTCCCAAATCTTTGATGAATACACAAATCTTAGATCAATGACAATGAGACTCTATACCCTTCATACCTGTGCTGCAGGCTCCTCTGGGGTCTTCATGTCTGATCCCAAAACTCTCACCAGTGAAGAATAATGTGCAAGTGGCTTCTTCCCTGCCCTGGCAGCTAGTCGTTTTTCTGCTATAACTGGGGCTGGGGCTTCATCAATGACATGGCGCCCTTCATGGACTTGCATCTGCAGTTGGTTTCCCTGCTTAACTGCCATCTGAGAGAATACATTAGGAAACAAAAACATACTGTGTGACTCTCCTTTCCCAAATGAAATTTCAAAGACACCTAAACAGAAGAGTGTGGTGAATTATGCTGGAAAATAACAGGATTCGTGTTTGCTTTAATAAATCAAACAATCTACATAATGTTTACACTCAACCTGCTATTTCTTTACCAAGAATGTTAACTAGAAATGGTTTTGTTATTAAAACCACTGAAGTATTGTTTTGCATTACTCTACCAAAAAAAAAAAACCCACAAAAGTAGGTTTTTAGCATAGCAACTTATTAGGTAAGATTTGTCATTAGCTGGGTTATTACTTTTTTGTTTAATTGGTTTTTATATAAGACTTCATTTATGGACCCTAATTTCAACTTTCCAAAAAAGTCAATTCCAGACTAATAAAACCGGAGAAACATAAAGCTATATCCTATAATTATTTACTTTTCCACTAAGAATAGTATTTTGGAAAGGAAGCTTAGGTGGTCATGTCATTTTGAAGAGCATCTTCCTAAAAATCGTATTTTGAAAACTCTACTTCAAGGAGTATTTGGGGTCCCATGAAGGTACTCCAGTGTCGAAGAGATAGGGGCCAAGTTGATGGGGTTCTAGCTACCCTCACTGTTCACCCACAACTGTTCTTCTTTTATCTATTTTTATACATTAGACTTCTTCTTAAAGTTCCATTTAAAAATAGCATTCCATGGGTAACTATGTGAGGTGATGGATGTGTTAATTAGCTTCATTGTGGTAATAATTTCACAATGTATGCGTGTATCAAAACATCACATTGCACACCTTAAGCATGTACAATTTTTTTAAAATTAGAAACTCTTAAAAAAGAAAGCAAGCATTTCATGGCCCCAAAGTTTGAAATCTATTATTCTATTTTTTTTTTTTTTTTTTTTTTTTTTTAGAGACAGGGTCTCACTGTCACCCAGGCTAAAGTACAGTGGCGCGACCACAACTCACTGCAGCTTCCAACCCCTGGGCTCAAGTGATCCTCCTGAGTAGCTGGGACTACAGGCACAAGCCACCATACCTGGCTAATTAAAAAAAATTTTTTTTTGTAGAGATGGGGTCTAGCCCTGCCTAGGTTGGTCTTGAATTCCTGGCCTCAAAGTGCTAGGATTACAGGTGTGAGCCACTGCGCCCGAAACCTATTATTCTAGATCAGGGATCTGCAAATTTTTTCTTGAAAGGCCACATGACAAATATCTAAGGCTTATAGGCCATATAGTTTCTGTGCAACTCTGCCACTGTCACATAAAAGCAGCCATAGACAATACATAAACGAATGGGCATTGCTATGTTCCAATAAAAACAGGCGGCCAGCCTGTTGGCAGTAGTTTGTGGACTCCTATTCTAGACCATAAACCACCAAGAAGCTTTTAGTAAAATGTCTGGGTGCATATGTGGAAAAAATTGCACAAGAAACAACTGTAATGAAATGTGTCAAAACATAAACATGGGATTTTAAGTACCATACAAGAAAATGTATACAAAGTCTTGCTTCCTGAGGCTAGACTCCTGTGGTCCAAGCTTCCTGACTAGATCAGGTGAGCTACCAGTGGCTATGGGAAAGGCAGCAGAGTTGTAGAGATCTTAGAAGACTTTTTTAGTTAAACAATTGTAGCTTCAAAGAATAAGGAAAGAGAAAAGCCTGGGGTTGAACAAGAATGAAGGTCTATGGGGGAACAGCATGTTAGAATAGCTTAAAAGCAGGGAGGAAATAGGTAGACCACATGAAAACTGGAGCAGACGGAAACAGAAATGAGAAATTATAAACAGAGATGGATATCCCAACTAAGAGAAACCATGGAAAGACCTGAATGTCCAAAACAAGAGACTAGCCGGTCAATAGGATTTCTGAGGAAAAGCCAGGAAGACATTGGCTAAACTGCTGAAACAAGTGGCACCAAGAATAGTTTTGATCAGAACCCAAAAAAGGTAGATGCAGCTCCCTATTTGAAAAAAACCTTGACTTTCCTTCCCTACCAAAGTGATTATGGAAAATAGCTCAGTATTAGAGTGGATGCTCACAAAGGATAGACAAACCTTAAAGAAAAACCTTAATTACAAAGGTGGTAATGAGAGAACAGCATGGCACGCCTTAAAGAAGTGACCTCAAGGAATGCTCTAAATCATCACCGACTTAAAACATAAGATTGTATATAACTGGATGGTTCATACATTATATTCCCTCACATTATATTGTAAGTCTATAGAAAGCCACAGAGAAGAAAGTGAAGGAAAGAGATGAAAAATGTGAACCAGAAAGCACTGTTACAGGCTGGATGTGGCTCCTGCCTATAGTCCCAGCTACTTGGGAGGCGGAGGTGGGAAGACTGCTTGAGCCTAGGAGTTCAAGACCAGCCTTGGCAAGACAGCAAGACCCTGTCTCTTAAAAAGAAAAAGAAAAAGTATCATTCCAGAGACACAGAGTTCTTTGTGTTTTTAAATGCTAGGACAGTGGCACCAAGACCAGCAATGAGATGGGATGACAACTGAGAAGAATCTTTTTATTAGGAGCTTTCTTTTTCTGAGTGGCACGCCCTACTCATCACAGTCTCCCTAAAAATAGGCTTCACTGTGTTCATACTTATTAGTTCCTCCCCGTGGCTAACGGAATTGAGGTTCAAGTTTCAGTCAATAAATATTTTAAAAATTATTTGAAAACAAGATGAAATAACCATTACCTTAAGTGCTTCTTCATATTCTCCTAAAAGGACAAAAAATACACACTGTGATATTTCTTCACTAGCCCCAAAGATTCTATTAAGTATAGCCAACCCTAAAGATCAAATGTAGAACATGAGAACTATAGTTAAGAACAGCATATTGTATTCAGAATTTCTGCTAAATGATATTATAGCTGCTCTTGCCATGGGGGTGGGCATGGCAGAGGAGCTATAATGGGATGATGGATATGTTAATTTGTTTTACTATAGTAACCACTGCCACATAAGGTTTCAGTAATGATAGACCACATATACCATGGTGGTCCCATATGGTTATAACGCCATATTTTTACTGTAACTTTCCTATGTTCAGATATGTTTAGGTACACAAATAGTTACCATTGTGTTAGATTGGCTATGGTATTCAGTACAATAACATGCAGTACAGGTTTGCAGCCTAGGAGCAAAAGGCTATACCATATACCCTAGGTATGTACTAGGCTATACCATCCAGGTTTGTATACTCTGTGATGTTTGTATAATGACAAAATCACCTAAAAGGATGCATTTCCCAGAATGTATCCTCGTTCTTAAGCAGTGCATGACTATGTATTTATCTCATAACATCACGCTGTATACCTTCAATATACACAGTAACATTTATTAAAAGAAGAAAGTACAGCCAATCCTGACTTTTAAGAATTCTTAGCTTATAATTCTTATATGAGTATGAACCACTACTACCTTTTTACTGACAAACTCCCTTCACGATGCAAACAGAAGCTACTGTAGATCAGTTCTCCCCCTTAAATCCTTCTTTCTTTGCCACTGGAGGCTTCCAGTTACAAAATCTCAACCCAGCTCACTCACACTAGGTGTTGTGAAGTTTAGGACTCAAGGGAGTTCATGGATAGTGTTAATACTATCATTTCAGCTGCTTAAAATAAGCTTGTAGGGGCTAGCCTGGGAATCTAACCTTCAAATAGAACATGGTTCCTGTGGGAAAATGTACTCTAACCTCTGAACAACCAACTATCTGATAAACAAACTTTGGGAATACCACCTGTTTATAAGTTGATATTAACATATATACCAGGTGAGAAGCAAATGCAACACCATGAGAACACTGGGAGAACAAGTTAAATGTGTCAAACTGGGAGGCATATTATTTTCAGAGGACTGGCATCTTAAATATGAGAACTTTCCATTAAAGCTGTCCTTAGGGTCCATTCAAAGGAACCATCGTATATACAAAAAACTGCTATACAATAAAAATTGTCTATGTAACTAATGCTCATGGATGAAAGACTGCAATATCAATGTATAGTATACCAAATTTCTACCCTAAAGTGAATACTGCAACAAAGTTTGAGTATAAATAGAAATGCTCCAATAAGCAGATTAAGGCTTTTAAATAAAGCTGAATAGAGTCTCTCAGGGACTCACCTTGACTGTTGATGGATACCTGTAAAAGGAAAAAAGCAACAGTGAATTATAAGTGTCTCATCAATTGAGCATTTCTGTTACTAGGACCAGCATCACAGGATAGATGAAAAATCTCAAGTCAGGGGTTCAGTTTTTCCAGTATCACTTGTTAGTCATGAATGATAATTAAGGAATTTTACTGCTTAACTACTGTGTCCTCCTTTATTTCAGGTACATTAAGAGGCAGCAGAATATAGTGGTTAGGAGCTTGAACTCTGCAGCCAGAGGGTATAGACTGAAGCCCACTCTACTACTTCGAAGCTTTTGTGCCTTTGGGCAAGTTACTTAACCTCTCTGTGCTTCAGTTTCCTCATGGGTAAAATACAGATGACAATTATGTACTTAATACATAGTATTGTTGTTAGTTTGACACACTGTAACCTGTAACCACTCAATAAAGCTTAGCCATTATATTTTTATTACTATAAACTAAATGGCAGCTTGTGCTATATACATATACACACACACACACACACACATATACACACACTCCTGGGCTCAAGCAGATGCTCCTGCCTCATCCTCCCCAATAGCTAGGACTATAGGCACATGGTACCATACCTGGCTAATTTAAAAAACTTTTTGTAACCACTGGGTCTTGCTGTGTTGCCCAGGCTGGTCTCAAATTCCTGGCCTCAAGTGATCCTCCTGCCTCTGACTCCCAAAGTGCTGGGATTACAGCAGCAAGCCACTGCACCCGGCCTAGCTTGTGCTATATTTTAACTTAAGATCACTATCTAATTTTTTTTGTTTTTGAGACACAGTCTTGCCCTGTCTCCTGGGCTAGAGTGCAGTGGCGTCATCATACCTCACTGCAATCTCAAATTCCCGGGCTCAAGCAATCCTCCTGCCTCAGCCTCCCAGAGTAGCTGCGACTCCACCATGCCTGGCTAATTTTTGTATTTTTTGTAGAGATTGGGGTCTCACTATGTTGTTCAGGCTGGTCTTGAAACTCCTGGGCTCAACTGATCCTCCCAGCTTGGCCTCCCAAAGTGCTAAGATTACAGGCATGAGCCACAGCACCCAGCTTAAGATCACTACATAATTTTAAAAACCACCTCTCAGATGTTCTTGTTCAAAGTTGCTTCCCTATTTGTCAACTCCATCTCAGATGCCGCAAGTCTCCTTGGAACACGTAATTATTAAATATATTTAAACTACTGCACAAATGAGATAAACACCATTCTGGACTTTTCAAACCCCGTATCACTCTAGAGAAATAAGATCCCTATTCTGAATACCTAGCAATGGGTACCATAACATACTTTACCTCTTCATTTTCCTCGTCCAGGTATTTTATTTGAATAGTGTTCAGATCAAATGAAACTTTTACCTGCAAATGAAATATACACACTGTATGATCAAGACATCAAAAGGCAGGTTATAACAGAAATTTAGAAGTCATAAAGGGTAGGATGGGCATATTTCACAACATAAAAATTAAATATTTTATATAGCAAAAAAAAAAACCCATAACAAAGTTAAAAGACAAACAGGCAACCATAACAACCCATAACAGGCAAAGTGTTAATATCTGTAACGCACAGACAGCATCAGCAAAACTGCTAATAATAAGATTAACAACCCAGGTAAAAATATACAGAAAATTCACAGAAGAGGAAATCAGAAGGCCTAACAAATATATAAAACATTCAACCTCACTGGTGGTCAGAACAATGCAAATTAAAGCAACAAGATGCCATCTCATCAGAACCACAAATATTTTTTAAACCCATAACATACAGTCTTGTCAAAAATCCAGGGCATTATCACATATTTCTGCAAGCTACCACAATTGTTCTGCAAAGCATTTGACAATATCTATTAAAATTTAAAACCACACGCTGTGTGACTCACTAATCTCACTTTTGGATAGGATACAGTTTATCCTATAGAACAGTATACAAGTTATATGTACAGTTAATCTCCTGCAGTTTATTTTATTGTGGTAAAAAGAAAAAAAACTGAAAACAATCTTCCTATAAGGGATGGTTCACTAAATTATGGTACAACAATACCAATAATACTGTGGACTCCAGCCTTAAAAAGAATGAGCTTTGATCCTTATCTACTGATTGAGCATTATGTCTATAATATACTGTTGGGCATAAAAAACCAAGCTGAAAAATATGTTTATATTGTGATCCTAGTATGGTATCTACATGAACATGGGAAATGTGGGTAAGTACGTTGCACAGGTCTGCTAACATTGGATTCCCAAAAGAGGTGAGAATCACGGACTTGGGGGAGGAGAGTGAAGGGATATTAACTTTATATATGCGTGGATTGTTTTACTCTTATAATGGACACGTATTATACTTTTGTAATTTAAAATTTACAATAAAGAAAAAAGGCAAGCTATTGGCTCATTTAACTACTAGGGGAAAAAAAAAACTGTGTTTGATTTTCAGATCATTTGACAAACAAGATCCAACTTCTTTCCAGATAACCATCTGTCTACAACAGCACAAAGAGATACACGCTGGAAGGCAGAGAACTAGATTAGATCATCTTTTAAGTTGTCTCCACCATTTCTTTTCCTTTTTAGTTACCATCACACCTAATCACGTAAAAGTAGGTTTTTACCAAAGGGTTTCACCAAACAAACATAGTCACACAGGAAGTAAAACATTTACCACTGCAATATGAACAAAAACAGAACAGTACAAAGGGCAAACCAAGAGGAAGAAAAGCATTAGCAAAAAAAGGGACAGATGAACTGCTGTCTAAGCACCTATGGGAGTTTTTCCTGCTCAACTTTGAGATACTCAACCTCTGACCTAGCAATAAAAGCAATCAGTAGGCTCTTGCAAAACACAATATATTCTTGTGCAAAATACAAGTTATATCCTCAGGCAAGAGAACATTTCCCTGGGGCCTGGTTGGGGTGCAGCCCATACCAATTCAGTCCACGTACTATTTCTAAAATTAATAGGTTTTCTAAATTCTGCCTCATTAAAAAAAAATAAATTGACTTTCCCTTTCTGAACTCTTCAAAAGGAATTTTTTAATTCCCTTTATCAAGGCACACCTCCTATATGAATACCAAACCGCTGTCAAAGCAATTTTCCAAAAGGCCCAGAAATGATAACTATGACGGACTTTACAGCTATAGAAACAACACTGCTAAAAATACCTACCTTTGGAAAAAATATCTATACTTCAACCACTGAGAAACAAAACAAAGTAACACTCACCATAGCTTCAACATCAGCCCAAGTTGTATTTTCTGGATCAGAAACCAGAAAGCTTTGAGTTTCATTTCTAAAAGTCACATTTAGAGTAACCTGTAGTTCCATGCTGTGGGGCTAGAGAGGAAAGGTGGATGGGACAGGGAGAGAGAGAAAACACATTAGAAAGGGTTCTATAAATTGCGTTAACATTCATTCAACAAATATTTGAGGACCTACTATGGGCTAGGCTTGGGAAACACTGTCCCCGATCTTACGGAAATTACAATCTAGAAGATGGTTTAAACCAAATCTCACTGTTAATTAGGAATTGTTCTAAGAAATAAATAAAGATTTGCTAAAACTATGCCACAAAGACTTGTACTTAAATAAGTCATAAAAATTATTCTTGGCCAGGTGCAGTGGTTCATGCCTGTAATCCTAGCACTTTGGGAAGCCAAGGTGGGAGGACTGCTTGAAGCCAGGAACTCAAGACCAGCCTGAGTAAAAGTGAGACCCCTATCTCTACAAAAAATAGAAAAATCAGCTGGACATGGTGGGGCACGCCTGTAGTCCCAGCTACTTGGGAGGCTAAGGCAGGAGGATTGCTTGAGTCCAGGGGTTTGAGGTTGCAGTGAGCTATGACGATGCCACTTTGCTCTAGCCAGGGTGACAGAGTGAGACCTTGTCTCAAAAAAAAAAAAAAAAAGGTAAAAATTATTCTTCAAGTTACTAGAAATTTCCACATTAGAAATAAAAGTCTGCTGAGAGTATTTAAATTTTGGCTACACCCACAGAAATCACCTAGCATTTGTAAAATCCTTAAAGATTTTACAGAACTTTATGATGATTTGTTAATTAAACAAATACTACTAGGAGGAGATAACCAAGATGGATAAGACACACAAAGTCTCTACCCTTGGAGAACTTATATTCTTGCATGACTTGAAAGTGACGTTCTACATTTTCTTGGAAAAGCAGCCTTTTCCTAACTTGAGAACCTAGGTTTTCTATTATATTAGGTCAATTTTAACAATTCAGAGGCCAAAAAACTAGCCAAGAAACCACACAGGGGTAGCATTCAACACCCTTCCTTCAAGTTACTATGTTTTTTGTAGTCTACTAATTTTTTTTTAATATGAGGAATTTCAAACATAGATGAAAGTGGAGAATAATGAACACTTGGTTACAACAATCAACTCAAGGCTACCCTCATTTCATCTTTACTCCTGCCTCCCCCTTGCTCCATGCCAGATTAACTGTAGTCAGCTAATGTTTTAACCAAAGTATAATAATCTAATTTTTTTAAAAAAACATATTTTTATGGAAAAATTTAAATTTATACAAAAGTAGAGAGAATAATATAATGAATCCCTATGGACCCACCAGCTAGCTTCCACCAGGACCAATCTTGTTACAGCCATAACCTTTCCCTACTGGATTATTCTGACAGACATCCATCTTTTCATCCATAAATAATTGAGTATGTACCTCTAAATGATAAAAATTTTTTAAAAATCTCGATACCATTATCATGCCTAAGACATTAACAATTCCTTAATCAAATATCTATTCTGATCATTGTTTTTTTAAAAATCTTTTTATTTTTTCATGACCAAAGCCTAGGCCAACATGTTATTTTTAATTAAGCATTTTGTTTACTGATGAACTATTATGCTGAATTGGTTTCTTTTCATAACTTTATGTAAAAACAGTTTAAGTTGAGATGAACAAGATTAAGTCCTAGGTGTTTGCAATGTTGGGGTGGAGGGAACACAATGGGTGGAAAGACTTGGGTTCTGGACACAGTTCTGGCCCATTACTAGCCATATAACTGTGAGCAAATCAGTTCCCCTCTGAGCTTCAGTTCTTTAATCTAAAAAATAGGACTAATATTTCTGCTTTGCTTACCTCACAATGTTAGCATAAGGATAAAATTAAAATGTGTGCAAGTGCTTTGAAAATGTTATTCAAATATAAGAAATATTATAATAAACCAGTCTTTAAAACCTTAAAATAGTATGTTTTCCACAGTGTAATGCACTGCCCTGTGAAACAATATAACTGGCACTGCCATTTTAAGGACCTTGAACTCTGAAGATCAGGGATTTTTTTTAAACACAAAGACAATTATCCCCCAATTTTCTTCATTCTTTGTCTTTATGTAGAGCCAAGTTCACCACCAAAATAATATCAGTCTCTTAGCAACAATCCTGCTGACATCTAGTATTTGTTCACATGAAATTTAATTCTTGAGATCCTTAAGATTTGGGCAAAATCCCTGTCAACTCCCCAGCACCTTGGGCAAAACATCAGGGAAATAAAGTGACTGACTCAGCCAAAAGTGGACATTCTGAAATATACTGTCACCTTCCAACTTCAAGAAACACACTTCCACAATTTTGAGAGTCCAGAAGGAAACTAATCTTCCTCTCCTTTTCCTCAAATTACACAACTGGAAATTAATTTAGATACTTTGGAACTCATCCAGCTGGTCTGCCAGTGGAGAGAAAACAGGAAGTGGGAGATTCCAGCTTAGCTGGATTACATCCAGGTCTTCATAAAGAACTATCTCTCTTTGGCTGACATGTGAAAATTCTCTCAGCATGAGCATTAATCTTAAACTTGTGGAAACACCGAAGCTATGGTTTACCCCATCTGCCTCTTAGGTTTAAAGCCAGTATAGTCAGGTAGCTGGGGCCTAGGCATTCAGCTTTCACAACTGGCATTATTATTATAAGTTCAGGCCAGTGACTCACCTTCACTTGGCACAAGTCAGCTTTTCCTCTATGTCGACTTTTTTCAGACTCAAAAAAAAAACCCTTTAATGAAGCAGACTTGGCAACCTGAGCTTTGATTACTGTCTCCACCAGAGGCCTGTACAAGCCAAGCTATCCAAGCTTTAAAATGTGTGACCTGATAGCTGGGTGTTTGACAAAAAGGAAAATTGGCGATTTTCCGATACCGAAGATCCCTGACCAAGGAGATCTCTTTAAGAGGGTCTCAAAAAGAGGGGTATGGGATGAGGAGGATGAGTGGGTAGTGTCATTTTTTACTTGCACACTTCATCCTAGTCTTCCAGCTCTCGTTTCCTAGCACCCCATGTCCCCGAAACAATGTCACGACCTCATGAAGACTCATTCTCTCATTTTCTTTGCCTAGGCCCTCTATACTGGGGAGTCTCGGCCTTCCATTAGCAGAAGCCGGGCGTTCTGAATCACCGACCCTCCATCTCTCGGGCGCTATCCACCCCCTCGGTCCCTCAAAACACGAATGGCTCTCTCATCCAGTCACTAAAAAGATCCGCTGGCCCCGGACACGGTAAAAGCCGCCCCTCTTCTTTGCAGGATTCCTCCCTTGAACTTCCCCAAGCCCTCTTAGTGTGACGTGACCCCAGCCCTAGGTAACTGCAGCTACTTCCTTACCAGCTTCCCGCCCCCGGGGGGCGCCTGCCGGAGGTCACTGCAAGCACAGCCCACTGCCACCGCCGCTGCTACCCCTGCGGGGTAAGTCTAACATGGCGGATAGAGACAGGGCCTAGGCCTCTGTTTCTCTGAGTTTCCGACAAGATGATTGGCTCTTACTACTTGTCTCTCAAAACTACCACCCCATTGATTGGTCGAGACTCGTTGGCGGGGGTGGGGCAGAAACAACCTGAACCCGCAAAACAATAACAAACACTGAGGCAGAGGGGCGGAACTACGAGTGCGCAGACGTGGGCCAGAGCGGATTTCCCCTTCCTAGGCAAATGCAGTGCCCCCTGCGTTCCCTCAGGTCACTGACCTTAGAGGACTACTTGCCCGAGGCTCGCGGGGTTGGATGGGAATTGTAGTTTTCCTAGGACTTGTACGTTCTTTAACCTATTCTCCGCTCCCAAGATACGAGAACATAACAGTCCAATCCATAGCTGTTGAAATGCATAACCGTGCGGAGGTCTCCAATCTATCAACTGGGTTTCCGTGAGAATTGTGCTCGCTTCCGCTATCGAAAGCTGCTCTCCATAAGACTACAGTTTCTAAGGGACACTGTAGCAAAGACCTTTCGTTCCGCAATGCATGCTGGAAATCGTAGTTTTTCCCCCACAATCCTTTTATTTACCTAAACTGGAGACGTCCATTGCAGCGGAAAAAGTGGGGGAATGGGGCCTCTTCTTACGACTGCTTTGGGCACTATCTTGCGCTCATATTCTGGCCTCAGGTAGCGATTCTGGCCCTCGCACAGCAATTACTGTGACGTAATAAGCAGCAACTGGAAGCTCAGAGGCGAGGGGGTGGGAGCCTAATAGCAAACTCAGGTCGAATTCTTTCTCTTCCGTCTCTTTCTAGTTACGTCATGCAGGGACAAAATGCCAATGACCAATCCGGAGCCCCGAGAGACTCTCGGCTCTTTCGGTCCCGCCCTTCCGCTAACGTGTCTTTATCTCGTATTCTGAGAGGCTATCGCTCGGCGCCAGCGGCCAGTTTCCGTGGCGACAGGAAAGCGCGGGAATTACAAATAAATTGAAACTGCGACTGCGCGGCTGAGCGCGCGGAGGCGTTCTGGACCCAGGACAGTTCGGGGGGCCTGTCAGATAACTGGGCCCCTGGGCCCAGGAGCCCGGACGCTTTGTTCTGGGTAAAGGTTGTAGAACCCCGGGGAAGGGAGAGGGGCCCAAAAAGGTGCTCCGGGCGACAGGCGGGAGACAGGTATGGGCAGAGTGGACTCCCGAAGGAGAGCAAGATGGTGTTTATCGGGCGGGGGGTTGGAACTTGAGGGGCCTAAGACGTTATGAACCTGGGGGCAGTTTGTGGGTCGCCAGGGAAGCATCGAAGATAAGGAAGGGGGCACGGTGTGTCCGAAGGGGAATCCTGGTGATAGGAACTGGAATATGCCTTGAGGGGGACACCAGGAATGTAAGGATTCGGGCTGGTATATGAGAGGAGGAGACTTTGAGGAAGAAGAGGGGGCAGCAATGTATCTGGGAAGGGAAGGAGATAGGATTTTGTGGGAGGGAGAACCCTTAAGAACTGGATCCATACACGTTTCTGAGAAGGGACAAGAAGAAAGTAGAGAGGCTTCGGTAGTAACGTGCTGCGGGCAGGGATGTGCTTGAGGAGGATCTTGAGATGAGTACAGATCACTGGGGAAGGGTAGAGGTGGGGAAGCATTGGTTAGTGTTGGTTTTGTCGTTTTTGGTTTTGGTTTTAAGCAAGACAGAAAACAGCCAGGATGATTGGAGAAAGCTGAGGCTACTAACACCCACCCGGTTAGTCACTCCACTGTAGCTTTCCCTTTCTTGGAGAAAGGAAAAGACCCAAAGGAAGAGGTTGGAAGCTATATGTGAAAAAATAGAGAATTCATATTGTCTAATTATAAAAAGCAACTTCTAGAATCTTTAAAAATAAAGGTTTTGCCATTTAGTTCTTTGGTTGGTATAATTCTAAAACGCTTCAATCTTAAGTTTCTCTTATTTAAAAATGATACTTAATAAAATTAAGCTGTTATTTTTATAAACCTAAGTGGTTTTTTAATATATATATTTATGTTTTTTAGATGTGTTAAAGTTCATCAGAACAGAAAGATGGATTTATCTGCGGTTCCCGTTCAAGAAGTACAAAATGTCCTTAATGCTATGCAGAAAATCTTAGAGTGTCCAATCTGGTAAGTCAACAGAAGAGTTTAATTTGGGATTCTTCCTTATATGATTATCTCCTACACAAATGACTAGAATTGACCTTACATAGTAGGCAGAAAAAACTGTCTATTAAGATCAGGCTATTAGAGTTGCTGCTTTTCTTAACTGAAGTGCTTTAAAAATATAGAAAATTACTCCTGGCCGGGGGCGGTGGCTCACGCCTGTAATCCTAGCACTCTGAGAGGCTGAGACAGGAGGATCACTTGAGGTCAGGAGTTTGAGACCAGCCTGAGCAAGAGTGGGCCCTTGTTTTTACTAAAAATAGAAAAAGTAGCTGGGCGTGTTGGCGCGCTCCTGTAGTCCCAGCTACTTGGGAGGCTGAAGAAGAAACATCACTTGAGCCCAGGAGTTTGAGGCTGCAGTGAGCTATGATGACGCCACTGCATTCTACCCAGGGTGACAGAGTGAGACTCTGTCTCAAAAAAAAAAAAAAAAAAGAAAATTACTCCTTTTTCTTCATTCTGCTTCTCCTCCTCCCCCTTTACCTCTTCAACACACACTTTGGGGGCAGGAAATCTGGTTTGGATTAAGTGGCATTTGGTTTTTTTTTTCCAGGACTAAAACCAGCTTGAGCATTTGGAATGACAAAATAAATTCACCAATTGGTGTCTGTGAGGGGATAAGTCTTTGGAAGTACATTTAAATAAGAATCCTGCGAGTCATTAAAGTCCTTAGCAAGTCTGACTCTGAGCTTTTGTTTTTCTTTATCTATAAAATGAAGAGGGAACTGGACTATTCAAGTTTTTCTTTTAATTGATGTATAACTTATGTATAGTGGAATACAGAGATCCAAACTGTGCAAGTCATTGAGTTTTGACAAATGTGTATATCTGTGTAACCCAATCCCCAATCAAGTTATAGAACATTTCCATTACCCCAGAAAGTTCCCTTGAGTGTATTTAGGAGTTCTTAACTTGCAGACCCTCCAGGACCTTTGGAAGCCTATAGATAGAACCAAATTTCAATATAATTAGTTTTTTGTGAAATTTTTTATTTTATGCATTTAGAAGCATTACTTTGAGAAGGCGGTCCATGGCACAACAAAGGTTAAGAACCCAAAGCAGTCATTAGATGATCTCTAAAGTTTCTCTTAAATCTATAAAAGAAATGAAAAATCATATATCAGAATCTCTTGGTAAAAAGCCAGAAAGGAAAACTAGAAGAATTATTGCCTATCTTCTCCCATCTTACTTTCTACTCTGGTCATTCTGGCCTTTTTAACTGTTCTTGAGACATGTGACATAGTCTCTTGCCTCTGAGCTGTTACACTTGCTGTTCCCTCTGCCTGGAATGTTACTCTCCTGATAATTGCATGCCTTGAAAGTCTTGATTGAAATACCACCTTTTCAAAGAGGCATTTCTAGACAGCCCTATTTAAAATTGCAACACCCCAACACACTCCTTATCCCCCTTTCCTGCTTTGTTTTTCTCCAGAACACTTATTACTTTCTGACATTCTATATAATTTATTCATCCTTTATCTCTACCTCCACAGAATGTAAATGTGGTGCCCTCCATGAGGCATTTTTGTTTGTTTTATTTATGTGCTTCTGTATCCTCAGTAGTTAGAAAATTACTTAGGACATAGTAGCTGCTCAATAAACATTTATTGAATGAATTAAATAATAAACCAGGCTGGGTGCAGTGGCTCACTCCTGTAATCCTGGCACTCTGGGAGGCTGAAGCGGGAGGATCGCTTGAGGTCAGGAGTTCGAGACCAGCCTGAGCAAGAGTGAGACCCTGTCTCTACTAAAAATAGAAAAAATGAGCCAGATGTAGTGGCATGTGCTTGTAGTCCCAACTATGGGGGGGAGGGGCTGGGGCTGAGGCTGAGGCAGGAGGATCGCTTGAGCCCAGGAGGTTGAGGTTGCAGGGAGCTATGATGAAGGCACTGCACTCTACCAGGGCGATAGAGCAAGACTTTGTCTCTAAATAAATAGACAAATAAACAAATTTGAGTAGCTATTCAATAAACATTTATTGAATGAATTAAATAATAAACTGAGTTGGTTCTTTGATAGTTTAATTTTTAAAAATACGGTGATGGTTAGTGGTGGGTAACATTCAAAAAATAAATTGAAAAGTTGCACCTGTTTCCCCTTACCCTCAATAAAGGAAGACAAATTCAAGTAAATTTTCCTTTGTGCTTCATGAAAGTTGTTTTTCATATTTGGAGTCAATTAATAACATTAAGGAAAATGCAAGTTGTGTTTTCAGAGATACAAGCTTTATAAATAACCATCTTCCTTGTCTTTTAATATTTTAGCTAAACAAAAATAAGAGCAAAACAAGATTTACATGAGCATGGGTTGCTTAAAAAAAAAAAAACATTTACAGTCTAATTTATGAAACATCAGAGCTAGGGAAACAGGAAATGACACTGTGGGAAAAAATTGCTTTTGAAAAAGCAGAAAATTTACCCATGATAATTATAGTGATCAAAACATCCTCGATAACTGGGCATGGTGGCTTATGCCTGTAATCTCAGCTCTTTGGGAGGCTGAGGTGGGAAGATCACTTGAGCCCAGGAGTTTGAGACCAGCCTGGGCAACATAGGAAGACTCCATTCCTACAAAAAGAAAAAAATCCTCAATAGTGTGGCATTTAGGTCCTTTTTTTTTTTTTTTTTTTTACATTTCTATGTGACTCAGTCATAAAAATATAATATTCTTTCTCATTCTGGCAAATTAAACCAATTTAAAAATTCAGATACATAAAAATTAAAGTTAATGCTAAATTTTTATTTTCAGTCAACTATTATGTATTTTCCAGCTTCTTATTTTTTACTGTTTTCTGTTAGATTAATTCTTAATAGTTTTTCAACTCGTTTATATGGGAAGTTCTAGGATGGGGATCATACTTATTTCACTTCTTTTTTTTTTTTAAACAGTGCCCAGAATAGCACAATTTGCAGTTATGTCTTAATATGTGGTTTCTGATTGTGACTGGCAACAGTGTTACTTGTGGTAGCCATAGGGTAGGTTTTCAGCTTCTTTTAGGCCTCCTGAACCGGCCTTTTCCTTCTACTGGCCTCTAAGTCACTATGGCAGTTATTTCTGGTAATTGGTAGTTCTTTTTAACTTTTTACATATGACTGTAAGAAATTTTTGACTTTCAGAAGAATTTGCTAAAATGTGTACCCTGCTGGGTTGTTTTTCAGACCTAAACCTAGCTTCTTTTTCTAGTCATTTATCCAGGTTGGAAGCTCAAAATGCAAATATGCAGTAGGCCTAAAATATTGCCTGGTTTGAAAAGTGTTTAAAATATTTGAATCACTTTTATAGTAAACATTTACTCTCATGAGGAACTAGAAGAAGAACATTTTAATCTTTTTCCTATTCCCTCTTCACTCTTCCTTCAACAGTCATTACCTTTTTATGTATTGGAGTTTTCATCTGTTCAAAGTTTGTGTTTATAGTGTGTTTGTATAGCCTGGATTATAATTACCATACTGAAATATAATTATTTCAGAATTGAGTCAGTGGTGAGAATGAAAGCCATCTGGTATCATAGCTAAATCCAATTTCTCTTTTACTGGGATTTCTTTGATATCTAACTTATCTCAGAAATAGTGACTTAGTAACAAATCAGAGTTCTCTTTGTCAGGGTTGTTTTTCTTTTTAAAGTCATAGTTTGTCCCAATAATAATACCAACATTGGTACAAGTCATCTTAGATTGTGAAGCATTTTCCCAAGTAGCATTTAGTTTTATTCTGCAATAGCCCAAGGAGACTGGCAGGGTGGGTGACAGAAGGAAACTGAGGTTCAGGTGGAGTTGTTGGCCCAAGGTTGCTCTGCTAATAAAGATGACTGGTGGTAGAAACCCAGCCTTCTGACTTAGTCCAGTGTTTTTCCTTTCATTGCCCTGTGCTGCGTCAGAAACCCCATGATTACAAGAGTTATATTACCAAACCCTTCACAATAAGGCTATTATCCCCCAGCTTTTCTTGTGATCCTTTTCTAAAAAGTTAAATATTTAATGAAAAGAACCTCATTCCTGTCACACTACCAGGTTACCTGTTCTTTGATGTCCTGCCTGGACTTTACCAAAAATCAGTTTTGTAAGCTTGCATTCAGAATAAAGAAAGCTAAAAACTTACAATAGCCTATGGGTTCCTACCTGCTCAGGCTCCCAGCTACCTCTCTGATGTCTTTTCCTATTACATCCCTGCATGAATCATTCCATCCTAGGACCCTGGCCTACCTGTTATCCTGCAGGCATGGTCCTGCTCAGGGTTTGTTTTCTCTGCTCCCTCTCTGCTGGGATGCTCTTTCCCCAGTTGTTACATAGCTTGTTTCTGAACATTATTCAGCTGTCTTCCAGTGTCACCTTCTCAGTGAGGCCTTTCCCTCAACACGTATACATTGCACTCCCTGTTTCCCCTTACCCTGCTTAATTTTTCTCTTTAACACTTATTCCCATATATTCTTTATTTCTCTATTGACTGTTTACCACAACTAGAATGTAAGGTCTATGAAGGCAGGCTTTATTTTGTTTACTGCTGTATTGCTTGAATATAGTAGTAGATGCTCAATAAATACTTTTTATATTACTAAATGAGTTAATCTCAGGAAGGCCTTGAGATTTTGTGGATAAACAGGGATAGGAATTTGGGTGATATATTTTCTCAATTTTTTTGTATTTTTCTAAGCTTATTTTAATATTTTCTAAATTTCCTTTAATGAGTATTATATTGTTTTTACAAAGTAATCACGAACCAAACATCATGACCCGCCTGAAGTAATCTAATAAAAGTATACTGTATCATCTATAAGGTGTTCTTGCCAAAAAATTGAACCTGAATTTGATTAAGCCTATAGATCTGGTTTACAGGGAATAAAGAAGCTAGAGGGACATGTTAAACCACACCATGGGATTACAATCAGCAAAATCCAGAATGTGGGCAATTCTACAGGTCAAATGACCTGATTTTTAAAGTAAATGACAAAGGGGAAAAAAAGGAAGGGAAATGTATAGATTAAAAGAGACTTGAGACATACCGCCCAAGTGCAATGTGTGAATCTTGTTTGGGTCCTGATTTAAACAAATTTAACTATTAAAAACAATTTTTACGAGATAATGAAACAAATTGGGACATTATTTATTAGATGATATTAAGGAAAGTATTCATTTTTTAGAAGTAATGATGGTTTCATGGTTATGCTAAAGGTTATGTCTTTTAAGGATATAGTTAAAATTTTTATAGAAGAAATGATATAATGGCTGGGATTTGTTTTAAAATAATCTGGGTAGGGGTGGGTATGGATGAAACAGATTGGCCATGAGTTGATAGTTGTCAAAGCTGAGTGATGGTACATGGAGTTCATTTTTATTATTTTATTTGTGTAAATGCTCGAAATTTTCCATATTAAGTTAAACATAAAAAGATAATCACATGCGACAAAAGTGCTGTGAGGGAATCCAAAAGAAATATAAGAAGAAATTTTTGTCTTTATGGAGCTTACAGTTTAGTTAAGATACAGACTGTGCACCCACAATGATAGCTCAAAAAATATATCATTGAAAACAAATTAAATGAAGCATTGTCAGCTAATCTTTTAAATGCTGAAGATAATATAGAGTATTGAAGAGATCAATATAATTCTGTTTTGATGTCTGAAAGCTCATCAAAGGTAAGGATCATATTCTTAGCTGTATTCTTACCTCATAGCACAGCAGACATTTAATAAATGTTTGTTGAATGAACTGAAAGCCTTACCTTGACTCAGTTATAGCAGCTTAAAGTTGAACTTTTTTTACTAAGAATTTATTTATTGATTGATTGAGACAGGGTCTCACTCTGTTGCCCCGGCTACAGTGCAGTAGCATCATCATAGCTCACTGCAACCTCAAACTCCTGGGCTCAAGCAATTCACCTACCTCAGCCTCCTGAGTAGCTGGGACTACAGGCGCGTACCACCACGCCCAGCTAATTTTTCTATTTTTAGTAGAGACAGGGTCTCATTCTTGCCCAGGCTGATCTCAAACTCCTGAGCTCAAGCAATCCTCCTGCCTTGGCCTCCCAAAGTGGTAGGATTACAGGCGTGAGCCACCTCGCCCAGCTAGAATATTTTTAAATAAATTACTGAGTTTCATTTATTTTCTCTTTTTTTTTTCTTACCCATCTAGTCTGGAGTTGATCAAAGAACCTGTTTCCACAAAGTGTGACCACATATTTTGCAAGTAAGTTTGAATATTTTATGTGGCTCCATTATTAGCTTTTCTGTTTATCCTTCATAACACAGGAAATACCTAACTTTATAGAAGCTTCATCACTTAAGTGACAAAGAAAAATCCAACTCTATTTCATTCTGTCTCAGAGATTACTTAATAAAATCATCATAAGTTGGTTGTAGCCATAGTTCCTGGTAAAGTTTTGACATACCTAGTGGGATGTAAAATCACTTTGAACAGCTGTTTGTTTTTTGTGTCCATGGGTGAAAGCAGACTGCAAGTGATTGTAAAACAAGCAAATTATGTTTCAACCTTCCCAATTTCTCTCTTTTGTTCATTTTTGCTTGTCTTTCTGCTTTCCCTTTTATGAGGTTCAGTGTTTGCCTGCTTCATAATCCTTGTGAAGATAGGGAAGGATCTGATGTCAGGGTTTCTTGTTGTCGCTTTTTTTGGCGACAGGGTCTCGCTCTGCTGTCCAGGCTGGAGTGCGATGGCATGATCATAGCTCACTATAGCCTCCTCAAACTCCTGGGCCCACGTGATTTTCCTGCCTCAGTCTCCCAAGTAGCTAGGACTACAGGCTGGTACCACCATGCCTGGGTAATTTTTTAATTTTTTTTTTCGTGGGCAGGGGGGCCGGGGGTGGTCTCACCATATTGCTCAGGCTGGTCTTGAACTCCTGGCCTCAAGCAATCCTCCTGCCTCGGCCTCCCAAAGTGCTGGGATTACAGGTGTGAGCCACAGCACCCAGCCTTTTTTTTTTTTTTAATTGGAAAAGCAAACCATGTACCTGGTAATGAGTTGATTAACACAAAAAGGTATATGATGCAAAGTTATTTGCCTCTCACCCCAAAACCCCTGCTTCCCCCTTCCTTTCCCAGACAACCATAATTATCCATTTCTTATGTATCCTTTCAGGAAATTTTTAGTTCAAGAATTCTTAACTTGGAGTCCATGAGTGGTCTTTATAAATTTCCTAAAATTATATTCAATCTTAAATTTAGTTGCATTCAAAACTATGGACATGTACATTTTTCCAGGAAGACGTTCCATAGTTTTTATCAGATTCTTAGGATGTTTCCATAACCTAAAAAAGGGAACAGTTGCTGCTTTAAGGATAATGAGGGCTGGCTGAAGCTGAAGGAAACCTGTTCCCTTTGGAGGGATAGCCTTTGAGCACAAGTCTGCGAGATGGCTAGTGCCTTCCTCCTTGTGAATTCTTTTTGTCCCCATTCTCCTGTCCCAGTAAGGATCCAGAAGGCAATTTCCACTGTCTTTAACCCTTTCCCATGTCACCGCACTGGCCAACAGTTTCTTTCTGATTCCTCAGCCCCTTCTCCCTGGCCATGTGCCAAGGCAACACAGCTTTATCTCTCTACTTCAAGAATCTTTAGTTTTATGACTTGTGGCCTCTAGAGTGATACTTCTCAAACTATGGTGTAGGACCAATTTCTTCACAGGTTGATACTTTGTAAAACAAAATAAGAAAGTCCCAGTATTTACAAGGTTATAGATAGTTGAAGATTAACTGTTTAAGTGCTGGGACTTTCACTGTCTCTCAATGAGGATCTTTCTGAAATGAACTGTATGCTTTCCTGACACCTTGAGTAATGAGTACTGAACATACTGTTATGGTGAGTTAAGAAAAGATTTAATTATAGACATTATTTACTTTGAAAGCTTGTGGAAGAAGGAAATTCCAGGCAGAGGAAATAATATGAGAAAGGTAAAAACAGAAGAAAATAGAATACATCCAGGAAAAAGAATAACTTTGCATATGTGTGTAGGAGTTGTATTAGAAGAGAAAGGAGCCCTCAGAGAAGGGAAGACATTTGCAAGAGAGAGAAGGTCCAAGAGGAAGCAGAAGGGATTGGAAATAGAAAATAGATGCAAGAAAGAGAAGTGATTATTACTCAAACAGTAATGAAGGAAAGGAGAGTAATTCTACAGAAAGATTTTCATGGGGGAAGTTGAGGTGGTTTGAGCTCAGTGAAGTTGGAGGCGAAGACAGCCATTGATGTTGAGAGGGTTAGAGTTGGCAACTAGGGGAGAGCAAGGAGAGTTTGCAACTCCTTATATGGAGCATATGATAGGCAGTAGGAGAACCAGCCATATTTTAAATTGTGTTTTGAATAATATATTACAATTAAAAGTCCAGTATAATGCCCATGGAAATTAACTTTTCCATGAACTCTCTTCTGTTATTCCTTTATAATCTGAATAACACTTTGATCTATATGATGAGAAAGCTGGGAAAAATACCTCTAAGAATTAATTGTATTAATTGTATTTTTCTCAAGATGACTCTAATTGCTAAAAATAAAACAGCTTTATTGACCTGGGTAAGCCTATGGTTCTGAAATCTTTCATGAAGACTACCAAAAAGAAAATAGTACCAGCCTAGAAAAAAGCCATCCCTGCATTATCTTGAAGTTTTCCAATAACAAATGAAATGTGTAATACTTTTTGGAAGATCTAGAACAACATTGTCCAAAAAGATGTAATGTGAGCTATAAATGTAACTTAAATTTTCTAGCAGCTACATTTTTAAAAAGTAAAGAGAAATAGGGCTGGGCACAGTGGCGTATACCTGTAGTCCCAGCTACTCAGAAGGCTGAGGCAGGAGGATTGAGTGAGTCCAGGAGTTTGAGGTTGCAGTGAGCTACGATGACATCACTGCATTCTACCCAGGGCAACAGAGCAAGACTCTGTCTCAAAATATATATATATATTTTTTTTAATATAAAAATATTAACGAGCTATTGGACATTCTTTTTTTGTACCAAGTCTCCAAAAGCCTGTGTTTCTACATACATACAGTACACATTAGTTCAGACTAGCCACACTGCAAGTACTTTATAGCCACATGTGGCTAGTGGCTGCTATTTTAGACAGTGTAGCTCTAGGAACTTATTACTTAAAGTGGGGCTCATGGGTCAGCAGCAACAGCATCACATAGGTGCTTGCTAGAATCTTAGCCCTACCCCAAACCTACTAAATCAGAATCTCCATTTTAACAAGATCTCCAGGAGATTCTTATGCATGTTAAAGTTTGAGAAGTGCTTTGGAGTGATGACCTTCCTGTACACTTACTGGGCAGATAGTAAGATGGACCAGACCAGGGATGACTAAGGTACCAGATAGACCAAGTAAGGCAAATCTTGGGGTCAGCTAACTGAGAAAATCCAAATTAATGGTGAGTCAGTGTCAGGGAGGTTTGATGGCAAGATAAATTAAATCATAATATCAGGGAATTCTGGAGTCTAGGAATGGGCTAGTTTGTCAGAAAGATCCAGAAATAGGCAAGAGATAGATAATCTAGCAAATAGCTTGAACATAGTCTCTTGGGACCCTAGCAGCAGAAATGAGCAGAAGTTCAAGGTAGTGATTATATAAGAAAAGTAGCAGGGATCGAGCCATAGGAGGCTGAGGGTTAAGGGTAAGATTCTTACCCCTAGGAGACATGAGCCTTGACTGGAATACCAAGCAAGGAACCAAGCATAATCTTCCAAATGAAGAGGTCAAGGTAGATGCTTAATTGTTAGAACTAAAGTACAAACAAGGGATTTGATCAAGAAAACAAAGCCTTACTATTGAAACTGACAAGGCTTGGTAGGACCAGTAACCTAAATGGATTCTGAGATGCTAAGCTGTGGATCTCTCAGGATCTTTATTTCCCTCCCTAGGGGCCATATTGGTCCATAATCTTAGCTCTGTTGACAGGAAAGATACAGAAGTAGGAATCCAGGGCCCCCAATATAATCAAAGGTAGCCAAAAGTCAACCTGTCTTTATTTTACCTAGACTTAGAATTATTAATTTATTTCTCCCTGCCAGGAGAGACTTGGATGAGCTTTAGCAAATTAGATGAGTTTCCACAACATTTGTCCTTAAAAAAATTAGTACTCTGAAAAGTCCCCAAAATTGGTTTATTGGCTATGATTTACTGACATATGTTTGCTATGATTTACTGACTATTTTCCATCAGCTTATTCTTAAAATGCTTACACCACCCTTCAGAAAATATACTGCATTTACTTTAAAATGTATTATAAGCATTGGGTTTTAGAAATTCAAAAAGGCCAAAATTTGTCTCAGACCTTTAACACTGAGAACCTCAAGTGGAACTTATGTATGTGTTCTCATTTAATTGGTGCATCACATAGATACCCCAGAGCTCTAAAACAGAATTTAATGAATTCTTTTTCTGAGACCTGAAAGACATGCCACTGTTCTGTTAATCTGTCAATATTTTCCTTAGCTCAGTCCAATTCATTTTCCCTTTTGACTTTAATTAACAACTTTTTAGCATCTGTTCTTTTTCCAACATAAAGAAAGATTAGAATCCCTATCTTGGTTGATTTTTGCATACTTAGTTTCCCTGCATTATTTATATAATTGTTGTACAGACTACAACACAATACAAGTTTAGCTTCTCACTCTACTGTATTCTGCAGAACTATGGTGGGGAATTCCCTCCTTACCCCTGCTCTGAATTGTTCAATTGTACCATTTGCCAGGGTAATACATTGATGCCTCCTTGATCCATGATACTAGAGTACAGATGGTATTTGCATCTTCTCAAGGAGAGATAACCTCTCTTCTGTGTCTTTAAAGGATATTTACGTATAATGCAGGTAGCTTTTTGACACCCTCCTCCCCCAAACTATACAGTCATTGTTGAGTGCAGTGTGGTACTTGAAGCATCTGTATAGGTGAAGAAGGACCCCTGAGTCTTTTTGTCCATACCTACCTACATTCATTTTCATTTCATTTGTGGGTATCTCTCTGGACTTAGTTTCCCTGCCAAAAAAGAAAGATTGTGGGCTTTGCTGCAATTCAATCCTGGATCCAATATCACCTTTACCACTTGATTACTCTGTGATCAGGGACAAGTCTCTACAGTAAAATGAAGATAATACTTCAAGGTTTAAGAGAGGGTAATACATGTTAAAGGACCTGGCCAGTAAAAAGTGCTAAGTGCTTTCTAAGTGTCTAAGTCACCATTCCCAATGACTTTTAAGTCTCCTTAATCTTTTCTTTCCTGGCTCTCTTCAATGTCAGTGTCTGCTATTTACTCCCTATGCAGTCACCCGCCTCACCAGAATATTGTGTCTTTTATATTTTATTTTGCAGGGATTTTATTTTGCTTTTCCATTTAATCCCCTGCATCTAGAACAGTACCAGACATGTAGTAAATATTGATTGTATGAGTGAATCACTGCTTTTGATTATAACCACTGTTCTCTCTACTCCTGGTTTATGATCCATTTTGAGTTAATTTTTGTGTGTGGTGTGAGGTAGGAGTCTAACTTCATTCTTTTGTGTGTGGATATCCAGTTGTCCCAACACCATTTGTGAAAAAAAACTATTCTTTCCCCACTTAATTGTCTTGGTGTCATTGTTGAATATCAACTGGTTACAGATACATGTATGGGTTTATTTCTAGACTCTCAATTCTATTCCATTGATGTATATGTCTATCCTTATGCTATTACCACAGTCTTGATTACTGTACCTTTGTGGTGAGGTGCTGAGTTTTTAAATAGTCATTTTAAGTGAACTACTTACCATTTATGTCTGATTATACAGCATGACATAATTATGAATATATCATTAAATATGCCATATTAACTTTCAGTAGGTTTTATCTGATCATAACAGTAAGCTATATGCATGTAAGTTCAGTTTTCATAGATCATTGCTATGTAGTTTGGGTTTTTGCTTATGCAGCATTTTAAAACAATTAGAAAACCATTGGTTGTTATTCACCTGCCATTACCTTTTAAATGGCTCTTAAGGGTACTCATGATATTATCTTTTCATAGCTATTTGCCTTTTGAGTATTCTCTCTACAAAAGAAAGTAACTTGTATTGTTCTTTTTTTTTTCTTTATAATTTATAGATTTTGCATGCTGAAACTTCTCAACCAGAAGAAAGGGCCTTCACAGTGTCCTTTGTGTAAGAATGATATAACCAAAAGGTATATAATTTGGGTAATGATGGGAGGTTGGAAGCAACAACAGTAGGAAAAAGTAGAAAATCTTTAATAACATAGCTGGTATTCCTTTAAAGCCATTCATCAGTAGAAAAATGTATAAAACTGTACAAATGTTTTGAGCAGAGTAAATCATTTCTAAGCTATTTTCTTGAACATTTTATGGGTCGTCTGCCATATACAGGTATTAGCAACTTACTGCCTTTTTGTGATGCTTCTGTGTGGTGTAAGAACTTACAGTCTTATCTAAAGTAGGATTGCATCACCCTGCCCCCATTGCTAAGCTTGCTTTTATTTTTCTTCATTGCCTTTATTTCTACCTAATTATTTATACACACAATGTATTTATATATTGTGCTTCTCTTCTGCCATGATGTAAGTTCTATTAGGGTAGTGACTTTGTCCTAATCAATATCGTCGCTACAATGTTTGGTATATAGTAGGCACTCAGATTTTTAAAGGAATGAATGAATTGTATTTGCCTACCACTTTTCTAAACCCAAATCTCTCATTGGACATCATTATCTGTGCTTTCAAAATAATGTAATCATTATTTGACAGAAATCCCTGAGCAACAGAGCTAGCAGTGAGGGGTTGGACAGGGTTCAGATGTTAAGAGTAGTAAGTTCTCTATGCAGTGGGTTTATATCTACTATGGATTCAGGGTAAGATTATAGCAGATAGTTTTAGGCTCTTGGTAAATTTAAATGAATGACCAAAAAATTATAAAATCAATCAATACTGCCACACAGTTCATTCTGATATCAATGATTGTTAGTGTAATATCACCGATGGCTTTGTTCTTTGAATATAGGTTTTCTACTATTGCTGTCTTATTTTTCTCTGTCTACATGTCTTTCTTTACTTTAGTGTCTTTAAAAAGTTGATAATCACTTGCTGACTGTGTCTCTCAAACAATTTAATTTCAGAAGCCTACAAGAAAGTACAAGATTCAGTCAACTTGTTGAAGAGCTATTGAAAATCATTCATGCTTTTGAGCTTGACACAGGATTGCAGTGTAAGTGTTGCATAGCCCCAGAAGCCAATGCTCAAGTAGCTGTCCATGAAAACTCAGGAAGTTTACGTGATTATTTTCTATGACTAGCTGATAAGACCTGGTCTAGGTTAATTTTAGCTCTGTACTTGTAATCTATTTTTTAAATCACTCCCACTGGTCTCATACCTTATTTTATCAATCCTAAGATGCACATTTTTCACATCTTAACATCTCTGAAATTGGGAGCATTTTACTATCAGCGGTGTGTCATTGTTTGATTTAGTGTGTTTATGGGCTGGCCATGGTAATCCCAGCACTTTGGGAGGCCAAGGAGGGAGGATCTCTTGAGCCCAGGAATTCAAGACCAGCCTGAGCAACATTGTGAGACCCTGTCTCTACCAAAAAAAAAAAAAGTCAGGTGTGCTGGTACGTGCCTGTAGTCCCAGCTACTCATGAAGCTGAGGCAAGAGGATCACTTGAGCCAGGGAGGTTGAGGTTGCAGTGAGCTACATTAGCACCACAGCACTCCAGCCTGAGTGACAGAGTGAGACCCTGTCTCAAAAAAAAAAAATTTAGTGTGCTTGCTTTCTTAGTGGTACAGAAAATAATGGTGCATGTAACATTGTGGGTGTCTTAGATTCAGTGAAATACAGAATTAATAGACAAATTTGTTAGTGTTGAGGTAGAAAACAAGGACTAGAAATAACTTTGATGGTCTATGTGTTTGTTTTTCTGTTTGTTTGTTTTCTAAGAGTAGAATTTCCAAAGTTGAGTTTTTAAAAAATTATAGGTAACCTTAACGAATTGTCTTAACACAACAAAGAGCATACACAGGATTTTTCTTGGTTTGTTTGATTATAATGCATACATTTTTTTCTGACTACAAAAATAACCTTTTCCCTTGTAATTTACAGTTGCAAACAGTTATAATTTTGCAAAAAAGGGAAATAACTCTCCTGAACATCTAAAGGAGGAAGTGTCTATCATCCAAAGCATGGGCTACAGAAATCGTGCCAAAAGACTTCGACAGAGTGAACCTGAAAATCCTACCTTGGTAAAACCATTTTCATTTATTCTGACAACATCTCTTTATTGAGCATTGTGAGTTCGTGAATGTGCTAGATGATCATGGATTTATATAAAAAGTCAGTAAAGAAGGGAAGATGGTAAATTAAGTGGTTGGAAAAGTGTCCTAATCAATAAGAGTTAGAGGCATTCAGAGGTCAAGAGAGGCAAGGTGGATGTGCCTGTAGTCACAGCTACTAGGGAGGCTGAGGCAGGAGGATCACTTGCGTCCAGGAGTTCAAGACCAGCCTGGGCAATATAGCAAGACACCCATCTCAAAAAAATTTTAAAAAGAGAGAGAGACCTGACAGGCCCTTCCTCTGCTTTAGAGCTTTATCTGCTCTGATGCTTGTCTAAAATAGCCACGAGGTCACTGATATCTTCAAGCATTTGAAAATTACTTCAACTCAAAAGGTGTAATTGTCAAAGAAAATGTAATGATTTGGTCTGTCATTACTGATATGTGAATGAATAATGGAGATCTTAAAAATAATAGTTCTCATAGTACCAGCATTCATTTTTCCAGAGATGTAGAAGGGCTAAAAAGGAAGAAGAAAAGCTTTATCAAAGTAATTTGGGGCTTTTAAATATTCTTTCCTTTGCCAAATGTTTTTAGGAATGCTAGTGGTTTTATTTTATTGTCATTTATCCTTTTTAAAAATTTATCTTAGTTAGTTTCCAACCCTGTTATCAGATGTGATTGGGAATGTATATCAAGTGTCAGCTTCAAAATACACTATTTTAATACTTCAAAAAATTACACAAATAATATAAAATTGGTTTGGAAAATTTTTAAATAACAGAAAGAGGAAAAAAAATTCGAATCACATAAAACCTAGATATTTTAGTGTATAGTGTTCCAGGCGTTTTTCCAGGTGTCATAAGTTTTAGCTGACTGATGATGGTTGATTTGTTTTGTCTGTGGCCTTAAGTTTCTTCCAACAAAAAAGCATAGAACTGGCCAAAAATTGGTTGACCATTCTTTACTGTACTTCTTAGCAGGAAACCAGTCTTAGTGTCCAACTCTCTAACCTTGGAATTGTGAGATCTCTGAGGACAAAGCAGCAGATACAACCTCAAAATAAGTCTGTCTACATTGAATTGGGTAAGGGTCTTGGATTTTTTAAGTTTAGAATAATAATTGCTGGATTGCTTATCTTACAGTTTTGCCTGCATGTGCCAAAAACTCTGGTCATAATTTATGCATGTAGTAGAGAGCTTTGGGAAGTGAATTTTATGAGCCCTCTGGTGAGTTATAAATAATGTAAAAGATGCAGTTCCCACCTTGAAGAATCTTACTTTATAAAGGGAGCAAAAGGAAGGATGTCTGGTTTACGTATGTAGAAATACATTTTGGAAAGATGGAGAGTAGCAATAAGAAAGAACGTGATGGATTGCTGCAGTATTTAGAGGGATCCAAGATAAATTGTACTAGATTAGGAAGCCTTTGTAAGAAGAGCTGATGGCCAGGCATGGTGGCTCACACCTGTAATCTTAGCAGTTTGGGAGGCCGAGGCTGGAGGATCTCTTGAGGCCAGAAGTTCAAGATCAGCTTGAGCAACATAGCGACATCCTGTCTCTATAAAAAATAAAAAAAATTAGCCAGGTGTGGTGGCACATGCCTGTAGTCCCAGCTCCTTGGGAGGCTGAGGCAGGAGGGTGGCTTGAACCCAGGAGTTTGAGGTTGCAGTGAGCTCTGATTACACCACTGCACTGGGTGACTGAATGAGACCCTGTCTCAAAAAAAATTAAAATCTATACTCCCTGATTGCTTTCTTATCTTCCACTCATGTCTCAAAAAAAAAAAAAGAGCTGAGCTCAGAGTTCAAACATGTCTCTCTAGCTGGCTTATCTTTTAGAATATATTTATAATTGGAAAGGGTGGCCATATTTTGAGCTCCCAAACACCACCATATATTTACCATAATACTTATTAGATTTTATGGAAATTATCTGTATTTTTTTCACCCTTAAGATCATAAATTCTTGGACAACAGGTGTTCTGTCATAAAAATAATTAAAATATTATAGTACTTAATATCTAAGGGCACTTAACTATATTCCAGGCACTATTGTGCTTTTCTTGTATAACTCATTTAAGATGCATGTCAAACCTCTGAGGTTGTTACTGTTATACTTATTTTACAGATAAGGAAATTAAGGCATAGAGAGGTTAAGAAATTTTGCCAAGGTAGTGAAGCTAGCAAGTGGCAGTGCCATGATTCAAACCTACAAAGTTGGGCTTCAGAGCCTGTGCTTTTAGCAGCTATTCTGCATTGCCTGACATATCTGTCATTGTCCCTGTCACATAGTGGATGCCCAGTAAATATTTCTGGATGAATAAGTATCTGTTTTACAACAAGTACATTTTTTGGGTTTAGCCCTTTCAATAAAAATCCTTTTACTGATTTGTTTTTTGGGGGTTTGGGGGGAATTTTTCTAGGATCTGATTCTTCTGAAGATACAGTTAATAAGGCAAGTTATTGCAGGTGAGTCAAAGAGAGCCTTTGTCTATGAAGATGGCATTTTCCTTTTTAGTTAGTATTAAGGATTGGTGTTTCTCTAGATTAGAATCATGGTATTAGAAGAAACCTCAAAGATCATCTAGTTTAATCCCCTCATTTTATAGCTGAGGAAATATCCTTTTTGTTTTTTTGATTTATTAATTAGTAATGTCCAGAGGAGTTTAAGATAACAGAGGAACTCTGTACATACTTGCTTCTAGCAGATTGTTGTTCTCTGGCTGAGTTCCTCGTATACTATAATATTGACACAGTGGTAATTATGGCTGATGAAAATGATAGAGGTCTCCATTTTCAATTCTTTCCTCAGTTCCTTATTTCCACCTATCTTTCAAACTTTGTCTATATAAATGATATAATAATCCACAAGCAGCCCACCACTGGGTTATCTGCCATATTGCTTTCCTTAGGAATTATTACTTGTCCCTGTCTAAGATCTGGTCTGAACTATAATGGTGTCATTGTCAGTTTTTGTTTGCAAAGGACTTTCCTAATCTCAAAATTAGAAGGAAGTAATTTTTAGCCTGAAAAGAAGCACTGAAAGCAATGTAGCAAGGTGGTTGTCTTTGCCTTCTATTGGGATGTCTGTTCCAGCCTAGTGTTCCATCTGTTTAAATATCTTTGCTCCTGCCTTCTTATTAAGATATACTTGTAGGCATTTTTTAAAATTATCTTTCAGCAATCATTTAAATTTTGGCTCTCATTTGCATGTCCGTAACACAATGTTCTGCACTACTGCTCTGATTTTTGTGATTGTGTGTCCTCAGTCTTTGACCATTCCATTTCAACCAGAAGTTACTGAAAGAGAGAGCAGATTTTAATAAGTGAATCAGATTGGTCAGCTTACTGCAACCCTACCTGGAAGAGCTAAAATATTTGATATTGCTCATTTGACAGTTCTGTGAGCATATAACTAGTGTTTCTCATTAGGACTTCTGTCTTTTTCCTATAGTGTGGGAGACCAAGAATTGTTACAAATCACCCCTCAAGGAGCCAGGGGTAAAGCCAGTTTGGATTCTGCAAAAAAGGGTAATGGCAAGTCTTCCCAACTTAATAGGAACTGAAGAGAGAGAGAGTAGATACAGTAGTGTAACTAGATTATTCTGAAGACCATTTGGGACCTTTATAATTCACAAAATCTGTTGGCAGAGTTAGAATATCATTCTTTCTCAGATGACATGGTACAGCTTGATATATTTAAATGATACTAGACTAATGTGATTATAATAGTACCCTATATAACTGGTTGCCCTTTACTTTTAATTGATGTATTTGTATTTCATCTTTTGCCTACTGGTTTTTAAATATAGGGAGAATAAGTCTGTAGATAGAACAGAGTATTAAGTAGACTTGATGGCCAGTGATCCTCAGAGTACATCAGAACTGTCTAATGACTAAACAGTCTGCTTTTAATTCACTCTTTGAGGTTAGGAAAATAGGTTAGGTTTATAGGGAAAATTCTGAAATTAAAATTTTAATGACCTTGAGTGGAAATAATCTAGATAAATAGGAATTAAAGAGTATGAGCTACATCCTCAGTATACTTAGTAGTTTATGAGGTTAGTTTCTAGAATATAGCCATTTGCTTGATTTCCACCTTCAAGTTGTATTAAGTATGTATTTTCATAATGATTCAGTTTTTAAACACCTTGTTATTTGTATATTTTCAGCCACTTGTGCATTTTCTGAGAAGGACATAACAAGTATTGAACGTCATCAATCCAGTAATAACGATCTGAACACCATTGAGAAGCATGCAACTGAGATGCATCCAGAAAAGTATCAGGGTAGTTCTGTTTCAAACTTGCATGTGGAGCCATGTGGCAAAAATACTCTTGCCAACTCATTACAGCATGAGAACAGCAGTTTATTACTCACTAAAGACAGAATGAATGTAGAAAAGGCTGAATTCTGTAATAAAAGCAAACAGCCTGGCTTAGCAAGGAGCCAAAAGAGCAGATGGGCTCAAAGTAAGGAAACATGTAATGATAGGCAGACTCCCAGCACTGAGAAAAAGGTAGATCTGAATACTGCTCCCCCATGTGGGAGAAGAGAATGGAATAAGCAGAAACCTCCATGCTCTGAGAGTCCTAGAGATACCCAAGATGTTCCTTGGCTAACACTAAATAGCAGCATTCAGAAAGTCAATGAGTGGTTTTCCAGAAGTGATGAAATGTTAACTTCTGATGACTCACATGACGAGGGTTCTGAATCACATGCCGAAGTAGCTGGTGCATTAGAAGTTCCAAATGAAGTAGATGGATATTCCAGTTCTTCAGAGAAAATAGACTTAATGGCCAGTGATCCTCACGATCCTATAATACAGAAAAGTGAAAGAGTTCACTCCAAACCAGTAGAGAGTAAAACTGAAGATAAAATATTTGGGAAAACCTATGGGAGGAAGGCAAGCCTCCCTAACTTGAGCCATGTAACTGAAAATCTAATTATAGGAGCAGTTGCTACTGAGCCACAGATAACACAAGAGCGTCCCTCTACAAATAAATTAAAGCGTAAAAGGAGAACTACATCAGGACTTCGTCCTGAGGATTTTATCAAGAAAGCAGATTTGGCAGTTGTTCAGAAGACACCTGAAAAGAGAAATCAGGGAACTAACCATATGGAGCAGAATTGTCAAGTGATGAATATTATTAATAGTGCTTATGAGAATGAAACAAAAGGTAATTATGTTCAGAAAGAAAAAAATCCTAACCCAACAGAATCATTGGAAAAAGAATCTGCTTTCAGAACTAAAGCTGAACCTATAAGCAGCAGTATAAGTAATATGGAACTAGAATTAAATATCCACAATTCAAAAGCACCTAAAAAGAATAGGTTGAGGAGGAAGTCTTGTAACAGGCATATTCATGCACTTGAACTAGTAGTCAATCAGAATCCAAGCCCACCTAATCATACTGAATTACAAATTGATAGTTGTTCTAGCAGTGAAGAGTTAAAGGAAAAAAATTCTGACCAAATGCCAGTCAGGCACAGCAGAAAGCTACTCATGGAAGATAAAGAACCTGCAACTGGAGCCAAGAAGAGTAACAAGCCAAATGAGCAAATAAGTAAAAGACATACCAATGATACTTTCCCAGAACTGACATCAACAAATATACCTGGGTTTTTTACTAACTGTTCAAGTTCTAATAAATTTCAAGAATTTGTCAATCCTAGTCTTCAAAGAGAAAAAACAGAAGAGAACTTAGAAACAATTCAAGTGTCTAATAGCACCAAAGACCCCAAAGATCTGGTGTTAAGTGGAGAAAGGGTTTTCCAAACTGAAAGTGGAGAAAGATCTATAGAGAGTACCATTATTTCACTGGTACCTGATACTGATTATGGCACTCAGAACAGTGTCTCATTACTGGAAGTTAACACCCTAGGGAAGGCAAAAACAGCACCAAATCAACGTGTGAGTCAGTGTGCAGCCATTGAAAACCCCAAGGAACTAATCCATAGTTGTTCTAAAGATACTAGAAATGACACAGAGAGCTGTAAGGATCCATTGAGACGTGAAGTTAACCACATTCAGGAGACAAGCATGGAAATGGAAGACAGTGAACTTGATACTCAGTATTTACAGAATATATTCAAGGTTTCAAAGCGTCAGTCATTTGCTCTGTTTCCAAATCCAGGAAATCCAGAAAAGGAATGTCCAACAGTCTGTGCCCACTCCAGGTCCTTAAAGAAACAAAGTCCAAAAGTTGATCTTGAATGTGAACAAAAAGAAAATCAAGGAAAGAAAAAGTCTAAAATCAACCATATACAGGCAATTAATACCACTGCAGGCTTTTCTCTAGTTTGTCAGAAGGATAAGAAGCCAGATGATTATGCCAAATGTAGCATTAAAGAAGTCTCTAAGTTTTGTCTGTCATCTCAGTTCAGAGGCTGTGAAACTGAACTCATTACTCTAAATAAACATGGAATTTTACAAAACCCCTATCATATACCATCACTTTCTCCCATCAGATCATTTGTTAAAACTAAATGTAAGACAAACCTGTCAGAGGAAAGGTCTGAAGAATATTCAGTGTCACCTGAAAGAGCATTAGGAAGTAAGAACATCATTCCAAGTACAGTGAATACAATTAGCCAAAATAACATCAGAGAAAGTGCTTTTAAAGAAGCCAGCTCAAGCAGTATTAATGAAGTAGGTTCTAGTACTAATGAAGTAGGCTCTAGTATTAATGAAGTAGGTTCCAGTGGTGAAAACATTCAAGCAGAACTAGGTAAAAACAGAGGACCTAAATTGAATGCTATGCTTAGATTAGGTCTTATGCAACCTGAAGTCTATAAGCAAAGTCTTCCTATAAGTAATTGTAAACATCCTGAAATAAAAAGGCAAGAAGAAAATGAAGGAGTAGTTCAGACTGTTAATACAGATTCTTCTCCATGTGTAATTTCAGATAACCTAGAACAACCTATGGGAAATAGTCATGCTTCTCAGGTTTGTTCTGAGACACCTGATGACCTGTTAGATGATGATGAAATAAAGGAAAACACCGGCTTTGCTGAAAGTGGTATTAAGGAAAGATCTGCTGTTTTTAGCAAAAGTGTTCAGAGAGGAGAGTTCAGCAGGAGCCCTAGCCCTTTAGCCCATACATGTTTGGCTCAGGCTCACCAAAGAGTGGCCAGGAAATTAGAGTCCTCAGAAGAGAACATATCTAGTGAGGATGAAGAGCTTCCCTGCTTCCAACACTTACTATTTGGTAAAGTAACCAGTATACCTTCTCAATCTACCAGACAAAGCACAGTTGCCACCAACTGTCTGTCTAAGAAAACAGAGGAGAACCTAGTATCTTTGAAGAATAGCTTAAATGACCGCAGTAACCAGGTAATGCTGGCAAAGGCATCCCAGGAACATCACCTTAGTGAGGAAGTGAAATGTTCTAGTAGCTTGTTTTCTTCACAGTGCAGTGCATTGGAAGACTTGACTGCAAATACAAACACCCAGGATCCCTTCTTGATGTTTGATCCTCCTTCCAAACAAATGAGGGATCAGTCTGAAAACCAGGAAGTTGTTCTGAGTGACAAGGAATTGGTTTCAGATGATGAAGAAAGGGAAACTAGCCTGGAAGAAGATAAACACCAAGAAGAGCAAAGTGTGGATTCAAACTTAGGTATTGGACCAGGTTTTTGTGTTTGCCCCAGTCTATTTATAGAAATGAGCTAAATGTTTATGCCTTTTGTGGAGCACATTTTACAAGTTTCCAAGTACAGTTAAAGTAACTGCTTCTTAAAATTGAAACATGTTCTTCCTAAGGTGCTTTTCCTTAAAAGTCAAAAGTCTTTCACCCAGCTAGAATGTCATCTCTGATTGTATGAGATTTAATGTCCTAGTTCTGGGTGGACTTACTTCTAGTTTTCGTTTTCTGAGAGGAAATCCTGGTGTCCCAAAGCAAGGAGGTTTAATCATTTTGTGTGACATGAAAGTAAAACCAGTCCTGCCCGTGGGAAGAGAATGATGCAGCAAGTTGTAGTGTTTATAGTCTGTTTTTACATCTGAACCTCTGTTTTTATTATCATTTAAGGTGAAGCAGCATCTGGGTATGAGAGTGAAACAAGCTTCTCTGAAGACTGTTCAGGGCTGTCCTCTCAGGATGATATTTTAACCACTCAGGTAAAAAGCACACGTGGATATGTGTGTGTGGTGTCCTTTGCATTCAGTGGTATATATCCTATATTTTTACATTTGCTGACATCATCCCTTTGAATTAATAGCGTAACAGTTGTGTGTGGTGTCAAATTCAATTATAAGCACCTCAATGGAATGCATACTACCTTTTATTTCGTACACATGAAAACACACCATCTAGCTCACTACAGAACACTAAATACTGAATTTAATGAATAAGCTAAATCTTCAAACCCCTTTGCCCTATAGAAGAAACATATGAAAGCACCATTGTATCAAGAGAGGAGTGTGTTTATTCTTGGTACCAAATGAGAGGCTATAAAGTTCTCTTCCTGTTAGAAACCATCTAGCCTTTCACTGTTTTGTGGGTATTTCTTTCTGTCTTTTTTCTTTTTTAATCTACTAGTTGTTTGTTCTTTACTTCTGACAAGTCATCTTTTTTCCTTAAAAAAGAAAGTACACAATTTTACGTATTGGACCTAGTAGTCAAAACCAATAAATTTGGTTATTTATGAAGCAGATAACAGCTTTATCACATCTACAACATTGGGTAATGTGACTGTTTCTGTACTCAAAGTGGGCTAGTCTCCTGGAAAAAGCATTCTCTATCACAACATCTAAAAGTTAACATCTTCCTCTCTTCCTCATAGAACCTGGTTCTGTCTCCTAATTTTTATTTTGTAAAAGTGGCACCAAAATTTTCCATGTCCTCATATTCAAAAATTCAGACTCACCTCAGCTTATTTTTTTTAAGCATTTGTCTTCTACTAGATTGACAACGTCTTACAGTTGCCTCTTTGTATTCCTAGCACAGGGTCCTATGCAGAATACACACACACAATAGCAATTGCTGGCAATAATATTGGTGAGAGTTCTATACCTGACTGTGTGACCTTAGGCAATTTGCTTACCTTCTCTGAACTGTAGTAGGCACATTCTTTTTTTTTTTTCCCCATAAGACAGTATCGCTCTGTCGCCCCAGCTAGAGTGCCGTCGTGTCATCGTAACTCACCGCAACCTCAAACTTCTGGGCTCAAGTGATCCTCCTGCCTCAGCCTCCTGAGTAGCTGGAACTACAGGCACATGCCACTGTGCCTGGTTAATTTTTCTATTTTTAGTAGAGACAGAGTCACACTCTTGCTCAGGCTGGTCTCAAACGCCTGATCTCAAGCAGGACCTTCTGCCTCAGCCTCCCAGAGTGATAGGATTACAGGCATGAGCCACTATTCCCAGCCTCAGGCACATTCTTAAAATGGAGCAATCTGGACCCCCTTGAATCATCCTATTGTGACTTTTTCTCACCTACATCTTAAATACACTTTTAGCTGCCAGCAAGTGAATGACATGTTTTTCTGAACTTCCTGAAGAGCCAGATAGATGAAATTGAGAAAAGCCTGATATTCTTACAAAGTTATATATGTGTATCATAGAAAACTTAGAAAATACAAATAAACAAAAATCATCCATGGATGCACCTTGAAAACATGTGAAGTGAAATAAGTCAGACACCAAAGGACAAATATTGTATGATTCTACTTATATGAGGTACTCAGGATAGTCAAATTCATACAGACAGAAGGTAAAATAGTGGTTACCAGTGACTTGGGGGAGGGAAGAATGGGGAGTTATTGTTTGATGGGTCCAGATTTCAGTTTGGGATGATGAAAAAGTTCTGGAGATGAATAATGGTGATGGTTACACAACAGTGTGAAAGTACTTAATGCCACTGAACTGTATGCTTAGAATTTATTAAAATGGTAAATTAATTTTTTAAGTTATCCAGAAATGGTTACTATTAACTTATTGGTGTATGTCCTTTCAGTCTTCTTCCTGTGTATGCACAGGGGTGCTTGTGTATACCTTATCTTTAAAAAAATATTCAGATTGGCCATGTGCAGTGGCTCACAGCTGTAATCCTAGCACTTTGGGAGTGAAGTAGGAGGATCTCTTGAGGCCAGGAGTTCTAGACCAGCCTGGACAATAGCAAGACCCCAGCTCTACAAAAAATTTTTTTAAATTAGCCAGGTGCGGGGGCAGGTGCCTGTAGTCCCACCTATTCGGGAGGCTGAGGCAAGAGTATTGCTTGAGCCCAGGAGTTCGAGGTTGCAGTGAGCTATGATCAGGCCACTATACTCCAGTCTGGGCAACACAGCAAGACCTTGTCTCAAAAAAAAAAAAGAAAAAACAATTCAGATAATATACATACATTGTAATCTAGTTTTTACTGTGTCATTAAAATTCTTCATTGACTTTATTTTTAATTACTATACAGCATGCTGTTCTTTGAGTATATCATGATTTATTCAACCTATTGCTAAATGTTGAGGATTTCAGGGTAAGAGGCACAATGTGCTGTTACATACAGCACTACAGTAGACAACCTGGGAACTAAATATTTGCCCACATCTTTGATGATTTCCTGAGTGTAAATTCCTAGGACTGGAAACTTTGGTCTTTGATACATGTTGTTAAATTGTTCTTTAGAAAGATTAAACCAATTTGTGCTCCTCCAGCCCCTGTGGTATTTGATAGTTCCCGTTTTCCTGTACCTTTGCCAACACTGGGTAGTATGCAGTTTTAAAATCTTCTAAATCTTGGCATTGCTGTGAGGACTACAGGAACAGAAGGTTTGTCTTCTACTGTCCATCCTCTGTACAGAGCAAATCCCTCCAGGCCTGAAGTCCTTTGGAGTCACCAAGAAACCTTTGAGATGATTGCCCATTCTGTACCTGAGTTGTCACCACTATTGTGTCTCCACTTCTGCAGGATTGCCATGGTGACTAAATTGATAAAAAGACTTAGAAGGCCTTTTCTCTGTTTGCAGTTCCTATGATCCTTTCTGGATGTGGATTTAGGGCTCTGTAAATATGCTTGTCACCTAATCCTGTCCCTTGTGTTTTTAAGTTTTAGGTTCTAATTTCTGATTCTATCTGCCTTAGCCAGACTGTATTATATTTGACATTCAATAAACTACCTCCTTGCTTTTTGTATTTAGATCTTATTCCCAGAGATATGTCTATTTGTTCAGGATTCATTTTGCAAAGTGTTTTTATCAAGCATCTACCCAAAACAGCTGAAGTCAGATTTCAGAATAACTTAAATCTAGAGTAGCACAGACAGGCAAAATAATTGAAGTGGGATCTTTCCCCCAGTTGTAAAGAACTAATGAAAATGGCCGGGTGCAATGGCTTACACCTGTAATCCTAGCACTCTGGGAGGCCGAGGTGGGAGGATTGTTTGAGGTCAGGAGTTCAAGACCAGCCTGAGCAAGAGTGAGACCCCCCCCCCCATCTCTACTAAAAATAGAAAAAGTTACCTGGCACGGTGGCACACATCTTTAGTCCCAGCTACTCAGGAGGCTCACTTGAGCCCAGGAGTTTGAGGTTGCAGTGAGCTATGATGGTGCCACTGCACTCTAGCCAGGGTGATAGACTGAGACTCTATCTCAAAAAAAAGAAAAAAGTACTGAGGAAAAGTATATAGAAGATAAGGAATTCCTAATCTGGTATCATTAGTATCTTTTTTTTTTAATGGAAGACTGATGAACTATATTCATTCATTAAGTCATTTCTGCATTAAACATTCACTGAATACTTTCTGTCTGCTGGGCACTGGGGAGACAAAAATGATTAAGGAAAGATCCCTCCCATCTCGTGTGTTCCACCTGAGTATACTAATGCATTAGCAGTGTAAATCAAGTAGTGAGGGATCATCTGTTCCTGATAGGAGATGGATTATTGGTGGGGGCTTCCTAAGGAGACATTCAAGCTATGCCTTGAAAGATGAGAAGAATTTTTCCAAGTGGAAAAAGAGGGGAGGCAGCAATTGAGGTGAAGGCACAGAAGCATGGAATGCTTAGGAAACACAAATTGTCTTTTGTCACTGGAAAACAGAACATACGGAGGTTGTTGGGGAGAAATAAGAGATAAGATCAGGATGTGAAAGGCATTTTGAATGCTATGCGTAGGAATTTGGACTTTATCCTAAGGGCAATAATGGCTAACAATTATATAGTGTTCAGAAAGTATTAACTTTATTATCTGGGCTCTGATATACCACTAAGGTCCTTATGAAAGAAAAAAACATAAACATGGCTTTTGGGGAACTGCAGTAATAAGCTGTATTAAAAGTAGAGATCAAAGTAGCATAGTGGCAATAGAATAAAAGAGGACAGCTAATTAAAGGAACACTTCAGAATTTGAATCAAGAAGTCTTGGTAATCTATTGGTTTTGTTCTCCTAATTTATTTGGCCACTTACCTGCCAGGGAATTTGTCTAAGTTAATAAGTGATTACTCTGGGAAAATCCAAAGTAAAGTTATTTAACTCTAATTCTCCCATTACTATTTTTTTTTAAAATTTTCTTATCTATTAATATTTAATGGCCACGTAGAGGTTGGATGTGACAGTTGTGATAGTAGTGACTAACACAGCTTCTGAAGCATTGGTCAGATAATTTGTGTGTGATTTCATTCCAGGTTTACTGAGGCAAGGCCTTGGCTAGGGTTTGATCAGTGATGTAACTACTCATGAGTACCACGTGGTGGCAATGGCGTTGCTGTGGACATTGGCAGCAAAGCAGTCACAGGGTAGCACTGGAAATCCTTGTGAAACTGTGAATACATTTTCTGGTCATAAAAACCTCCTGAAAAACTATGAACTCAGTGTAGCAGGAGAAAGAAAATGCGTTGTTTTTAGTAGAGGGCAAAGTCAATTTCAAGGATTAGAAGAAGAAACAGGGTGAAACAATCTGTTTCCCCACCCCCCAGCTTGCTGGCAACCACTGATGTTCCTTCTGAAAGTGATGAAGAAATGTGTGTTTTGGAAAACTTCTGTACCTACATTCTTTATCAAATACCTTAGACTTAGATTTCTTCTTGAAATGGAACAATAAACAACAGGAGCTCCATAAGCAAAAAGAACTGATGTTAAATTGAAAATAACTGTCCTTACAGGGTTTTTTTGGGGTTTTTTTTGTTTTTTGTTTTGTTTTGTTTTGAGACAGTTTCGCTCTACGGCCCCAGGTAGAGTGCAGTGGTGTGATCATAGCTCACTGCAACCTCAAACTCCTGGGCTCAAGCGATCCTCCTGCCTCAGCCTCCCAAGTAGCTGGCACTACAGGTGCGCACCGTGATGCTTGGCTGATTTTTCTATTTTTAGTAGAGACAGGGTCTTGCTCTTGCTCAGGCTGGTATCGAACTCCTGAGCTCAAGCAATCCTCCCTCGGCTAGGATTACAGGCATGAGCCACTGCGCCTGGCCCTTACAGGCTTTCTTAGGGTTCTTTCTTTTGAATCCTTCCCTCTAGCACATCCGTCTCTCTAATGATCTCTAGGTATCCTGTCCCTGTTTAGAATGGCAGCACTATGAGGGCTGTACTCAAGACAGTCATTCATGTCATGTCGCTAGGACATTATGCCTGTTGCATAATGAATAGTAAATAGTTGTCTAATGAACACAAATAGGTAAATTTATGAATTAGCTCTTTGCTTTTTCTGTTATAAACTAAAGGTTCAAAGAATCTCACAAAAGGAAGAGTCCTCAAGAGCCAGTAATCTATGTAGGATTACTGATAGTATTTTTCTAAAATGCTATAGGCAGGAGGCTTTTTCAACATTACATCAGTTTAAAAACCACACATTTTTATATGGACTAACCTAAATGTCTTATGAGTCTCACAATACCAAATCTTTGAAACATAGCCTGTATAAAATGTTAACAGATTAATGCTAACTTTAAGTAGCCATGGTGTTTAAATACCTTAATTATTTTTTCACTCCCTAGATTTAAAAGAAAATAACCAACTTCAAAAGGATATCACAATAAATAAAGCAAATCTATTTGGAAGAATTTGAGGATTTTTCCCCCACTAACATCATTCTGAAATAATTTTATGGGCTTTAATTGCATGAATATGGTTGGATTAAAAGATGTTTAGCCAGAACTCATAATTCCATACTAGGTGATTTCAATTCCTGTGATAAAATTAATTGGGGTGATATATTTTCACTTGAGTATGGAAAGTTTCTCAAAGCTTGAAACTTTCTTGGTGTCATTTTTGTTTTTGTAGCAGAGGGATACCATGCAAGATAACCTGATAAAGCTCCAGCAGGAAATGGCTGAACTGGAAGCTGTGTTAGAGCAGCATGGGAGCCAGCCTGCCAACAGCTCCCCTTCCCTGATAGCTGACTCTTATGCCCCTGAGGACCTGCTAAATCTGGAACAAAACACATCAGAAAAAGGTTTGTAATATTGACCAAACACCGTTATCTTAAGCAAAATTCTTTCCCTCCCTAAACTTTTATTTCCTGAAAAGTAAGGACCTAGCTCCAACATTTTATGATCTTTGCTCAGCATATATTTATTGAATCATTCCATGGCTAATTATGGAGCCTCAGTTCTAGTCCCTGCTAACAACTAACTATCAACTTAATACCAACTCTAGTGTTGAGGCTTTTTCCCCCTTAAGTTGGTGTGAGTCTAACTGAAACTCAAGTTAACTTTTTAATCCTAGGGACAAGAGTAGTGTTTACCTTATGCTGTACTCATGACATTTTTTAAATAAACTTTTTATTTTGGAATAAGATTAGATTTACAGAAAAGTTGCAGTGATAGTACAGAGAGTTCTGTATACCCCTCACCCGGTTTCGGTTCCTCCCTAATGTTATCTTACATTAGCATTATCTTATATTACCACTTTTTGTCAAAACTAAGAAACCAAGTTGGTCCGAGGGTTGTGGGTTATTGTTAAGCTGATTTAACATTGCCTCCCCCCACAACCACGCTTGACTAGCAAAAAAAAAAGAAAAAAAAACTAAGAAACCAAACATTAGTATACTGCTATCAATAAGTGAAACTCTAAACTTTATTTGGATTCCGCCGGTTTTTATTTTTTAAGATCTTTTCTTAACATCTTTTTCCTTCCTTCCCCAGTATCTTCCTTGATTCTTCTCAATACCTTATACAACACTTAGCACACAGTAGGCAGTCAGTAAATTTATTAAATGTTTTGTCTGACCCATATTTCCTACCCATGAAGAATGTAAGAGGTAAGACACCCAGATGAGGGAATGATTTAGGGGGGACTATGGTACTGTTCTGGAACTTGGGCTCTGGATCCCTGCATTTAAACTTTCCTAAACCAGCCAACAAGTAGATCATCATATCACAAGGCCTAGTTTGGGCTTGCTCTTCAGAGAATGAATTAAGGATTAAGGGGAAAAAAGAACAGAAAGGTTTTGCTCTGTGTTTTTTAGGTTCTATTGAGTTATTGACTCCTGATTCTGGTTAGCTTATTTTATTCATGGCTTAAGGCCCATTGTAGTGCAAAGAGGAATTTATATACTAAATGTTCTCATGATGGTAAGACTTTTTAATAGCTATGTTTGTGTCTGAGCCTTACCCCTGCCTTTCAATTTTTTTTTTAATCCCTTTCAATGATTAGTTCTGTTTGGTATGATTCCTTAGAAGCTACACATTACTCTTGATCAATTATCACCCTCTATTTGGGGGGTGGGGGTGATACCTATATTAATGGTTAAACTCTGCTTACTCTCAGCAGCTGGGAGCTTCAGGCAGAGTTCTTGTGTTCCTAGAAACTCACAGGTCCGGAAAAGACAAGCATAAAGGAAATGATAAATAATTCACTTGAAGATTACTCAGGAAATCAATGATTTTTCCCCCCAGGCTACCTACTGTTTTAAAAAAACAGTTTAATTAATACAATCCTTTGTTTGAATTTTCTGCCTCAATTTATGGATTTTAACTTTTCTAAAAGCTCAAAATGAATTATAGTCATCAGTGACTTTTAATGGATAGAAGACATTTGTAATTTTTAACTGTTTTTGCTTTTTAAATATTTGTGCCTTTAAGCCACTTTCTAAAAGACAGTAGCACAGTAATACATTGGGAGGAATTAATAAAAAGGATATACTAACATGCCAGAACTTTGTCTTGGGTCTGTTTTGTATTTTTTCCCTTCTTGTGCCATTTCATCGTTAGTTCCATGTATTAGTTCAAGGTTTCTTATCAGCCAGCACCTTGGGGGTTTTTTGTGTATGTGTTGGTTTTTTGGGTTTATTTCTTTGTTTTTCTTTTTTTCTTTTTCTTTTTTTTTCCAGTAATTGACAATATGAAACACATGTCGCCTGTTTTTTCTTTCTCATCTGACACCCTACTCCTGTTTCCCAACACATGCAAAAGCTCAAACCCCCACCTCATAGCCTTTGACATAGAGGCACTAGGGATGGAAAAAGGAGTGTTCTTTGTGCTTTCCAGACCTTTCTTATTATCTAAGGGGATTTGTGTATAATTTAGTTTGCTGCAGAGATAAAAATTTGTTGTGTATTCTTGTTTTCTCATTCAGGGCCAAAAAATTTAAATATATGTGTTTTTCAACCTTGTCTCAGCTGGGTGTCTTTATTTACCCAGTCATAAAGTGTTCCTTTTATTATCATTGTTTTTTAATCATTTAGTTCCATTTGGTGCTAGCACATGTCTGTTGCAATACTTATAAAATTTTGTCTGATATATTTGTTTAAAAAACAATTTGGGCCAGGAGCGTTGGCTCACACCTGTAATCCTAACACTTTGGGAGGCTGAGGCAGGAGAATCTCTCTTGAGGCCAGGAGTTCAAGACCAGAATGGGCAACATATCTAGACCCCATCTCTACAAAAAAAAAGAAAAATTAGCCAGGCATGGTGATACACACCTGTAGTCCCAGCTACTTGGGAGGCTGAGGCAGGAGGATCGCTTGAGCCCAGGAGTTTGAGGTTGCAGTGAGCTACGATGATGCTACTGTACTCTAGCCCAGGCAACCGAGTAAGACCCTGTCTCAAAAAAAAAAAAAAATTTTTTTTTTTGATTGTCATATATTGCTACTTTTGAAAAAATTGATATCCTCATCTGAATTATCACCATCACGACAAAGAATTAAAGTAGATTTCTTTCTTTTCTCATTCCATTTAAAGCAGTATTAACTTCACAGAAAAGTAGTGAATATCATGAATATCCTATAAGCCAGAATCCAGAAAGCCTTTCTGCTGACAAGTTCCAAGTATCTCCAGATAGTTCTACCGGTAAAAATAAAGAACCAAGAGTGGAAAGGTAAGAAATGTCAAATTGTGGTATCTAACATCTTTACTTATTGAAGTCTTGTTAATTTTTTTTAACCATACTTTCTCCAGTTTTTTGTACACAAACATTTATAACCTCTTATTGCTCTAGGACACTTCTTTTGTTTAATTGTATATAGGCTTTATGGACCTATAGCATAAGTTATAACGTGTGAAATATACAATTAGGTAGATCTGTCCTTTCTGAAGGTCAGAATAAAATATAATAGAACTAAAACCTAAACAAACCTGGAGGCTGATGGTAGACTTTTCTAAGGCAGACTTTGCCCGAATTGAAATTTTTGCCATTCTAGAAAAAGTTTAGCTGTTTATTTACCCCAGGAAATGTTCAGAATACTTTTTAGGGATGTGTATTCAAATCACTATTGATGTAAGACTGTATAGCACTTTATATTTTTAAAAATACTCTACCTAATTCCTCCTTTGATCTTTCCTATTAAGATTGTGAAAATAAAAGGACAAGTTTGAGACTATTATTCATTCCTATTTGATAGTTCAGGAAAGAGAGACACAGAGCCATTAGGGTCATGATCATATCTTACCACTTTAGGAAGGAAAAGGAATCATGTTTCTTGAGTCCCTGCTGCACATATATATTTTTCACTTACCTTTCTGGGAATGGTGACAGGTTGTCAGTAATATAATCATACCATCTTTTCCAATCCCCCTGGACTTGACTGAGGATATATTTTTGAGGCTAGTATATTGTGGCTGTGACAGAGAATGAAAACATCTGGCATCCATAGGCACTAATGCCATGTTTAGAGGCATTCTAAACATTGGCATTCTTTCACCAGTGAGCTAACTGTCCATTTAATATTCAGACTAAATATTCCTGCTCCTCCTCCCTCTGCAGATACCCAGTAGAGATTTCTATTATATAATAGCACCTACACAGTGGTCGGACTTCCTCTACTAGATTACTTGAGAGCAGCAATTCAGGTCATGCTCATCTTCAATCCACAGGGCCTAGCTTTAGTGCCTGACTCAGTAAGCACCCAATAATTGTTTGAATTAATTAATTAATGTCTGAGGCCCTTTAAATCTATTGATAAGTATCTTACTTTGCAAAGTCCTAAACACCTGAAAGAGTAGAGGAACTACTTAGTTGGTGCATATGCTTTTCTAACAATATTTTATAGTTGGCTTTTGTTTTTAGAATGACTCTGGACATTGAGGAGGCAGGGAATAAGGTTGATTCTATAAATTCTGCCAAAATTGAGTAGAAAGAATGAGTGTAGAGATGTCGACATCAATCAACTTTCTGTCTTCATAAGAGATCTGATTCTAACACATCCATTTGGACTCGAATGGAATATAGCGTATAGAATTTTGAGTGAGTGCCAATGGATAATTTGGTAAAATTTGCTGACATGCTTTTAAACAACTAGGAGATATACTGCCTTAGACAAACCCCTAAGGGGAGATGTTATATGTCAGCCCTAACATATTGGCAGGCAGCATGAATCCAGACTTCAGGGCTATCACAGGGCTCTTTTTTGCTAGTCATTCCTGATCTCTCTGACAGTGAGCTCTTTCACTTATGCTTTGGCTGCCTGAGAAGCATGATTAGTCCTTTCACAGCTGGTGGTGATGGTTTTCTCCTTTCATCCATCTTTCTAGGTCTTCCCCTTCTAAATCCCAGTTGTCAGATAATATGTGGTACGTGCACAGCCACTCCAGGAGTCTTCAGAACAGAAACTGCCTGTCTCAGGAGGAGCTCATTAAGGTTGTTGATGTGGAGGAGCAACAACTGGAAAAGTCTGAGCCACATGATTTAATGGAGCAGTCTTATTTGCCAAGGCAAGATCTAGGTAATATTTCATCTGTTCTAATGGAAAACACACTTTTATTTTGCTCTGAATCCTACATAAAGATATTCTGGTTAATCAACTTTTAGATGTATTAATCTATCATGGGTGCCCATTTTAGAAAATAAGTGTTAATCCAAGTTTACTTGAAAATTATTGGAGCTGTTAATCCATCAATATTTTAATAAATGGTTTAACTAACAATTTTGAGGATGTGAGAGTCTTGATGTGCTCTAAATATTTTAACTCAACTGTTAGACAGGAGTCCTAAGGCCGTTGAATGAAGTTTTAGGCCTGTCCTTTACTGAAAAATGAGTCAAATCTTGAAGCAAGCTCTTCTTTTATGAATTAATTAATATAAATGACTGTTTTATGCCTTATAAATTACTTTTAATGAATGGTATGTTTTATAACTTATAAATCAAAGTTTTAATCCATAAAGAAAGTTTTTAATTAATCCTCAAAAATACATTATCATAAAAGGTGCTATTTGGCATCAAATGTGGTATTTGGCCATGTTCATTAGGGTCATTTTAGGAATCTCATACATTCAACTTAGCTACACTTAATTCCTGATAGCATGACATTTTCCGAAATGTTTTGGGGATGATATCTCTGCTATTTTTAATTTGGCAATGATATCTGTTGATTTATTATGTGAAGAAGGTAATGATGTCATCATGGATGAAGAAACAAAAGTAGAGTATTTGTTACATTTTTCAACCTTTTTTTCCTTCCTTACAAAAGTACTATAGGTTCATTGTCCAGAAATTGGACAATATAGGAAATAAAGGAGAGGAATATTTAAAACTACCTGTATTGCCAGGCCCAGTGGTGCATGCCTGTAGTCCTAGCTATTCTGGAGGCTGAAGTGGGAAGATGGCTTGAGCCCAGGAGTTTTAGGCTGTAGTGTGCTATGACTGCACCTGTGACTAGCCACTGCACTCCAGCCTGCGCAACATAGTGAGACCCCATCTCTATAAAAATTAAAAATGAAGGTAAAATTACCTGTATTCCTATAAGTTAACAATAAAATATTGCTCTGTTTCTTTGGTCATTTTACTTAAACTTTTATTTTTAAAATGTAGTCATGATAAATAATATTTCTTAGCCATCTTTTTTAATATATTTCTCCATTTTATGGTACATCAATGTTTGTATTCAAACTGTAATGAGTGAACAGTACTTCACTAGACTAGATGTATCATTATTTAATCTACTTTTGAACATCTAGGTTGTTTCTAAAATTATACTATCATTATATAAACAGTGTTGCAGTTAACATCCCTATGACTAAACCTTTACATACATCTTTTATTTCCTTAGGATACATTTCTAAAACTAGAATTTTTGGCCAAGCACAGTGGCTCAGACCTATAATCCCAACCCTTTGGGAGGCCAAAGCAAGAGGATCACTCGAGCCCAGGAGTTTGAGACCAGCCTGGGCAACATAGTGAGACCCTGTCTCTACAAAAAAATTTTTAAATTAGCCAGGTGTGGTCGTATGTTCCTGTAGTATCAGCTACTCGGGAGGCTGAGGCAGGAGGATGGCTTGAGACCAGGAGTTCGACATTGCAGTGAGCTATAATCCCACCACTGCTCTCCAGCCTGGGTGACAAAGAGAGACCCCATCTTTAAAAACATAAAACTTTTTTAAAAGAAAAAAACTAGAATTTTTGACTGAAAGCATAAGCACATGTTAAGGATTTTGCTATTTAATACCTTTTTGTTGTTGTTAATTAAGCCACTTTGCACTTCCACCAACAGTGTATTAGTGTGCCCATTTTTCTCTTAACCTAATTTCATTGGTCTTTTTAATTCTTTCTTTCTTTCTTTCTTTTTTTTTTTTTTAACACACTTCCCACTTCCCGGAAGGTCTTTTTAATTCTTAGCAGGGACTGGAACGTTGTACTTCAAGATTCAATGTAATGAGATTAAACTACTTCTCCCAATCCTTTCAGAGGGAACTCCTTATCTGGAATCTGGAGTCTGCCTTTTCTCTGATGACCCTGAATCTGATCCTTCAGAAAACAGGGCCCCAGAGTCAGCTCATGTTTGCAACATGCCAGCTTCAACTTCTGCATTGAAATTACCCCAATTTCAAGTTGAACATTCTGACATGAGTCCAGCTGCTACTCATAATACTGAGACTGTGAGGGAAGAAAGTATGAGCAGAGAGAAGCCAGAATTGACATCTTCAACAGAAAGGGTCAACAAAAGAATATCCATGGTGGTATCAGGCTTGACCCCAAAAGAATCTGTGAGTGTATCCATATGTATCTCCCTAATGACTGAGACTTAATAACAAACTGCAAACAGTTTTATATAGGTACTAGCAATGAATAACCTATAGGAAGAAATCTAGGAAACAAGTATAATCCTATGTAATTTAATTTCCATTACTAATTAATGAAAATTTAGATTTGGATAAAGCTGTAATGTAGATTATTTTCTATATATTTACTTGAGAAAATAATTAGTAAATATTAGCAGAAAAGTTCTGGGCATAATATAGCACTTTAATCTACAAAAGCAAATTGTTGTAGCTCTAATCCCCAAAAAGCATCTTTTTGCCACCTTTGTTCACTTCTGAATGAATTTACCAGCATGTTTAACTAAATCCAGACTGGTTTCAAGCACACTTCCAGACAGTAGCATTTCTCCAGTATTTGTTTGTTGTTATCCTGGCTTGTAAGATAGTTATTCTATAGCCTACCCTGTCATTTCTGCCCTACAACACCCCTAACTATTAGGATTTTGGCATTTCCTTTGGCCTCTGCATGCCAAAAGTGAGAATTGTTTCACATTGTGGAAAATACCCACTAAAATATTAAGGCCACTAAAGCCTTGTTTCTACTTGGGCTGTTTGTAGATTTCAGGCATCCTGGGAAATTTACCTCCCCTTTAATTAATTGTCATTGGCATTGCTTCATAATAAAATAATTGAGTGAAAATTTCTTTAAGACTAGGATGAGATAACATACCAGACTATCAGATGGATTCTATAGTGGGTGCTGTTTATTAGGCACTGAGAGATGACTAAGTCATTCTGAAATATCTTTCTTAATATATCCTTCATAGGATTTCTCATCCTAACTTCTCCACAGGTTACAATTCAGCATAACATTCTCTGTGGCCAGATGTGTCCCACTACTAAAAGGGCAAAGTAAGCTGTGTCTGCCTTGGTAGATACAACGAATAAGTACACGATGCTGTTAACATTCTCGTCTCACAACCCCATGCCTGGAACAGCAATTTGCTCTGAAAATCTTTACCTGTGTCTGTTTAAGTGGCTTTTGATCACTTGCCTACACATCTAGAATTCCCATTTATTCATTGAAAATTAGCATTCTTTATCCCTTTGTTTTGGGAGTTCAGCTTTTCAGAGATGGCTAAAATGGTCTAATCTTTCTTGCCATGGGCAATTCTGAGCTGCAGATTAGACTACAAGTGGCTTGGGTACATGTCTTTAAACAAGCAAAGAGGAAAACTTTGAGCTCTATTCAGACTTGCTGAAGTGTAGTAAATTTGTGATGAAAGCTACTGACTGTATTACACATGATTAATTCTGAAGCCCATATAAATATGATCTTTTCACCAGTTACTCTTCTAACTGAACACTGTTTCAAGGCTGGGATTTCAGCAATTATTCAGTTCAGAATTGCTAATGATCCTGGCAGAGGGCAGTGGCAAAAGGGGGAGGATGTCATTAGCTTCCCTCGCCTGCCTTTTTTCAGTGTTCTGTGGCAGTATGGAGTGAGGCAGCACGAAAGAAAGATGGCCTGACCTCCATTGCAATATTGTGCAGCACATAAGTATTGGTGTGGGTGGCGACGGCTAGTAAATGATGGGCCTTAGTAAACAAAGTTATTTACCAGACAGTAGCCACCAATTAGGCCAACCGTGTCCATAATGAATCTGGTTAATTTTTTTTACTGCCTATTGATTTTTATTTGGTTGATAGATAATAGCTAGAGGACTCTAGACTTATTTTAGGAAGAATATGAGTCTCTTCCAATCCTTTAAAAGAAAGAATTGATAGTTTTTGCACTGACCTTTAGAAGCATTTTGATTTGAGTGTTTTGTAACTATCAGAGGGTTGAATCTTGGTTTTAAGCCACATATACCTTTAGCATAACTCTGTATGGCCTAGTTACCTCTCAGCTTATGAAGTATAGGCTGATAAATCTAAATTATAGTATAGTATAGTATATTGTCACTATGCAAAGAAACTGTATATCTGCTATTAAAGGCAAAATTAATATTATTTTGAATCCTTGGTTATAATTCCATGTCTTCTAGCACAGACTATTTTAGAATTTCTTCCTCTGTTTTTTACATAATTTTTATTAAATTATTTATTTTGAGACTTCAGGCATATTAGAATAAAAAAGATGTACCCTTTCTGAGAAAAATGGAGACTCAAAGCTAGGATAACTAATATTCTAAGCTGTGTGCTAAAGGTAATTTATTATAATGTAATATTTGATTTGATTTCAGATGCTTGTGCACAAGTTTGCCAGAAAACACCACATCACTGTAACTAATGTAATTACTGAAGAGACTACTCATGTTGTTATGAAAACAGGTATACCAAGAACCTTTACAGAATATTTTGCATCTGCTGCATTAAACCACATGAAGAAATAGGAATATTTGTTAAGCATATCATGAATGATAGTCTTCTAATAGTCGATCAGTTATTACTTTATGAAACACAAACAATAGTTTTGCTACTTCCTGACCCCCTTTTGTTTTGGTTGGACATTTAGAGGGTGGTGAGCCAGGAGGAAGAGCTACTTCTTCCTATCTACCTGCCTGGAATGCAGGCAGGAATGGGTGAAGGCCTTTTTGGTGAGGCAGAGTTCAAGTCATGAAAGAACAAGTGAGGCAAAGAGGGGAATGGGGCAGAAGCAAATCTTCACCCACCATCTGGAAACCCTAGCTTTGCGTAATACCTACTTTGAGTGTGGTGGAGAGTTTTTCAGGAAACAAATCTGATAACAGTCTGAGATAGTCCTAACATATGAAAAGGATGAAAAGAAGGGGACAGATCATTTGTCTTATACCTTCCCCTTTTTACATTTTAATTATGACTTGTGTGATAAAGGAGACCTCTGGCAGTTTTTAGTTGACTATAAGCTAAATCTGAGTAAACATTTAAGGGCTGCTAAAAAAGCATATTTGAAATTGGGCCTTATTAATGCAATCCTAGTGTCTGAAACAAGTGAAGTAAAGATCCGGACCCCCACTGTATTCTTTATTGGAGTGCATGCCTGGAAGATGATGTCCTCAGCTCCGAACACCAAGCTTTCTTTTTAATATGGTCACTGACAAACTGGAGTATTTATCCAGAGGGTGATGGGGAAAAGGAACTCAAAATAATGTCTTTTGAAGAAGAAATGAAGGAATGAGAAGATTTAAGGGAAGAAGACACACTGTCTTCAAATATCTCAAGAAATGTTGTCTAGAAGAGGAGTTAGACTCAATCCCGGAGCTCCAGAAGGCAGACAAAGACTGTGCTTGGAGGACGCAGGAGATGCAGATTGTGACTCAACTCTAAAGCCTTCTAACAAAATCGATTCTCTGGACATATTATGGTCCTCTCCAGGATGATTCTTTTCACAGAGCTTCAGGTGCTTGAGCAGAGGGTCCAAGCCCCTTGGACACATTGGCTTAGAACCTCTAAGATCTTAGGTTTCTACTGTATAAAAATTGTACCACAGGGTCAGAGGGTAGGGCTCACTGGTGGTAAGTACTAGAATAAGTTACCACAAACTAATTACTGTTTTAAAGACAAGTGTCATTAAAGTTTAATATATCTTAAGCTATAGGTTTGGATCAAAGCTGATGAAAGGTGAAAAGAAAACTTTAAAATGCAAATTAAGTCTAAATCTAGTTCAGTCTTTAAACTCAAAGGCAATACAACATTTGCTACTTTAAGTTTAAAGCATATCATTAAATCAGTTTTTGTAGCAGTTTTTTAACAGCTTCCAAAACTGTAAGGAATTCAATGAGGGAGAATGGCTGCTGCTATTGCTTGCAGATGACCCGCTGTGTTTAGGATTTAGTTAAATACATTTCTCCTGTTTAAAACTAAATGGTCTTTCCTCAGTTTGCTTAGTTCTTCGAAAGGGCCTTTGAAACACTAGGAAATAAACAGAGTGATTCTTCAGAGACTGCTTTCTGAAATACTTATGTAGATAAGAGAAAAGCTGTGAAAATACTTTGTATTTTCCTGTCCCTCTCAGGGGAATATTAGGGCATTAGGATTCCCCAGGTAGAAGTTCTAGGGGTGAAAATTTGTTATGTTGACATTTTAGACTTAGGATTTCAACAATACTGTTTTCTTCTTCTTTCACATATGATCATCCAGTAAGATAGATCTTCTCCATACACATTAATCAATACTACTGACATGGATAATTCCTTGAGCACAAAAATAGAAATGTGTAGCTAGCCTTGGCATCTAAAAGATGGGGCAGACATTTCCTCTGGTCTTAACTTTATATCAGCCTCTTCCTGGCTTCCGAAGATCCACACCTGCTGGTTATACTTGGTGGCATTTCTGGCCTCTGATTCTATCACCAGGGGTGTCAGAATCATCAATCCAGATTGATCTTGAGAGTGTGAGGAGCTGGGGCTCTAGCTTCTTAGGGCAGCACTTCCTGATTTTGTTTTCTACTTCTAATCCTTTGGAATGTTTTTCATTCTGCAGACGCTGAGTTTGTGTGTGAACGGACACTGAAATATTTTCTGGGAATTGCAGGAGGAAAATGGGTAGTTAGCTATTTCTGTAAGTACAATACAACATCTCCCCTCCTCCCTTTAACACCTCAGAATTGCAGTTTTACACCTAACATTTTAACACCTAAGGTTTTTGCTGATGCTGAGTTTGAATTACCAAAAGATCTATAATGGTAACACAAAACTACCTTTATCTTTAATGCATATCGCTTTATTCAGATAAGCTGGTAATGTTGGGAAAATGGATTTCTTTTGTAACTGATAGGACCTAATCTCCTTCTAGCAATGTTAGCATATGAACTTGGGATTTATTTAATAGTGGGCAGAAATCCATGTGCAGCAGGCATACTTATAATGTTTAAATTAAACATCAACTGTGTCTCCAGAAGGAAATCTCTGCTACAAGCCTTATTCTTAATTAAAGAGTTGTGGCTTTAGAGGCAGAAGACCTCTCCTCTGTCATTCTTCCTGTGCTCCTTTATAATTCACTGACCTCTCCGTCTCCTTGAGAAGAGCACGTTCTTTTGCTCTATGTGACCTGTCTTTTCTGTGATCTCTTTAGGGGTGACCCAGTCAATTAAAGAAAGAAAGATGCTGGATGAGGTAGGTACTTGATATTACAAACTAATCAGAGAGAGTTGCTGCCATTGAGTCACACAGTCACAAAAAGTGTATCTGCTTCCTTCCATGAATGCAACACAAATTTTCCTTGATTATGGGGATCATCAGGAGTTATGTAGAGCAAACCAGGAATTCTGTGTTCTCATGTGTTCTAGGTTTCAAAATAAACAGTCCTTTCTTGAGGGGGGAAGGGAAAGGAATTTAGAAAGTGGAAAGAAAAGATTCTTAGAGACAAGAAACAGGCCCACCCGAATCTTACATGCATATACACCTTTGTAGAAAACTGGCTGTTCACTGTTGTTGAAGTATTCTTCATATTAATATGCACATGTATCTGTTTAGAAATCAGACTCCTTCAAAGAGATGTTGCTCTTTATGATACTGAGAACAGTGAGAGGTAAATAAGATAGAGTGGAGGAGGAGGAATAATTTTAGAACAGGCCTCTAAGAGCTCCTGGTGACAATAGATCAGACAAAATAAAATTAGTGAAAGCAGTTTTAAGCTCTTATGCACTATTCAGTGTATTCATAATTAATTAAATCACACTTTTGTTGGTTTTAGCTTTCATTCAGTCACTATTTATAGGGAGCCTACTATGTGCTGGGCACTAGGAATACGATAGTAAACAAGACTGACCAGGCTAAGTGTGTGGTGGCTCACACATAATCCTAGCACTTTGGGAGACCGAGGCCAGCTGATCGCTTGAGGCAGAGATTAGACAAGGGATGGGAGAAGGTCATAGACAAGGGCCAGATCAGGTAGTATTTGGTATAATCCATGGTAAGGAATTAAAATTTTATTCTTAGGGTAATTGGAGGCATGGAGATGGTAAGAAAGGGTTGATTTGGGATGTGTTTGAAGATAGGACTTGCTAATGGGTTAAATTTGGAGAATAAGGTAAAGAGGAATCGAAGGGGTGACTCTTGGATTTTGACCTGAACAACGGGGTCATGTTAATATTAAATTAGATAAGGAAAGACTTTGGGGAGGAGCACGTGCAGGGGAGGGCAGGAGTAGGATCGGGAGCTCTGTTTTAGATGCATGAATTTTGAGGTTTATACTAGACATCTGGAAGGAGAGGTTAAGCAGGCAATTGGACACGTTGTATGAAGCTCAGGGGTGCAATCAGGACTATAAATATGGGAGGCATCTTCAAATAAATGAAAATTTTATCACTAGACTCTTGTTCAAGTGACTCGGAAATGTTAAATGTTCTTCCCCTAGTAACAGCCTGTGGTTATACTCTTGCCTTTATTTTTCTTCATAATACTCTTGGCAATACATATGGCCTTCCCTACAATATGAGTTTCAGTCAGAATTGTTTTGAAGTTTCTTCCTCAGATTTCTCCCAAAAACTCTAACTTTCCCAATCCCACTATTCTTAATTCTGTTGTCTTTGATCAGTCATAATAGTAATTATGAAAAACCTCTAACTTTTTTCAGTGTATTAAATGTATATTTTATCATTTTGTCTTCATTAACTTTGTAAATCTCTCAATGGAAATCTGAAAAGCCCTTATTTCTTTAGATGGTAATATACAACTGATTTAGGAGATTGAGAATTCTTCAGTTATCTTTATAACAGCACAGTATTAGCAGTTTAATCTAAATGCTAAGTGAATATTTTGAGAGGAGATAGATGTCGAGGATTAAAATACATCAAGTCCCAGTGAGTTGAAAAGCCAATTGTTAATTTCTGCACTCAAAGATTTACTTCAGTGAATTGATTTCGACAGCTGAGATCCTGGTCGTTTCACCCACTCCACCAAAAAGAATGATTTTATTTATTTATTTTGGTCAAAACTCTGCCTGGCAATTCTTAATGCCTTAAATATGTGTCTGCTCCACTTCCATTGAAAGAGACTTCTCTTTCTCTGATCCTGATGGTTTGTGTTTGGTTTCCCTCAGCATAATTTTGAAGTCAGAGGAGATGTGGTCAACGGAAGAAGCCACCAAGGTCCAAAGCGAGCAAGAGAATCCCAGGACAGAAAGGTAAAGCTCCCTCCCCCCAAAAAAACCCACCCCACCACTCTGCATTTCAGTCCCCTTCATGGAGATGGTCCCCTTCTTCTTGTAAGGCTCATTACATACACGCTGCTAAAGCACTAGCTGGATGCTATCACAGAGGTTCTTTTTTATTTTTCCTAGCCCAACAAAGTAAATAAATATTATCTCTATTTTATGAATGAAGGAACTTAGAGGTTTAGAGAGGCTGTATAGTTTGGATTCCAGTCTGGGCTTCAAATAGCAGCTAATAAGTGGCGGAGCTGGGACTTTAAAACAGATGTGAATCTAAAGCTTTTGCTCTTTTCACTTCACTGGAGTGTCTTTCTCTAAAGGAGTGTGGTAAGTACTCCAAGCAGGTGTATGCAGTGCTGTCTCTGGATGCATAGAAGAGGAAATGATTAATAACCAACAATAGCTAACATTTATATAATGTTCTCTATATGCCAGGGACTTCTCTAAACACTCGACTGTATTTTAATTAATAAGCAATTTTACAACAACCTTATGAGGTGTGTGCTATAATTATGCCTATTTTACAGATAAGAAAATTGAGGCTCAGAGAGGTTAAATAAGTTGCCCAAGGTCACACAGCTAGTAAGTGATAGAACTAGAAGTTAAATCCAGACAGTCTAGCTCTAAGTCTAAAATTTTAATACTATAGTTTATTGAAAAGTTATAGAAGGCTTCACAGAGGAGAAAAATAGCTTATTCTAACAGCTTTGCAAATGAGGCCCAGGAAGACTCAATGACTTCCCCCAGATCATATTGTAACAGATGATGTAGCCAGAACTATGTCCTCTGCTCAGAGAGAAGTTCATGCAAGATTTCACACCTGCATGTCAGGCCTGAGCTGGCTGCTTTCTCAGGTCACTGACTAATTGCTTATGTTCCTGGTCTGCTTTTCTTCCTTTTTCAAGTATACACCACCAGTCATTTCAGAACATCCCCATACAGAGCACCTTCTGTCCTTTTACAGACACTTGAGAGGGAACCAATAAAGGTGATTTTCTAAGGAAAACTGCTTTGGGAGATGATCACAAATCAAGCCTGGAGTTCTGAACCCTTGAGGTCAGCCCATCCTCACCCTCTGAGCCTATCAAGTAACTGTTCCAGATGCCAAGAAAAGATGCTGCCCCTGTGCATGCTTCTGCCTTCACCCCAGGGGAGCTCCATGTGAGCCAGTCATTTGTTTCTACTCCTCTGTGTGCAAGGCAGAATTAGCACCAGATTCAAAGGAAATTCTAGTGCTTTGGTTTTTCCCTCTATTCAGGATAGCAATGATAGACAGTGCCTGGTTAGAGTAGTGGCGTTCTGAAGGTACTAACTGTCACCATAATATTTTCCTCTGGAAGAGAAATGTGTTTGTAGAGGTGAAACTTCAAATTTATCTCATAACTAGACATCCTCATCAGTGAGTGTCTGGATGTAAAAAATTTTAATCTTTTATACTTTTCATGGCAGCATTTGGCTCCAACTGGCTGCCTGGGGAGAACTTTTAGCATTATGAGCATCTAGGTCCTGTCAACAGGTTGGGAATGCAGTTTATTCATACACATAGTGAGAGTGGCACAGATGGAGACTGTCACTTAAAACAGAAACAGACTTGTCCTGCTGTCCTTTCTTTTCCCTCTGGCTGTAGTTAAAGGGGGGTGAGTAGGGGAGGGAGAGCATTTCTTAAAAGGCCATCTGTGTTTTTGCTCCCTAATTTTTCTCTCTCCCAGTCTCTTTGAGTCCAGGTGAATTCTAGGCTTAGGCAGTTTTCTTTTTAGTGGAATGGGAAGAGGGTAAGAAGAATGAGAGTTACCCAAAGACATCCATTCACTGATACAAATTTAGGTTTCTTTTAAATGATACCCAAGTTCTTTCATAAGAACCCATGCCAATGTATGTATAAGAATTTGTACTGTTCAACACAGTTGACACCAGCCACATGGGACTGTTTAAATTTAAATTTTAAAAAGTTAAAATATGAAGTTTAGTTCCTTGTTTACCCTAACCACATTTCAAGAGCTCAACAACCACACATGGCTCATGGCTGCCTTATTAGTGCAGATATAAAACATTTCTTTATCACGGAAAGTTCTTTTGAACAGTGCTGCTGAGCACTATAAGTGGGAGAGGCCCCTAGGAGGTGCAGTGTGATCTGTGTCTTTGGGAAACCAGGCAGTCTGGCCAGCTTAACGAGGAGAGAGAGAACCAGGCTTCACTTCTAGATTAAAACTGCTTAGGTTACCTAAGGATACAATGGCCATTCTCAGAGCAGTGTGAAGGAAGGAACAGATGTTTGGGGACCAGAAGAAAGTCAAGAGAAAAGGACCATGTACACATCAAATCAACATAGACCTCTCTGCTGATGGCGTCATGGTTAGTATTGATGCACCAAGTCTGGATAAACATCAGACTTCAGCCAACAGCTTTAAACTTCTTGCCATCCAAGCCTTTTATTAAACATAAAGAAGGATGCTTTTTTTCCCTCTCATGTCTAACAAGAAGTGAAATCTCTGCAGATGTCATTAGGGAGGAGCCTGGGCCCGATTGGTGGCAGAATGGGATGCTCAGTTCTTGAATGACAAAGAATGACTGTAGAGTGTAGATCAACTATATACGCACTTGAAAAAAGCCCTCTGAAATCCATCAGTGTTCTCAATCTTGGCCTGATTGTCCCTGGGAAGTAGCAGCAGAAATTGTCAGGTGGTAAAGAAAAGAAAATGTTCCTTCAACCTGAGAGGCCTGATTTGAAAAAAAAGAAAATCTTCCTTTGTGAGAGTCTATTTTTTTTTTTATATAAAAGCCCATACTCTTTTATAACTTGTGTTTCTTTCTCTTCATTCCCCTGTCCCTCTCTCTCTTCTCTCTTCTTCCAGATCTTCAGAGGTCTAGAAATCTGTTGCTATGGGCCCTTTACCAACATGCCCACAGGTAAGAGCCTGGGAGAACTGCTGAGTTCCAGCACCACCTTTCTCTTACACTGTGGAGTGTTATAAGTGAGATCACCTTATGGGGGTTCCTCAGATTGGTGAGATGTTCTAGAGGTTATTCTATTTCTCTACCACCCTCCAGACAAAATGGCAGCTAAATGTTATCTTATGGCAAAAAACTAGACCTTGTGTCCCTTCTTAAGAGCATAAAGGCAGTGAAGAGTTAACATCTAGGACATAGTATATTGTGTGTTCAGATGGGGTCAAGCTGCTGTTAGTGCTGTATATATTAGGAGGAAGATACCTTCGGATTTGTAAGTCGAGAAAGAGTTGTGCTCTTCCTAAACCAATTTCATTTAACAGAGTGGCTGCATCAGACCCGTGGGCTGATACACACACAGGCCCAGGTCTGTGTTAAACTTGACACATAATGTAATGTTATGTTTAGTACTGCTGTGGGGCTCACCTCTGGAGTTGTGCAGCACAAAGCCCTGGTGTGTATATAGGTCCTCTTATTCTTCAGAGGAAGGCCTTAGCATCTGGGCACAGGTGGATTGGTGACAGCAAGAGAGCTTGGCAATGTAATTTTGCTTCTTTTTTTTTTTTTTTTTTTTTGAGACAGTATCTCACTCTGTCACCCAAACTGGAGTACAGTAGCACAACCATAGCTCCCTAGCTCCCTGCAACCTCCAATTCCCAGACTCAAGTGATCCTCCTGGCTCAGCCTCCCAAGTAGCCAGAACTACAGGTGCACACCACCATGCCTGGCTAATATTTTAACTTTTTTATAGAGACAAGGTCTTGCTATTTTGCCCAGCCTTGTCTCGAACTCCTGGCCTCAAATGATCCTCCCACCTGGGCCTCCTATCTTCTGATTTCTATTCCCCTGAGTATGTTGATTCTAGCTCAGCATGTAGCCTTTCCCCACTGATGTGCTGAGTCTCTGACCATAATGACATGTATTTTTTTTGACTGGATGAATTATCTTCCTGTCTCTTGACATTTACAGTAATTACTGCCAAGTATGGTGCTCTCAGTGGCCGTGATTATCAATTACCAACACAGAATTAGGATGTAGGAAGGGAGAGAGGAAGAGAGGGAAAGAAGGTGGACATTTTTGCACACAGTGTCTTAGTCAGCAATTTAGCAAATTAATGGAAATTAGATCTTGGGGGTTTTTTTAAAGCGTTTTATTTGAGAGTCTATCAAAGCTTATCTACCAAGTGGCCTTATGGAAACTGATAACCAGAGTAGGTAGCACATCAGTGGCAAATTGACTTAGAATCCATATTCCTGATATAGATTTTAGTTTAAGGCTTTTCTGTCCTTTGGAGCAGAGAGACAGAGACTCTCCCACTGAGAAGTCTTGCTGTTAGCCTTCATTCAGAGGAGTATGGGGTAGAGGGCCCAGGTTAAGTATGCAGAATATCGTGGTGATTTTAGGTCTGAATGTCCTGTTTAGATCAACTGGAGTGGATGGTACAGCTCTGTGGGGCTTCTGTGGTGAAGGAGCTTTCATCATTCACCTTTGGCACAGTAAGTGTTTGATGCTCTGTCAGAGAGGGAGGACACAATATCCTCTTCTGTGACTGAGCAAGGCTGGCACCCATCAGTCCCCATGGACCCTCCCTAATGTAGCCTCAGAAGCCTCTGACCACGTGCCCCCATCTGGAAGGGATGATTAAAGACCTGGGAACTACAAGTATTTGATATACTGAGGGAAAGCTCTTTCCCCCAACCCCTTTTGCCATGTGCCCTTCCCCTTCCCTTCTGTGGCTGTCCCTAAAGTAGAGTGCTTCAGCAAATCATCAAGAAATGGTTAAGTGACTGTTCCAAAAGTCCTGCTCTGACACCCTCAATGTTCTTTCCTTCCTGGGGATGCAGGGTGTTCACCCAGTTGTGGTTGTGCAGCCAGATGCCTGGACAGAGGACAGTGGCTTTCATGGTAAGATGCCTGCATATGCATGTGTCATATGGAGTCCTATTGGATGGGTTTGGTTCACCACTCATTTCCTGGTGCTTGACTAGCACAGTTCTCAGCACATTTTAGATATTTGTTGAATGATTGAATGGCTAAAATGTCTTTTTTAAATTTTTGTTTGTTTTGTTTATAGAAGTAATACATGAACTATTTCCAATGGAGGTGTTAAATATGAATGTTCATCACAGAAAATATAAACCAGCACAAAAACAATAAAATAATCCCAGTAATCTCACCACTTGGAGATGATCACCATAAAATTCTTTCAAGCATGTGTGTATACACATATACATGTATATTTTACACAAATGTGATCATATTTACACTGTTTTGATTTTCCACTTAAGATATTGCAAACATTTTTCCACATCATTAAATTGCATCATTAAATGGCAATACTATTTGCCTCTCTCTGGTGGCTTTTCCTTGCAGAGATTGAAACTCGTGTTAATGTAGTTGCCAGAGGCTGTGGGCTTTTACCAGCAGCCGCTCCTCAGGCTTCTGGTGGAGGCCCTATGTTCTGAAGCATTGCTTAAGAGCAAGAGTTTGGCTCCTACCTGACTAACCCTAAGACCTCATACAACCAAGTCTCTACAGTAGATTGATTAGAGTCTGGTCTGGGAGAATGTGAACTGGCACTAATCTCTGCTTGTGTTCTCTGTCCCCAGCAATTGGGCAGATGTGTGAAGCACCTGTGGTGACCCGAGAGTGGGTGTTAGACAGCGTAGCACTGTACCAGTGCCAGGAGCTGGACACCTACCTGATACCTCAGATCCCCCACAGCCACTGCTGATTGCAGCCAGCCACGTGTATAGAGCCGCGGGACCCTAAGAATGAGCTTACAAAATGCCTTTCCAGGCCCTGGGAGCTCCTCTCACTCTTCAGTCCTTCCGTAGTCCTAGTTGCTAAATATTTTGTGTATATCAGTCTGAAAAGAACTTCTGGCTATGCGAGGGTCCTTTAAAGGTTTTTTGCTTCAGGTCTCCCTTTGAAATCTGCCATGAGCACAAAATTGTGGTAATTTTTCATCTGAGAAGATTTTAAAACCATTTAAACCCTACCAGTTGAGCAAGATGCTGATTCATTATCAGCCCTATTCCTCCTTCCAGGGCTGTTGGCACAGTGGCTTGGCCTCAAGAGAATAGCTGGTTTCCCTTTGTTTCTCTAAAGCTCTATATTCACAAAGGCCAAGAGTCAGACCCTTCTATGGAAGGAGAGTGCTTGGAATCCGTTATGTGACTTAAAATCGGAACAGTCCTTGGGCAACTCTCAAATGTTGGAGTGGAGCACTAGGGAGGAAATTCAGAGGCAGGTAGTGGATGTGAACATGAAACTTGAGGTTAATTAGAGATCTCTGAAAGTCTGGGCTATAGTTGCTGGATTTCTAAAGAATGTGCTCTGAAACAGCAGAACGTATTCAAGAATTGGTGTGCTAAGAGAGTCTTCTAAATTCCCCATTAGTAATAAATAAAATGTTTATTGTTGTAGCTCTGGTATGTAACCCATTCCTCTTAAAATATAAGATGTCTGGTATGAATATTTCATGTCCATGAAATGACTGATCCCACCAGGAAAGGAGCTGTTCCTTTCTTTGAGGTAATTTTTTTCCCTTTGCTCCCTATTGCTGAACGGTACAGCTTCATGAATAATTTTGCTTGCTGAAGGAAGAGAAAGTGTTTTTCATAAACTCATTTTCTAGGACTGTTTATAGCTGTTGGAAGGACTAGGTCTTCCCTAGTCCCTCAGTGTGTAAGGGCAGTGCAGACTTGATTATACAAAATATGTTTTGTAAATGTTGTACTGTTAACACTGCAAATAAACTTGGTAGCAAACACTTCCACCAAGAATGACTGCTCTTGAGACTTCTACCAACAGACTTTCTCTGAGCCTTTTCACTGTGCTTTAGTCTCCTCATCTGAAAAATGGGGGTAATAATAGTATATCTACTTCCTAGGGTTATTGAAGCAGCTTAAATACCTTTTGTATTTCCTATTGCTGCCATAACAAATTGTCACAAATTTAGTAGCTTACAACAACATCTGTTTATTATTTCACAGTTCTGTAGGTCACAAGTCTGAGGTGGCCTGACTGGCTTCTTTGTTTCAGGTTTCATGAGGCCAAAATCAAGGTGTTGGCAGGGCTGTGTTCTTTTCTAGAGGCTCTGGGGATAAATCTGCTTCCAAGCTCATTCAGGTTGTTGGCCGAATTGTTCCTTGCAGTTGTAGGACTGAGATCCCTGTTTCTTTGCTGGCTGTTGGCCAGAGGTCACTCTCAGCTTCTAGAGACTGCCCACATTCCTAGGCTCCTGGCCCCTACCTCCATCTTCAGAGCCAGTAATGGCTGGTCAAGTTTTTCTGACACTGATTCTCTCTGACTGCTACATCTTTCTAACTCCTGCCAAAGACATTTCTTTGTTTTTAAGGGCTCGAGTGATTAGATTACACCAAGCAGGTAATCCAGGGTGATCTCCCTATCTTAAGGTCCATTGCCTTAATTAGAGCTGCAAAGTCCCTTCATAGCAGTGCGTAGATTAGCATTGGATTGAATAACCAGGAGACAGCAGTTGAGGGAGGACATCTTTAGAATTCTGCTTACCGCTCCTATTTAACATACTTAATCCATAGGCGACATTCGGTACCATTATTTCCTGGTCTTCACACTGTTTAGAGATTGGAGTCCTCCTTGGGGCAAAGAGAATGAAGTCACCACACAATTTAGTACTGCTATGTTGGAGGGTGGTGAGGGGAGAGTAGAGAAAATGGAGCTAATGCCATTATTACATTTTTTCTCAGTCTTCAGCACAGCCCTGTGAAGTGGGTATTTGTTACCCCATTTGAGAAAAATGGGAACTGAAGCTCCAGTTACTTGTTTGTAAGATTTTGGTCAGAGTTTGCACAGCTAGTAAATGACTGCATGGAGATCTGAACCCCCCTTTCCTCCCCATCATCAGCTTTCTACTTGCGTCAGTTACTGACCCTAGGACAGAAGGCAACAGTTCAAACTTAAGAGGATTTTGGGAGAGGAGTGGGTTGTGAGGGGAACCAGCACTCTCTTCCTTTATGGCCGTGGTGGGAGACAGTAAAAGCAGCCTCATGTCAGGCAAAGGGTCTTGTGGGGTCAGATCATGGCTACTATTTCCACTTCTTTCCAGCCTCCTAGTTTATGATTATGTATCTTTCAGTTGTCAAAGCCTTCCAGTGCATCCTCACCTACAGCTTGACCTCTTTAGGGCCCATGCCAGGTCCCTGTCTACCTGCCAGAGAGTTGATGGGTCTCAGAGCTAGTGGTAAAGACAAGTGGGAAACAAGGAGAAGTGCTGTCAGCCCAGTCTTCAGTCCCTCACTTCCAGTGTCTCATTTCCAGTGACCAGTTATGGCTTACTGGGCCCTGGGGGTGAGCCAGGACTTGGCCTACTGCCCCATCACTGATAGGTTAATAGAAAAAGCAGCATCTATCCAGTACAGCCTGCCTTTTCAGGAATGCTGGGTGAAAGCAGAGATGGCTAAAACAGGTTAGGTTTTCTGTAATTGTCTCTCAAGGTCTCCCAACAAATATTTACCCCTCTAGCTCTGCATAACCTTTTCTGGAAGTCAAGTTCTGGCTCTGGCCTCAAGATGCCTGCTGGGGTTTAAGAGTCCTATCGGATCATGGAGTAAATATACTTGCTCCTCTGACCTCCTACTTTAAGATGTCCTCCCACTTTTCCACCCCACAACCTCTAGCCCTTTCTGGGCACAGCAGCGTTTGGGAACTGGTTCCTATACTACTTTTATCTAATTTTGCAAAACAAACATCTGCAAAGAAGCTGGAAAGGAAGGAGGAGAAGGATTATCATGCAGGTGCAGGGAGGGGGCCTAGAGAAGAGCTTGAGCAGATTATCTCCCTTCTAAAAAATGCAACCAAAATCATCAACAAAGTATCGGCTGAAAAACACACAGTAGAAAAAGAAAGGAATCAGTGCTGGCATAGCTGGAACGGAAGGAGCCAAGCTGCCCAGAATGTATCCTGTGAAGGCTGCAAGGAGCAGATAAGGTCAGCCCCAGAAGCAGACGGCACAGAGAGAGTGGCAGGGTGAGGAAGAACTGTAGATCTATTATCCAAAGAAACCCAAGAGAGAATGGGGCCTGCTACCTAGGGAATGTGGGAGCTCACTTATCAATGGCTGGAAAATGGCTGAGCCAGAGGCCCCTTCACCATACTTCAGTGATGCCTGCTTCCTCAAACCGCCTGTAAATCTGCCCATAAAAAGGAGAAAATTAAAGAAACAAATCTGGGCAAATTAAGAACTGGAAACAGCTAGCTCCTGTGGAGAGCAGGGATTGGGGAGATATGAGGAAGCTGATCCTGAATGTCTGGATGATTAGGAAAATCTAAGCAATGGTTTGAGGGGTTGGAAGGAATTGAGATCTGAAGAGACTACCTCCTCCCCCCCACGCTACTGTGGGTGGGAAACATGAACTTTGGAGACCTAGTTTCAAGGACCCAAAATGATGTATAGCAGCTTAACATGCAGCTTAGTGCAGAGGTTCTCAAAGCATGGTCCCCTGTTGGGGGCATGAGGGCAATAGCATCACCTAGGAATTTGTTAGACATGCAGATTCCTGGGCTTCACCCAGACCTACTGAATCAGAAACTGGGGATGGGGGCCAGCAACCTGTGATCCTGCAACAAGCTCAAGTTTGAGAACCACTGGCTTAGTGTAAGGGGCTAATTGGTAGAAAATGTTACCTACAATCTATTCTTTTGTCTCCAGGAGCAGTGAATCTTGAGCCTGTTGATAAATAAGGTTTGTGGGCTGGTTCTTATCTACAAAGTTGCAGCAGGTGGCTTTGGCTAACTCCAAAGAGGCCCTTTAAGCAGAGACAGTAGTCCCCTCTCCTCACCCGTGGTTTTGCTTTCCACAGTTTCAGTTACCAGAGGTCCACCTTGATCCTAAAATACTAAATGGAAAATTCCAGAAATAAACAATTCATAAGTTTTAAATTGCACATCATTCTGGGTATTGTTATATTTGTTCTGTTTTATTATTGTTTTTAATCTGTTTGCCCAATTTATTTAATTTATAAATTAAAAGTTTAATTTACTTTATCATAGGTATGTATGTGTAGGAAAAGATGTATATAGAGTTCAGGCATCCACTAGGGGTCTTGGAACATATCCCTCACGGATAAGGGGGGACTACTGTACAAAGCAAAAGACAAAGATTAAATTATATTAGCAACCTAGGAGAAGGACCAGGCTGCTTAAAAAAGCAGCTAGAGGTTTAGGAGGTTTTATTAATATTTAAATTGCGGTGAGACCACAGCTGCAGCCTTTGACTCCAGCATAGAGATATGCAAATGTGGCTTTCAAAAGAAAGGCAATTTCAGACAGCCCTCAAGGTAACAAGAACAAATAAAACAAATGATTTTGTAATTTATCTTTATTGACTGATTGTGCATGAGGCACAGACAGCCCACACCAGGTGAGAGTCAGCAACAGCGGAGGGAGAGAGGCAGGCAGACCCCAGGAGGACAAAACAGAGGAGGCAGATGGGAAGAGAAGACAACTAAATTAAAAGGGAAGGAAAATGGAAACCCAGCCCTGGCTTCTACGGACCATCTGGTCTTGCCAGCTTTCAGGAGTAACAACAATAATAATCATTAATGGCTATCATTTGCCACATTCCTGCTCAGTGCCATGCACTATTCCCCACATACAAATGAGGAAAATGAAGCATGGAGAGATCAAGTGACTTGCACAAGGTCACACAGCAAAAAGAAGGGGCATTCAGACAAAGATTTGTGTGAGGCTAAACCCTTGTGCTTTCCAGTGCATTATGCTGGGAACCAGTCCTGGGACGCAGCGAATAACAATAAGGCTAATGATGGAGGGCAGACTCCTTCACATCCAATTCTGTGGTAGCCTCTGTGTGTGTGTGTGTGTGTGTGTGTATAGTTGTGGAAAGAAGAGTGAGAGATTCATTTCTAGCCTTCAAATTGTGTGTGTGTGTGTGTGTATAGTTGTGGAAAGAAGAGTGAGAGATTCATTTCTAGCCTTCAAATTGCTTACTATTTAATGGGGGAGGCAATAAAGCCACAGAAAACCCTTGCAGAATTCTGGTTCAGAAGCTCTTTGGGGCCTGCATACTGGGGCCAGGCTCTCTGCTGTGGGGGGACATCTGGTAGAGGTATCTCAACTGGGCCTTGGAGCTTGGGTGGGATTTGTCCAGGTGAAAAGGAAGCCAGGAGATTCCAGAAAGCCCAGGTGAGAACCCCCAGCTGCTAGAAGTGGAGGAAGAAGCACCTGATCCAGAGAGAGAAGACATGGGAGAGTCTTCTAAGGATACATTTCTCTGACCCTTTTCCCCACCCAGTCTCCCCAGACCTTCCATTCCGAGCCCAAACCCAACCTCTCCAGTGCCTCACTAGATGCTCCCTTGCAGGCACCCTGGCCACCAAATATGGGGCCCCTTGGATTTTGCCCATACTGTATCTTCTACTGGGTGGTCCTGATCTGCCATTGCCTCAGGCCCAAATCCTGCCCCCGCCCAGAGCCCTCCCCAGGCTTTCCAGGCCAAAATCTCTCCCCACTTAGAATACCCCAGAGGTGTTGCTTTGTTTATGACAAGTTATTCGTGTGCATATTCTAGCTTCTCTATTTGACTAGAAGGTCCTTATAATCCCTTATGGTCACGATTAGTATCATTTGATCTTTGCTATTACCCAGCTCTGTACCTGGAAGGTACCTTGTTAGGCACCCAATGAAAATTTGCTAAATGAATGAGATAAAGGATGAATGAATGGACTCAGTGCATTGAAGGATTTATCCAATTCCTGACCCCACCCTCAAGAACTTTGGAAAACCAGCTACATTATGCCACTGAGAGTGCTAATTCCCTTCCCTCCCACTCATTTTTTTAGGATCTTGATTTACCCAAAAACATTATAAAGGATCTAAGTGTCCAAGAATCACTCTTCCTCTTTTAAACCTTTGATTCTCTTTTGCCTATCATGAAGCCCACCCCTTTGTGATTAATTAGGCCAACACCCACCCAGACAGAACATCAGTTTCCCCTATCCATCAGCAAGGTCTTTTCCAGGCTGGACACTCAAGGCAGACAGACTGCAGCTGCCATCACTGGAGAAATAATTGTGATGTTCATGATGATCTCTTGCAAGTTCAAAGCACTAGCACAGCTATTATCTCTCCCTCTTCACTAGGGTAAAGATTGCTAACCCCACTTTACAGGTGATAAAACTGAGGTCCAGGGCCTTGTCAAAGGTCACTTAGTGAGTTGGTGGCAGACCTGGAACTAACCAGCTCAGGAGTCCCTATTCATTAGGCCACAGATGGAAATGCCTTCATGATGTTATCTGGGAGAGGATGTGTGGACTCCAGTTGAGTAGGGGTAGTGGCTGGGGAAGGTAATAGAAAATCTGTGACTCTGTACAATTTTTTCTCTGCAATGCTGCTGCAGTTGGCACTGATTAATTCCAGAAGGATTTTCTTTAAAGCATTACCACATGTCCTAGGTGAGGGAAGAGAGAGAGGGTGGATCCGAAGGTAACACAGACACACAGGTAAGCAGATGTTTGCCATCTTCTCTTGAAAACCACATAAAACCAAATGGTAGTGTATATTAGCAAGAGAAAAGTTACAATTTAGGAGGGTCTTCCCAGCTGTTAGGCTATAGGACTCTGGAATAAACCAGTACAAAGTAGGTAGAAAATCTTCCCTTGGTAAAGCCTGTCCCTGGAGCCTAGTGAAGGGAGGTCTTTCCTGAAGGCAAAAGGGCTTATGGGTCTGTCTCAGGGACCTCTGCAGCCACGAAGGTGAGAAGCCTGCTGACGGGACCATCCTCAAGCCCACAGAGGCTCTGAACACATGGAAACCAAGGTCTATGCAGGAGCTACCACTGGTTTCTAATCAAATGCCAGAGAAATTAAGAGGGGAAAAAAAAAATCCCCATAGAAATTCAAGAGGTCATTTCCTACAGATGTGCCCCCGGTACGGTACTCTGCCTGCCAAGGCAGGGGTTTCTCCCTCCCACCAAAGTCCAAGCCTTCTCTCCTAGCATCATCCTAAAGTGTGGGGATTATCCTCTTCACCCCAGGCCAGCTCTGGGCTTTTCTCAGCCCATACACCAGCCTCCGTTACTCCTCCACTTTTGCCGAGGTCTCAGCAGCTTCCCTGTCCCACTGAAGACTGTGGGATATGGAATGCGCAGAGGAGTATAAAACCTGAGTCCCAAGAAGTGGTGGCTGCAAAATATTGTGAACACACTAAAAGGCCACTGAACTGTAGATCTTAAAATGGTTAATTGTACATCATGTGAATTTCACTTGATTTAAAAAAAAAAACAAAAGCTGAGCTACCTTTGGGGTGGGAAGAGGAGCTGGGCCTGACTCAGGCTCTGAGGGCTGAGGCTCCTTGCAGGGAGTGGCAATGAGTGACAATGGGAAGGCCAGTCTGGGCCTCCTCACTCCTCCTCCAGGACCAGATGGGAACTGGGGCTAGGGAAAAAGGTCCAACTGGGGCGGCGCCTGGCTCTGGGCGAAAGAGAAGCACTCAGTGAAAGCTAGGAGGCTGCAGCCGTCGGCTCATTTGCATCATAAGTGATTGGTTTTCCCTGCTCGTCCCTCATTAGGACACAATGGACAGTTGTTTGCTGGCGCAGCAGATCCCTTTACCAAGGGAGAGAGGAGACAGAGCACAAGTGACCGCTGGGCAGGCTACAGTGCCGAGGGGTGGGCAGCCACCTCCCCTCCCCTGCGTTCCCCCAGGCCACTGGGACTGTTGTTTTCACACAATGAGAAGGGATCTTAGAGAGCAAACCACTCCCTCATTTTACAGAGGAGGGGACTAAGGTGCTGAGAGTGAGTGAGGCTTGCTAAAGTCAAATGGGGAGTTCATGGCAGAACTAGGGCCTCTAGAATCTAAAGTCTGGATTCAAGGCTGGGTGCAGTGGTTCATGGCTGTAATCCCAGCACTTTAAGAGGCAGTGGCTGGAGGATCGCTTGAGGCCTGTAGTCGCAGCTACTTGGGAGGCTGAGCCCTGGATTTTGAGGTTACAGTGAACTGTGATCGATTGATCTTGATCGTGTAACTGCATTCCAGCCTGGGTGACTGAGCAAGACCCTGTCTCAAAAATAACTAAATAAATAAATAAAAATAAAGTCTAGATTCTAGATTCTCATTCCAGGGCACCCTTCATTTCCCTTCAATACTTTCTCCATTCCCCATTCCTGTCTTGTGGTTCTATCTCTGTGGTCTCTCTCCTGTTCCAGGCCTTGGTTTCCATCATTCTGTCTCCTGTGTCTGTCTACATAATTTCTTTCTCTGTTCCTGCCCCTCTCGGTATCTTTTCCTCTCAGTTTCCAGGCAGATAGGATAATTACTAAACTTCTGATTAACCCCTGCCCTAACAAGGGTGGGTCTGGCTGGAGAGGCAGCAATTTGGAAACTGTCTTGGTGTGTTTTGGGGATAGGTGGGGAGAGAGCAAATATGTGTTGGGGCCTATTATAAACCAGGCACTAAGACACACGCACACTTTATCTCATTTCATACCTTCAGTCTTGCAAGGCAGGTGTTCTTAGAGACAAAGAGTGAGGCTCAGAGAGGTTGAAGAACTTGGGCCAGAGCACACACCTGGCAAATGGTAGCTGCCTGCCTCCAAACCCTCCATTCTCCCACCTCACACCCAGCACAGGGTCTTAACGCAGGGTGAGGGGCCGTTGATTCCAGGCTCAAGTGAGGCACAACCTCGCTGAAGGAGGCTGCTGTTTTGCCGCTCTTCTCTAGGCAGCACCTGCCTACCCCCCACCCCCCACCCCCCCCTGACCCCCCCCCCCTTCTGCAGGAGGGGAGATCACACACGCACACTTTCACCCCTGGAGGAGTGGGGAGGCAGTGATCAAGAGAGAGAAACCTGACAAATCCAGACCCTGGGGGTCTCCCTCCTGCTTGCAGGGCTCCACAGTCTGCCCCTCCGCTTTGTGGGTCAAGCCTGCCAGAGTCTGTGTCTGTTCCATTGTGCTCTGGGGGAAGGGGAGAGTCAGGGTGAGTGTGTGTCTGTGTGCATGAACATAAGGCCTCCGGGTTCATTCTGACACTGAATGAAAAACTCACCAATTATTCGTCCAATCTCATTAATATGCAGACAGACATCTGTTATTTAGGAGTCGACAGCAGAGGCATTTTCTTGGGGGGAGGGGCACTTATGTACATGGCTCCCTTGTCTCTGGCTGCTGGGGGGGTTGCTGCTTGGGAATCACCCCACCCCTCCTGACCTGGAGCCTCCCCTCTCTCTGACCCTCACCCACAGCCTTGAGAAGAGAAAGTAAGGGGTTCACTAGAGATGGAGGGAGATCTGGGAACTGGCTGGAAGGAGGGAGGTAGGAGAGGGGCTGCCCTGTGTAGAAGAAACTCCAAGAACAAAGAGCTGAACCCATTCCTGGGGAAGAGACTGTGGAGTTGGGGATTGAACTGCACCGGGATTGCCTGCCCCACTGGGCACCTCTGGGACATGATCCTTTCCCCCACCTTCCTCGGCCTGCAGAACAAGCCTGAGTGTATCTGGGGTGCTCACTATAGAAACATGGGGTCCTCACCTGCAGACCAGAAAAAGTAATGACAGGAGTTCAGAAAAATGGAAACCAAGGGACCTCAACCTTTGGAGGAGTCACTAAAGCTCTCTCCAGCCCCCAGGATCGTGTGGGAATGAGACACAGCCACCTCCCCCTTCCTCCAGCCTCCCAATCCTAGCTCAAAACACCCCCTCCAAGAAGCCTTTCCTGATTATCTCCGGCCCAGCTTAGAAGCACTCAAGCCTGCCTGTCTTGGTTGTAAGGAATGAAGGTTGACATCAGCTCGGCTGTGACAACACCATGAGGTAGACATGGTGATCAGCCCCCGTTTCTAGGTGTGAAGACTGAGGTTCAGACAGGTGCCAGGCCTTGCCAAAGGTTCCCCAGAGAGGAAAGCAGCAGGGCTGGACCCAGGCCCTTAGACTTCTGCCTCCAAATCTCAAGCTCTTTCCATGACTGTCCCTCCTGGGAGAGCTGGAGTCACAAGGGGCCCACTCACAGCTGAAGTGTTTCAGAAGTTAGACCGAGTCCCCTCTCTGTCCTCCCCCTTCTCCCTTCTAGGCAGGCTGATTGCCTAGGTTAAGAAACACTGGCAGCATCACAGCATGATTAGTTGTTTATTTCATTAAATGATTAACGAGGCTACATTGTTTCCCAAACGAGTGTCTAATTTGTGGGGGAAACAGCTGCAGAGGAGGAAGCTGAGTCTGACTCCAGCATCTGGGGTGGGGGCGGGAGTAAGTCCCCTTCCTCCAGCCTGCAGGGGCCTTTGAGGATCAAGGAACTGCCTCACGCCCTCCTCCCACCCACTGAGCTCCTCAGCCCAGAGGCACAGCCTCCTCCCCCGAAATAAAATGTCTGGCAGCCCAGACCTGCAGAGGGGACCAAAATCTGTTCCCAGTGGTATTGAAAATGTATTAAACTTTGGGTGTTCCTCCAGCTGATTTATCTTCATAATTATGTTTGCTTTCGGCGGATATTGAAATTCGTTTGCATTCCCTGAGCGCACATGGCAGGAGAGGGAGGCTGGGAGAGCCACAAACACTCTACACTTTGGGGACTGCAGGCTTGAGCCTGTTTGTACCGAAGTCCAAAGTGGGAAAGGGAAGCCACTAGGCCAAAAATCCCAAGTCGATTTTTATGGCAGGTCCCTGTGAGGGAAGGGTCAGTCCTCCGAGACAGATGCAGATGCACCTGGCTGGGCCTGGGAGCCCCAGCCCTCTCCTGCACCCTCAGCCCAGGACTGGGGTCCTTGAGGAGGGTCTCAGAGTCAGTCCCTAACCAGGTCTCAGTTTGAGGGGGTGGTTATCCAAGGGCACTTGGATAATTTCAAGTGTCCTTGAAGTTATCCTAGAGTCCTTGAGATTGGCTCTAACTGACCAGGACAGGAGTCCCTCGTGTGTGAGAGTATGTGAGAGAGTGTGTGTGTGTGTGTGTGTGTGTGTGTGTGTGTGTAGTGAGGGGGACAGGGGTATCTGATGAGCCAGGGAGTGAGTGGCATTTCTTTTCCTCCCAAGACTGAGGCCTGGCATGGGAAAAGGAGAAGCTATTTTTTTTTTCCTTTTACAGGTTAAAACAAGCCCACGGGAGGAGCTATTTTAAATGGCACATCTCAGAGTCAAATCCCCCAGTCCCCAACACTTCAAACAGATAACCATCTATCCAAAAACCAAATCTAATCACTTCACTCTCTGCTTGAAATCCTTGGTGGCTCCTCACAACCTCAGAGTGAAGTCCTGGTTCCTCTGTGGGCCCTGCAGTAGCCTCGGTGTACCTTCCAGCCTTGTCTTCTGCTCTCCTTGTCACGGGAGCCCCAACAGTGCCATGCTCGTTCTCATCTCCATGTATTCACACATGCTGTACCCTCTGCCCAGAGTGCCTTTCCTACCCTTTCCCCACCTGGCAAACTCCTCTTCAACCTTCAGGAGCTGACTCAGAGGACTGGCTTCCCAGGCTGTAAGGAGCTCCCACAGCACCACGTATATGTACAAACATCCCTCAGCCAAGGCCCCGTCACACCTGAGGTACCTCTCCCCCACTGGGCTGGCTTCTAGAAGCTCAGACACTGGTCCTTGCAGTTTCCCAAGCCAGTGTGTGGTGCACAGTTGGTGCTCAGTACATATCTGCTGACTGAATGAGGGAGGGATGGCTGTAAAGTAGGGTGGGATCCCAGCAGACAAGAGGGTGAGGTCTCTCCTAGAATGTGTCTGGGAGAACTGACTGGGGGAGGGGAGGGCCAGGGATGGTTCCTGGGGGAGAATGTCACCGAAAAGAGGCCAATGGGACCAGAGCCAGGGAGGGAATACAGGACAATCTGAAACCAGACTCCCAAGAAAACAGACCAGCACTGTCCTTCCTGACAACAAGCGCTCTGGCCCTCCCCTCCACCAGCTTTCCTTCTCTCAGGGATGGGGTAGGGGTGATCCTAAACTCACAGCTGACACGCCCTGAAAATCATCACGGAGATCAGGATGGAAAGAGGGAGAAAGCCTCTGCCTCTGAGGAGACCCCAGAATCAAACTGCTAACCCCTTGGGAAATTTTGCCCTGTACAGGGTCAGCTTCTGTGATGTGGAGCCCTTTGATGCCCTTCCTACCCCCCCAACCTCCAGGGCAGCAGCAGGCTCCAGGACAGGGGAGAAGATGGTGAGCAAGACCCCTGCCACATTAGCAGGGCCCCTGGGCTGAGTAATGCTGAGAAATTGCACATCAGTCCACTCTAGAACCCCCAAATAGCCTGAGGATTGTCTGCCTCATTAACTGGCATGAACAGTCCCAAGATATCCAATCTCCCACCTCTGGCTCCTAAAAGGACAATTCTGATCCAACCCATGGCTTTTTCCTCTTCTCCACCTGTGGGCATGGACAGGAAAGTTCCCTCTGAAGTCTAACTTTCCCTCTTGCTGCTAGAGATTGGTAGATTGGTTTTTAAAAAAGCAACAAAACTAAAGCCACAGCCGTTTTCCATGGACGTGGGCTTTATTGGGACTGCTGGGGAAGGGGAGGAGCTAGGGCTGGTGGGTTGATGGGGGGACAGGCTTCTCCTTGCTTTTTAATTTAGTGCATGTTGCATGGAGGTTAGGATGTGTGAGAACAGCTGTAGATGTGAGAGGAAAGGAAGAGAGAAGATCCTAGAATGAACACTTTCCTCCGGGAAGGAAGCCAGGACCAGGATATGGGGGTGGGGAGGGAAGGTACCCTTCATATAGGAGACTCAACCAAGGTCACTGTTTGATGCCAGCTTCCCTAACCCCCACCTGCCCCATCCTAGTTCATGCCCCAGATGCCTGTCCTGTTAGTTCCCTCAACTTCCATTGGAGAGGAGCGGGATGAGCATGTGGGGGATGGTGATACCCTTCTACCCTCCAGCACCCCTGTCCAGGAGAATTGCTTGCTCTCACCTCCCAGCCAGGATCAGGTCGTCAGGGAGCCTGGGGTGCACGCAGGAGCACAACTGTGCCCCTCATCACCCCTCCGCACGCTCTGCCCCACCCTGGCCCCTCACATGAGGTTGCAGCTCTTGGCTCGATCCTTGTGTATCTCGCCCTCGTTCCCCCGGTCTGGTCGTCCTGACAGCTGAGCAGATCGCTGCAGTCCCCGGCGTGAGTCAGTACGGCGCAGCTGCCTATGGCCGCGGCCAAGGGAGGCCACTGTGGCCACGTGGAAGACATCCCTGACACTGCGCTCAGAGGACCGGGAGGAGCACTCAACGTAGGACACAGCCCCCACCTGCTTGGCCAGCACAGAACCCTGGAAGAGAAGTGCATGGAAGAAAGTTACGGGGCTTAGCCTGTAGCTCAGCAAGGAGCATGGAGGCTGTGGGCTGGGGTTGAAGGTCAGGGTTAGGGGTGGTCAAGGGATTAGGTCAGAGGTTAGAGGCCAGGGCAAGGGATGAGCCAGGTAGAGTGGTTTCAAATCAGAGACTGGCAGGGGCAGAGGTGAGAGGTCTAGGCTGGGGTTAGCTCAGAGGTCAAGGGTCCCACCTGCTCATGTGTCACAGGGATAAGCCTCTGCTTGGACAGCTCCCTCAGTGTGGCCAGGTCAGTCCGCATGTCCAGTTTACAGCCAACCAGCACAACCTTGGCATTGGGGCAAAACTCCTGAGTCTCCCCTTGCCACTATTTGGGGGAAGAAAATAGAGTTGCGAAGTGGTAGGCCCTTGCTCCATGCCAGGAGCATGCCCTTCCTTCCTCACAGCATGCAGAAACAATGTATCCCTCTGCACTGTCCCATGTGAGGCAGGAAGTGGACATGGTAGGCTTGGGTCAGGGCAGGATGGGGTGAGAGAGAAGGGGAGAGGAGGGCTGGGGTGGGGCTGAAGGGTCAGGGCCCTCCTCCCTCAGTGGCCATGAGGGGTCTGCCGGCCTGGAACCTTCCCATTCCCTCTCCCCTTTCCCATACTCTCTCCCAGGAACAGACCAATCCCACCCTCCCCTCCCCCACCTGGGAACTGGGGCTGCCCTAGCTGACTGCTGTCCATTCACCAGGGGCTTTTCTCATGGAAATAGGGGCCTGGGGATGAGGCCACAGGGCTTTCCCCACACACGGATCAGCATTCCCATCCCCTCCATCTGGAGCTCCCATACCCAAGGAGATGGAAAAGCAGCTAAGGAATCCCTTGAGAACCCCTCCCTTCTCTGCCCATCTTCCCCAGAGCTGCATGCAGCTCTGAGGACTGATTTTCAGAAGGGGGAGGTGGGAGGGTGGGGGCGGGGCAGGGTCAGGGAGGGATGAGAACTTCACCCACTACGCAGCTGGTGGCCATGCCCCAGCCATCACACCCCTCTCCTGGCTCATGTGTCAGGATCATGGGGTCCAGTCCCCCTCAGTCTAGCTTCCCCAGGCTCCCACCTTCTTGAGGACACTGTCCAGTGTTTCTGGTCGGCTAATGTCGAAGCAGATGAGCACAGCGTCAGAATCAGGATAGGCCAGAGGCCGGACATTATCATAGTAAGAGGAACCTGAGGGAAGACAGGGAGTGAGGGGACAGAAGAGAGGACTGAATGGGTGGGAGGCCTGGAAAGGAATGGGCGACCTTAGAAATCCTGGTCAAGGGGTGCTGGGAGCAATCACTAACACCCTTCATGGCATCTGTGTTTCCTAAGGAGGGGAGCGGGTGGGAGGGGGGGTGAGAGGGTGGGATAAAGCCCTCTGCTTCTCTAGGGGTTTCTCTAAAAGTAACAATTGAATCTTTTCTGAGTTTTGGACCCCTTTGAGAAGCTCATGAAATCTATGGACATTCTCACAAAATTTTGCATGTGCTTTCTGGGCTTTGACAGACATCTAAAGCCCTCCAAGGAACTCATGTGAAAATAAAAACCCTCCCCATTTTGGAGGGACGGAGAGGAGGAACAGGGGTAGGGAAAGCACTCTCCCATCCTCTTAGGACTTGACCTCAGATTTCTCTAGTCTAGTGTAGAGTGTAGAGAAATGGTTCCCCTGCCCACCCCCTACCCAGGAAATTCTAAATGTCTTTCCTAAAACCCAGTCCCATGTCCTAAGAAACATATTCCAAAATAAAAGCCATTCTTTCCCAATTTTCCCAGTTAGGCAGAACCAGCTGAGGGGCTCAGACACTAGTCTTTCTCCTCCAGAACACGGTTTCTCTCCAGTTCAGTGACCTATGCCTCAGTTTCCCTGGCTTTAAGCAGAAAATTGATCGTTCCTTCCTCCTAGAATTGGATGGATGGGTTGGGCTGACCTGGAACCTAAGAGTCTAGCCAAGGGACAGGTCAGGGTGAGCAGTCCTGGAAGTCAGGGTGACCCCAGGGGACTTGGCTACCTGAAGTGTCCCACATGTTGAGCTCAATGCGGCGCTTGTCGATCTCAAAGCTCGCGGTGTAGTTCTCAAACACGGTGGGGACATAACTCTGCAGACACCGATGGGTCCAGATGAGATCCTCTCTCCAGTCCTCACTCCAGACAAATGCCCTCCTCACTCCCACACCCAGTCCAGCCCAGCCCCTGGACACAAGTTGGTCTAGGATTGGGCAAAGGGGAGATCCCGGGAGCTGCTGCCTCCGAGAAATCTCTCCCAGGCTCCCAGACCCTCTCCCGGTCCCTTCAGCTCCCTAGTTCTTCCTCTATCCGTTGCCCAGGACCTCCGACATTCCCCCGCGCTCCTCCTCTGGTTCTCCCAAACCCCATCCATCTCACCCCGCTAATTCCTCCCGCCCCAATCCTCTGCAGTCCTTCTAGAGCCCCCAACGCCACCCCCCTGCCCTCCGAGCCCCGGTCTCTTATCTCTGGTTACCCTGGCACCCGTTTCCATCAGTCCCCCGGGCCCCTGTCATCCACCCCTAGCAGCCTTAGCGCCCCCCTCCCAAGACGCGGGTCCCTCACCCCAGGGTAGGCGTCCTTGGCGAACACCTGCAGCAGCGCCGTCTTGCCGCACTCTGCGTCTCCCACCACCACGATCTTGCAGCGGCCGCTCTGCCCCTCCATAGTCCCGGCTACGCGCCGGCCCCCCACACCGCCCCCCTCCCTGGCCCCGCCGCCGCCGCTGCCGCCACCTCCCCCGCCGCTGCAGCTGCAGCCGCTCGGGCCGCCGACACCGGCATCTCGCGGGCCCGCGCCGAGCCCCCTCCCGGGGCCGCGGCCCCCCCTGCGCCCCGCCCCCAGCCCCGCGGCCGCGCCCCCGGCCCCGCCTCCCACCCACGCGGCTAGGGGGCGGGGCCCACAGAAGCTGGGCGGAGCCCTGGGAACCAAGGCCCGGAGCCGGGCTCTAGCGCGCTGGTGTGGTCTAAGGGGTCCCTGCGGGTTTGGGGCGGGCTGGACCGGGCTTATTTGCCTTCTTTGGGGATAGGGACAGGGAGGATTCGGGCGAAGTTCTGAGGGTTAGGGTGTGAGCGGTACACGCTCGAGGTTAGGGCCTTCTGTGTGCCCACGCGTGCACGCAGGTGTGCTAGTGCGGACACGCGCGGTGGCAGCCATCCACTCCTTGAACACAGGGGGGCGAGAGATAGCAGGGCAAGGAGGGAGTCTTTTTGGTTTTCTCTCCCGCCTCCACTCTCGTGTCCCGGTAGAGGGTCTTGGTGAGATGGGAGGATGGACTCCAACACAAGCACCCGGGCAGTGGTGACATCATAGCTTTCCGTCCTCATGGCAACGGGCGGCTGGGTCTGGGGCTGTGGTAACTTAACAGCCGGCCTGGACTAACAAGGAAGTGTGGACTGAGTTCCTCCAGCCAAGCGCTGGGTGGAAAGTTTTGGGGGAGCTGCGTCCTCTGGTGGAGGCTTGGGGAGACCGAGATGGGGAGGAAGAAGAGAAAGATACAACTGCCAGAGTGACAGCCCTACTGGAGCCAGAGCCAATCCCAAAAGTCATTGCAGGCTTGACTCCGAGTCTAACAATGATGAAATCACTGCTTTGCATTTGCATGCCATCTTTTACTTTTTAAAAGTGCTTCATTATATCGATGATATTCGGTTTAATTTTATATTGTTCTAAATAACCCTGTAAAGATAACTAGAACACGCAGCAGCATCACCATTTTACAGAGGGAAAATGAGGCACAAACCATTAACGAAACTCAGTCAGATAGAAAATTTTAAAGGCTCAGTCTCCATGGTCCCAGTTTGCCACTGCAAGACCACACTGAATGGAAGTCTCATCCCTGCCTGGGTTAGGGGTACAGTCAAGAGCCTGAGGCACAACTTAGCTGGGCTCCAGTCCACAGGTGGCTGGCTCCTCAAATCTGATATAAGCTCGTTTTAGGATTGTCCTTCAGACTCCTCCTTAACATAACATAGGTTTTTTTGGTTTTCTTTTTTTATTTGTTCGTTTTCTTTTTGAGACAGGGTCTAGCTCTATAGCTGGGGCTACAGTGCAGTGGCGTCATCACAGCCCACTGCAACCTCAAACTCTTGGGCTCCAGTGATCCTCCTGCCTCAGCCTCCCGAGTACCTGGGACTACAGGCGCAAGCCACGACGCCCGGCTAATTTTTCTATTTTTGTAGAGATGGAGTCTCGCTCTTGCTCAGGCTGGTCTCGAACTTCTGAGCTCAAGCGATCCTCCCGTCTCGGCCTCCCAAAGTGCTAGGATTACAGGCGTGAGCCACCACGCCTGGCCCCCTTAACATAGTTTTTAATTTGCAAATCACAGTCTATATGACCCCAAGAATGTCCTTATTTTTCCGCGTTCTTGCAGCTCGCGCAGAGGCGGCCCTGGCCCTTTAAGTGCGCGCGCGAGGCCCCGCCCCCGGCCCGGCGCCCCGCCCCGCCCGCTGGAGAGCGGGGCCAAGGTTCTTCCTGACGCGCGCCCCGCCCTCCCCAGCTGCGTACTCTGGACCCAGCTGTGGGCACACGTCGGAGTCCCAGCCATGTCCGCGGAGAGAGAGGTAGCCGAGGCGGCCACCGTGGAGGCGGCGGCCGAGGCACGGGCCGGGGAAGACGCTTCTTCGCAGCCCCCGAAAGCCGAGGCAGCGAACGACCCCCAGCCGCCGGCGGCCCACGAAGGGGCGGCTGCCGCCTCGCAGCCGCCTTTGCGCTGCCTGGTGCTCACCGGCTTCGGCGGCTATGACAAGGTGAAGCTGCAGAGTCGGCCCGCCGCGTCCCCGGCCCCCGGGCCCGGCCAGCTGACGCTGCGCGTCCGGGCCTGCGGGCTCAACTTCGCTGACCTCATGGCCCGGCAGGGGCTCTACGACCGGCTGCCGCCGCTGCCTGTCACTCCGGGCATGGAGGGCGCGGGCGTCGTGATCGCCGTGGGCGAGGGAGTCAGTGACCGCAAGGTGAGCGGGCCAGCGCAGGGCAGGGAGGGGCTGCGCGGGCCACCGGGCAGTGCGGCACGAGCGGGCAGGCGTCGGGGGTGTGGCAGGGAGGGAGAAACTGGCACCTGGGTGGACGGGCATGGAAGGCGTAGGAAAGAACTTATGTTTTGAGGCTCCAGGAGAACGGGACTTATTTAGGGGGGGAGATGGAGTTATCGCCCCTTCCCCAACCATTTTTAGTTGTGGGCGCCGCAGCCTAGAAGCGGCGGCGGTGGTGGTGGTAGTGGGGAGGGGGAAACAATAAGGCGCCCACGCGCATGCGCATAGTCACCCCCCCATTAAAACCACACCTGTACCTCTGCCCACCAAACACTCCCTGGGTAATTGTGGTCTGTGACCGTGAGTGACGGTTAGTGCCCCCTTTCCCTGAAGGAGCTTGAGGAGCTATGTAGTCAGGGTTGGGCGGGGGCACAGCGGCCGTGCCAGAGCCCTAGTCACATGCAGCCCCGTGGTCTGCGGGGGTGTGAGGCGGCCCCTCCCCAGCAGGGCCAAAGAGACGAGGCACGCCCATCATGGAGGAGAGGGAGCCTCGGTCCCCCACCGCTACCGGCCTTACACTGCAAGTCTGGTTTTGGGGTGGTGGAGGTGGCATTGGGTCAACGGATCTTTGGTTTGGGCTCTCTGTCTCCCGTGACTGCAATATCTCCTCCTCCTGTGACTCAGTCATCGGGCCACGACTCGGGGCTGCCCTTGGGAACATCCGGGCGGAACCCTCCTCTGCCTTCGTAGCGAGGAGGACCCCCATTTCAGAAACCCTGGTGTCTGTCGGGGATTGGACGGGGCTGGGGCGGTGTGGTGCCGTAAGCAGGTTGGCCCAGCTCTGCCGGTCTGTTTCTCCTCATTTATCATTAATCTTGGCCACAACCCTGGACACCGAAGAGTTCCAAATGATCAACTTTTTGAGAGACCTGGGGTGAGGCCTCAGTGAGTCATTTGCTTAGGGATTTCTTTTCAAATCAGGCCCCTGCAAGAGAGGCCAAGAGAGGCCCCTCACATGCAGCCAGACCTGCCAGCCCCTGCTACCAGAGCGGGATTTGTTGCAAACAGCTCCGCCTTCGAGGGCTTCTCCCTGAATTCGGCTCTGGCCCCACCCTCTCACTGACTTCTAAATAATCCCACTCTTGAGAAGGTGATAAGAGGAATTTTTGGGGGGAGAGGGAGTTGTAGTTCATGTTACTGCTGAAGGCCACGCACCTAACCTCCCCTCCCCACACTTTCCGCCTGGTAAATACAGGATATCCTGTCCAGGGCAAGAATGTGATGTAAGAGCCTGGATTCTGTGGGGAGGGCCTTCCCTCTCTCTTGCCTCCCTCCCTTCTGAAATATGGGCTGGGGAGGGGTTGTGGCCCTGATCTGTGATGGGGTGTGGGTTAGGCATGAGCCAAGGTAAGTGAGATTTGTTCTGGGCCAAATCTGGGACTGACCACTGCACTCTTCCCAGCTCTTCTGGGTTGCTTCTGCATCTGCTACTCCTGAGTCGCAGGAAGAGGGCTTCTGTCCCCCAGACCTCATTTCAGGCCAGAACTTGCAGGGAAAGACCCCAACCTGCCCTCAGGCCTCCTCTTCAGTGGAGTGTGGGGGCTTGAGTATGTGAAAAAGGGCATGTGCGGGAGTCCCATCCCCCTTCCCCACAGACCCTAAGTCTCGTTAATATACAGAATTCCCGTCATTCCTGGCAGGGACCAAGACAGACCCGGATTGTCCCGGAACAGCACCCACACCTCCGTTTCCATGCTCTTCAGAGAGGGAAGAGAGGCTTTCCTTTCTCTTGAGACTCCCCGCTTCCCTGTGCCCTTCCCTGACCCTGCTTGCTAAGCAGGAGGAAAAGTTTCTGTTATTTTTGCCCCCTTCCCCTCCTGCAAAAAGGCTCTGGTAGGGGAAAAAGCCCTTTTCTGGTGGGGGGATTGTGTGGCTCTCCCTGTCCCTCACCCTTCCTGCACCATCCCTGGGTTAAGGTGTTCTCTGGGTTCCTAGTACTAGCTCAGGTACTTCTGAGGTGGTCACACCCAGCCCTAAAAGCTCAGAGACCTTTACCTGCACTCTGGTGTGGCCCTTACCACATGCCGCCCTCTTCCTTCAGTTATTTGATTGTGTGACTTCCCCTCCTTACTGCTGTTGTTATCATGATTATTAGCTAACATTACTAAGTGCTCACTGTGTGCCAGACATTGTGCTAAAGATCATCGAATGATTTTTTTCCCCATTTAATCCTCATAACTGCCCTAATTTACAGATAAGAAAACGAGAGCTCAAAAAGGTTGAATAATTTGTATTTGCCCAAGGTCATGCTGCAGTAAACAGTGGAACTCATTTTTGTAACCAAAGCAGTTTGATCTCTTCAACAATACTTCACACTACACTAACTGTAAGCTTCTTGCATTCAGGGATCTTATGCAATAGTGATGTGTGAGATCTGTAAAACAGAGATAACGATAGTATCCACCTCAAAGAGCTGATGTAAGGATTATTTGAGCATTTATATATATAAAGCATGTGGAATTGGGCTTGGCCCTCAGTCAGCAGTTAGTAAGGGGAGGTGTTGTTGGTGATGACGTTATTACTATTAGCAGGACCACCACTGCTGCTTCTACCCCCACTTCGTCTGGAAGGAGAGGGTCTCATACCTAGTGGAAGGTCAGTAGATCGCCTGTGGGTGATGAATGACTGAATCATGCTCTCCTTCCATTCTTTAAGGCAGGGGACCGGGTGATGGTGTTGAACCGGTCGGGAATGTGGCAGGAGGAGGTGACTGTGCCCGCAACCCAGACCTTTCTGATGCCTGAGGCCATGACCTTTGAGGAAGCCGCTGCCTTGCTGGTCAACTACATCACCGCCTACATGGTCCTCTTTGACTTCGGCAACCTACGGCCTGGCCACAACGTCTTGGTACACATGGCTGCAGGTGACAGGTCCCCTCTCTTTGAACCCCCCTCCTTACCCTACCCAGGTTTCCTTCCAGGCCCCTTCCCTGCAGCCTGTCTGGGTTGTTGTCATGGCAACACCAGGCTGCCTTGGCCTGTGGCCCCAGAGGCCTCTGCAGTATAGTTGCCGTGGTAACATTCAGGCACCAGGTCCAGCCTGGTGTGCTATCCTTAGCAACGTGCCCTCACCAAGCACCCTTTCCTGTCCAGCCACCCTCCCCCCAATTCTTAATCATGGAAATTGGACACAGGCCCCAAGATGAGCCCAGACAAAATGAAGGTGATGGGCTGGGTCCTTGGGAGGCTAAAACAGAGAGTGCTGGCTGGTCAACTCCATATCCCCAGCTTATGGGTGTCTTGCTGCAGGGGGTGTGGGTATGGCAGCTGTGCAGCTGTGCCGTACGGTGGAGGACGTGACAGTGTTCGGAACAGCCTCAGCCAGCAAGCACGAGGCGCTGAAGGAGAACGGGGTCACACACCCCATCGACTATCACACGACTGACTACGTGGATGAGATCAAAAAGATATCCCCTAAAGGTGGGGGGCAGGGTGTGGGGGAAGAGGGCAGAGGGCAGGGAGGGGGTCTCCAGATCTGTGGATCCTAATGCTGTTCCTGGGTCCCCCTACTCTGTGACAGGAGTAGACATCGTCATGGACCCTCTAGGCGGGTCAGATACTGCCAAGGGCTACAACCTCCTCAAACCCATGGGCAAAGTCATCACCTACGGTGAGTTAGTGTCCAGGGATGGAGAGAGGATCTTAGGGACTGGAGGGTGGGCCTAAGGCATGGATATAGTGGTCTGAGGCTTCTGAATGAGGAAGGGGTAGGGACTCAGGTGCCTTGTAGGGACTCAGGTGCCTTGTAGGGAAGATCAGGGTTTGGAGTGGTCCTGTATGTTAGGGCTTTGTATACAGGTGCTCTGTGGAGAGCATCAGGGTTCAGAATGGTCCCATGTGTTGCATTCGGATTGCTGCCTCCTGGGTGCCGGCCCCTTTCATTCTCTGTCTTTCCATGTGAGTCATAGTAAATTCTATGTTATCTCTGTGCTCCTGTTTGGGATGATTCCTGTCTGCCTTCCTTCTGTCCTACCTCTCTGGGCTTCTTGGGCAGGGTGCATTTTCATTTAAAAAGTGTTTCACACAAAAAATAAACAAATAAAGGTTAGAGCAATTCTTGAGCAGCCAGAGTTGGTTTGGGTCTGGTAACCAGCAGGTTGGGAATTATCCTGACTATCAGTACCTGACACTGGTGTGATAATCGCAGGGGGTCCACAGGGGGCAGACAAGCATAGATTCAGAGACACAGGAGGTGCCTGGCACCTGTATCCATGGGTCATGTCACCTCATCCCTCAGGAATGGCCAACCTGCTGACCGGCCCCAAGCGGAACCTGATGGCTCTGGCCCGCACATGGTGGAATCAGTTCAGTGTGACAGCTCTGCAGCTGCTGCAGACTAACCGGGCTGTGTGTGGCTTCCACCTGGGCTACCTGGAGGGCGAAGTGGAGCTGGTCAGTGGCGTGGTGGCCCGCCTCTTGGCTCTGTACAACCAGGGCCACATCAAACCCCACATTGACTCGGTCTGGCCCTTCGAGAAGGTGAGTGTGATGACTGTGCAGGGAGGGCCTGGTAGGACCCTTGGAGGCTGGGGTCTCCAGGGGAGGAGTCCCAGGGAGGAGGAGGGCTCTTGTTGGAGGGGGTGCTGTAGCACTGGGAGCAGTGGCTTCTCTTCCTCCCCAGGTGGCTGACGCCATGAAGCAGATGCAGGAGAAGAAGAACGTGGGCAAGGTCCTCTTGGTTCCTGGTCCAGAGAAGGAGAACTAGGGCAAGGGGCTGTGGGACCCTAGAGACCTGGGAAGGAGGAAGTTGGGAAGCCACGTCCTGTTGACCACCAGACTGTCACATTCACCCTCCATCATAGTGCTGTGCCCTCCCTCCCCCACAGGTCTCTGTGCTATGACTGCTCCCCTGCCCTATTCTTTCTCTTTGGCCAGGGCTGCCCCCACCCCCCTTCCTGCCCTCAGAAGAGGTTGGGAAGTGACCACTTGGATGTCTGGGCTCTGCCAAGGGGACAGGGAGGGTCAGAGGGAGGCCAGCTGCTTCCTGCCCCCACCCTTTCCCTGGGCCTGCTGTGCTGCTTTTGTGCCAAGGTCAGCCAGTCCCTCCCCTCCCTGTTCTGTGTGTTTCCACCGCTGCCTCACCTTTCCTCCCGACCCTGCCCCACCACCTCCCCAAAGAATCGGAATGTCAGCTCAGGATATGGGGCCAGTCTGTGCCGGTCAAGCATGTACCCGTCTCTCCCTAGTATCCCTTCAGTCTGGGCCAACCAGCGCCCACCTCTGGGGCTAACCAGTCCCTGACCTTATCCTCTGTCCCCAACTTCTTAAGCACAGTAGGGCTTCTTCCACCTCCAGGTTTTCTGCCATTCTTAACCAAGGCTGCCTCTTACAACAAGGGTGGGAATCAGACCTGCTCCCCTAGGTCACGACTCTGGGAGGGATACAGACCCCCCACCCTTCACTGAGTTCTCTGGATTTGTTCTCAGTGCCTTCGCAATGAAAACCTGTGCTGTGTGTGTGGCAGGGGCTGGGGGGCTGTCGCCCGCCTCCTTCTCCACCCTTGTACTCCCCAGTGCCTTCCTCGTTCTGGTGGAGCTGGGGTTTCACTCCTCCCCAGTCCCACAACACTGCCAAAAATCTGTGTGTGTGCCAGTGGGGGGGGGGGCAGCCCCTAGCCTCCTGGGGGCAGGGCAAAAGCAGTTGCGCTCCTCATGGTTTGTGCCATGTCCTGCCTCTACCGCAGTTGAGGAGAGAGGCAGAGAGGCGGGGAAGCTTCCTCAGCCTTGCAGATAAGTGTGACATTTACTAGCCAGAGCTCTGAGAGGCGATGCTGTCTGTTTCTTGTTCTGGGACCAAAGTAAAAATCAAAGCACATTCCCCTTGTAGTCAAGGGAGGCCCCACTGCCTTCTCAGAGCAGGGAGGCAGCTTTTTAAACTCAGCCCCAAACTTTGTTTACATGGGTGGGAGGTGGAGCAGGGGAGTGCAGAGGTGGGTGGTCAGGACCTGGGCCACTGGGTCCAAAATGGGGACATTCTGGGTGGAGGGTCACTCCCTCTGCTCACTGAGCTGGGATTAGGGAGGGTTATTGCCCCAGCTTTGCAATGGGAGGTGGGGGGGACGGGCTCAGCCTCTTCGTTGTCTAAATGAGGCCTGTGAAGTGCGATTTTTGCTTTTGTGTACCCCACCCCATTACCGCAGCTGCCTTTGTGTTTGTGTCAATAAAAAGCCAAACCCTGGGTCCTGGATGTTGCCTCTGAGAGTGGAGGGACAGGGGAGCTGGGGAAGGCCAGTGCTGCTGGCAGAAGGTCAGGGCTCCTTCCCTCCCCCCAGCCTCCTTCCAGGCCCAAATCAAGTTTCCTTTCATGAGCAAAATGAGGAAGAATATCACGCTATGCAGGCACTTTTACTGTTCATGGCAGTATTTCGCAATGTGTGACCCCAGCCCCTTGTCGGTGAGCATTAAGATCTCTCACACGTGGGCCCCAGCCCAGTTTGAGAACCTTGGCCGAGAGGTGGGGGTGATGAGAAGGGCAGGCCCCTAGCCCGACTCCGAGGTGAAGACCGCCACGCCCCGCTGTCCGGGGGGCACAACTGTCAGGGCCTCCACCTCCCCGCCCCCACGGGTGGGCTTCTGGAAGTGGATCTGGAGGATGTCATTCAGCTCTGGGCCATCCAGGACATCAGGTATGTTGAGCACCAGCACTGAGCGGGACACTGGCTGGGACGTGAACTGGAAAAGGAGCCGGGAGATGGCAAGGCTCATGGGAGTAAGGGGCAGGGGCTGAGGTGGGGCAGGCAGTGCCCCAGGGAAGCATGGGAGGGGCTGGGAGGCCTGGAGATGCTGGTGGCAGATAGGCCAGTGGGGTGTGGGGTCTCTGATCTTGCCTTGGGCAAGTTTCTGGCAGATAGGTTACCAGCCCAGTCCCCCTGTTCTTCACCCCCCCCCCCCCACTTACCTGGGCCTTCTGGATCTCCCCGCTCACATAGGGGGAGACTGTTAAAGGGACTGGCTGCCCGCCCAGTGGCACTCTGAACTGGCCAGTCTGGCACAGGTGCTGGGCCACTGTGGGGAACAGGGAGGAGTGGACCTTTATCGTCAAGCCCTCTCCTCTCCCACGGCCTCATGCAGCCTGTACCCCAGTCTCCCCCACAGGCCCTTACCCTCGTTCTTAGCAAAGCCCAGCATGACACTCCCTTGCAGCAGTTCCCGAGTCTCCACGTCACCACCCCCGTTCCTGGTCTTGCCAAAGAAGATCTCCAGCTTGTCCAACAGCTCCTCCTCACCCAAACTGAGGCCGGCAGGAAACCCACTGACCAACACCCCCTGGCCACTCATCTGGCTGGACACCTAGGGGAGACAGGAGGGAGCAGTCCCAGACACAGCCCCACTTCCAGCCCAGGTGCATGGCACCCCTTGCCTGTCCCAGGACCCTGCCATTCTGTCACCTGGATGGTGGTCACCGTGGGCAGCTCCAAGGGCTGGACCTGCACCCGCAGCCGGCACTCCTCCATGTCAATCACATGCTGCTTTTGTTGCAGCACCCGCTCAGCCACTGGGTGGGGGTGGGGGTAGGGAGACAGAGTCAGTACTGGGAAACCTCCCTGCTCCTTCCTGAGGCTCCCCGAACTCACCTTCGGGGTCATCGAAGATGACCAGAGCAGACCCGCCAGGCAGAGGGCAGCAGACCCGCAAGTTGGAAATCAAAGACTGGGACACTTTCCTGCCCTGCTGAGTGTGTCCTCGGAATACCAGGGGGATCTCAGGCACTGGGAATGGGAGCTGGAGGTGGGGGAAGAGAGGCTGATACAGTCTTCAAGGGTAGGAGTGTACCCCACTCCCTCCCAGGAGGAAGGTGCTCCCAGTTCTATTCGATTGATGCCAAGCGCCAGGGCCGAATACATTTGCTGAGAGAAGACTTGATTAATAGATGGATGAATGCAGGTCAGGCCCATACAGGGCACTTTGCATATAAGATCTTTGTCCTCCGACAAGCCTGGGAAGTAGGTAGCTCCACTTTGCAGATGAGAAAACAGTTCAGAGAGTACAAGTAACATATTTGAAGTCACAGAGCAAGAAAGTGGCAGGCCAGGAGTAAAACTAAGAACTCCCCAGTGCTTTTCTACCAGACCACACCTGGTCTCCCACCTTACCTTCTTTTTGGGGGAGTCCCTGAGCTCCCTTCTCAGCTGCTGCAGCTGCTGCAGCCTTCTCTTTAGTCTGGCCTGCTCCTCCTGCAGGGCGTGGAGGGCCTGTTAGAGCAGAAGGGAACAAGGAGATATCCACCTGTCTTTCTGGAGCATAAATGAGCCCAGGGGAAGGGGACTTATTCTGGACTTTCCAGAAGCAGAGTTGATGTTCAGCCCAAGAATAGCCCAAGCCCTTTAGCCCGCCCCGGCTGTCCTGACCCACTCCCCAAGGGCTTGGCTGGACTCAGCCACTCTCGGCAGGGCAGGAGCCTTTGCAGCTGCCATGGCTGGTTCAGGACGCAGATCTAGAGTTCAACACACACTGATTGAGCTCCCACTGTGAGGCGCTGGGCACTGAAACGGGGCAGTGGGAGATGAAGGTCCAGCCGTTAGGCCTCCCAAACAGTACTCAGAGTGCATGGTCACATGACTGATTGTGAAGGGCAGCGGGAGTCTGGAGGAGGGACTCTCCTGAGGGGCTAATACAACTAGGGACGCCTCCAGGAGAAGTGGTTTAGAGCTGCCAAATGTCATACGGTGATACTCTTAGCTAACATTTACTAAGTACTACTATATGCCAGGCACTGTGCTAAGCCCTTCATATGGATTATATCACTCCATTCTCACAACAACTGTAGGAGATAGACACCTTCTTATCCTTAGTTTACAGAAGGAAACTAAAGCTCAGAGAGGTTGAGTGACTTGTCCAGGCACTTGGCCCTGGGCAGTCTGACTCTAGGCCCCACCTTGCCAACCCGTGCTTCACAGTGAAGAAATCAAACCCAGAGTGGGAATTAGTTCACCTATCTTCTAGCTTGTCCCTTGACTGCCACCCTTTCCACTGTACCAAGCAGCCTTTTAGGCTGGGTGTGATCTGGAGTGGGTCCAGAGACAGAGCTGACATCATAGGCATGGAAATGACACCGGGGAAATGAATAAATGCACCTTTGTTTATGGGATGGAACAGACATTTGCTCCATGGCAGAGTTCACTCTGTGGTTAGGAAGCCTGATAAACCAGGTGGGCTCCAGGAAGTATGAGCTCACATGGGAAGTCAGCACTCTGTCCTGGTCATCTCTGTGTCCCTGGTGTCCAACAAGATCCCTAACACGAAACAGGTGTTCAGTAATTGAGGGTAGAATGAATAAATGAGGAGAATGACAGCCTGGGTCATATGACAGGATAGGAGCATGTTACAGAGTGATTGAAGAAATTCAGTTTGAGTTCTTTCTATTTTAAGCAGAAAAATAGAAAGTGCTAATTTTGGTCAAACTAGCGCTTGACCAAATTTATGCTGGTTTGTGACTACTGAAAAAAGTCCCTAATTATTTGTGTTTCTGTAAATCAGAGATTGCAAACTCAGTGCCTTTAAGAGCCAGTTAGATGACATCAATGAGTCAAGGGAGCTACGCAGTATGATAGGCAGTTGTGGGGACTCTGACAAACTGGACAGAGCATGTCACTGCTGAAGTGAGTGGTCTCTTCTCAGGTCTAACCAAGTTTTCCCATGGAAATGTGGTTCCAGTATTCTATATCTTCCCATTTTTAAGAGACATCAGAAGTCTGGATTTTTATTTGAAAAAGATGGCTCAATTTAAAAAATATATGAAGCCAGGTGTGGTGGCTCATGCCTGTAATCCTACTGACTTGGGAGGCCGAGGCAGGAGGATTGCTTGAGCCCAGGAATTTGAGCCCAACTTGGGCAACATAGCAAGACCTTGTCTCTAAAATAAAATACCTTAGTGGGCTGGATTCAGTCCTTAGTACATCCTCTTTTTACTTCTGCATTAAATCTTGATCTCATCGTACACTGTGTTTAAAAATCTAGTAATTGGTAATTTGAAAAAATATTTATAATTGATAGCTTAATAAATAGAATTTCTTAAAGAACCATTCAAACAGGGGAGTTTAGATTTGATATCAGTAGCAAATAGGGAACTAGTGAAGATTCCTGAAAGGGAGCGTGGGGTGATGAATATGGTGTTTAAAAGAGCTCCATCGGGCAGTGATGGCAGGGTGAACTGCAGTGGGAACCTCGGAGTCACGAAAACAAACCCAGATTCCCTGGCTCTAATTATGACCGACACGACAGGAGCTAACCCAGGCTTCTGGCAGTGGGCACAGAAGGAACACATGCAGATGGGCACATTTCATGAGGAAAGCCTCGAGTCCACAGAGTCTTGCATTAAGGAGACAGAAGGGAACAAACCAGAGACAAGGCTAAGGTGTCAGACCTGGGTGTCCCAGAGTCCGGTATAATGCCACTGACCCAGCAGGCAGGGGTAGTGAGCCAGGGGTTTTTGAGGGCCTGCTACGTGCTAGGCACAGTCACATTCTATCTCATGCAAGTGTCAAAAAGCTACCTCCTGTTCCCAACTCCCTACTGAAACTTTTTTTTTTTTTTTGAGACAGAGTCTTGCTCTGTTGTCCTGGCTAGAATGCAAGAGTGCAGTGGCGTCCTAATAGCTCACTGCAACCTACAACTCCTGGGCTCAAGGGATCCTCTTGCCTCAGCCTCCCACATAGCTGGGACTACAGATGTGCACCACCATGCCCGGCTAATTTTTCTATTTTTTGTAGAGACGGGGTCTCGCTCTTGTTCAGACTGGTCTAGAACTCCTGAGCTCAAGTGATCCTCCCGCCTTGGCCTCCCAAAGTGCTAGGATTACAGGCGTAAGCCACCATACCCAGCTGAAACTTCTTTCTTAAAAGACCTTCTTAAGAACAACACAGGCTAGGCTCCGTGTGGTCCCAGCAACTCTGGAGCCTGAGGCAGGAGGATCCCTTGAGCACAGGAGTTTGAGGTTGTAGTGAGCTATGATGATGCCACTGCACTCTAGCTAGGAGGACAAGCGACACTCTGTCTCAGAAAACAAAACAAAACACAGGCTTATAGTAATCACTTACTTGAATTCACTATACATGCTGTTTATTTACATAATATAACATGGTGCCTAAACACTAGCCAACTTAGTCTGATGCTCAGCTGAAAAAATTGCAATCTGTTCTATATTGAGTTCATTGAGAGACTAAATTATGGCTACTTTAGGTGTAAGTTAATGAATTTAACATTAATTTTGACTACATACATTATTCTGCATTACTTGCTTAGTTTAGAACCTGACCACCCCCAAAAGATAAAATCTCCTGCTATCTGTGTTCATCATGAGAGTGTTAGGAGGCAGTTTAGCATGATGGTTAAGAGCATAAACTCTGGGGCCAAACCTTCTGGGCTTACATGCAGCTTCTCTTACTTCTGCAAGACTATGGGCAAATTATTTATGTCTCTGTGTCTCAGTTTCCTCATCTGTAAAATGGGCCTAAAAGCAACTTCCACCTATAAATGATTTTGTTTGGAACAGTAGTGCCTGGCACATAATAAGTGTTAAATTAAAAGTGTTCTATTTTAATAAACCCCATTTTATTAACGATGCACCTGAGATTCATCAAGATTAACTAATGAGCAAAAGTGAGACAAACCCAAATCTTTTTATCTCCAAAGACAACTTGATGTGACATTGCTTTTCCTAAAGACGAAGAATTTGGCAAGGGGTGAAGAGGTCATTTTAGACATTTGAGTTTGGGGTCATGATTAGACCTACAAAGGCAGAGCAGGCCATTGAAGACACCCAGGGGCAGGGAAAAAAACAGGACATGGTGGATAGGACTCTGGGTCAGAGCAGCATGTGGCGATGGTCAAAGCCAAGAGGATGGATGAGCTCTTTGAGGGACCCAGCCTTACAAATGTAGTCTTTGGCTAGGCACAATGGCTCACACTTGTAATCCTAGCACTTTGGGAGGTCGAAGTGGGAAGACTGCTGAGGCCAGGAGTTCGAGACCAGCCTGGGAAATATCAAGACCCCCGTCTCTACAAAAAATAATTATTAATAAAAACAAAAATTAGCTGGGTGTGGTGGCACGCACCTGTAGTCCCAGCTACTCAGCAAGCTGAGGCAGGAGGATCACTTGAGACCATGAGTTGGAGGTTGCAGTGAGCTAGGCTGATGCCACCGCACTCCAGGCTGGGCTACAGAGTGAGACTTTGTCTCAAGGAAAAAAAATAGTCTTTGAGGATACCTGGCTAGGAGTCAGGAGAGACTAAGGAACGCAGAGAAGAAAAGGAAGGCATGGCCAGAGATAAGCAGGGCCAGGGCCAGGATTGGGTAGTATCTCAGACACAAAGGAGGAGAGAGGAAGCAGACGAAAGGAGGGCTACGAGAAGGCCACTTGCTCACTCGCGCATTCCACGATTAGCTACTGAGCATCTGCCATGTGCCAGGCCCCGTTCCAGGCTCTGGGGACATAGCAGTGAACAAAAGAGACAAAACTTCCTTGTGGAACTTACGTCTTAGGATGAGCCAGATGATAAACAGAATAAGAAAGATCTATAATATGTCAGTGATAGTATTATGGACAAAAGCAAAGCAGGGAAGGGAGGACAGAGAGTGTCGGGGTACAGTTTTAAATGGGGTGGTCAGAGGAGGCCTCGCTGAGATGATAGTTGACCACATGCTTGAAGGAGATGAAGGAACAAGCCATGTGTACATCTGGGAGAAAGTCCTGTGCAGCAGGAACAGCAAGTGCAAAGGCCCTGATGTTGGAGTCTGTCAGGTGCAGTTGAGGAATAGCAAGGAGGCCAATGTGGCTGGAGCAGAGGCTGGGGGAAGAGTGGCTGGAGATGAAGTTACAGAGGACGCAGGGATCAGATCATGCAGGGCCTTTTACATGAAGAGAGGTAGGAAGCTGTAGGTAGGCTTGAATTTTAACGGGATTACTTGGCTGTCGTGTGAATAACTGATGTAGAGAAAGGGCACAAGCAGGGAGGCCATTTAGGAGGCCATTGCAGCATCTGGTGAGTGACAGTGGTGGTTTGGACCAGGTGACAGGAGTGGAAGTGGTGAGGAGCCATCAGAGGCTAGATTGACTGAAGTTGCTGATGGATTGCAAGAAGGATGTAGAAGAAACAGCAGAGTCTAGAGTGACCCTAGGCTTTTTGGCCTGAGCAACTGGAAGGAAGGAGAGCCATTTGCTGCAGTGGGGAAGACTGGGTGGAAGAAATTTGGGGCAGAAGATTAAGGGCTTATTTTGAACATGATAGGTATGAAGTGCCTCTGTGAAATCCCAGTAGAGGCGTGTCGTGGCAGTTGCCTCTATATATCTAGCATTCAGGGAACAGGTTGACATTGGAAATATAAATTTGAGAATTGTCCTGGCAGAGAAGATATTTAAAGTCACAAAACTAAATGAGATCAACAAGGAAGAGGGTATGGACAAAGAAGTCCAAGAGCTGATTTCTGCAGCATCCAACACTAAGAGGTCAGGGAAACAGCAAAGATCCAGCCAAGGAGAATGCAGAGGAGTGGCTAGTGGAACCGGAGGGAATGCAAGAAGAGCCCACGGCGGAGCCAAACGCTGCAGACAGACCAATCAAGACGAGGAATGAGAAGTAACCACTGAGATTTAGCAACTTGGTAGGTATTGGCATTTGGCAATAAAAAACTAGTCCTACTCATCATAAGGAAATGATCAGAAATTCATGCACAAGGATTAATGTTGTAGCCTTGTTTACAACAGAAAAAAAAGAAATGTACATGTCTAGCAATAGAGGAATAGCTAAATAAGTATGATAAAATATTATGTAGCAATTAAAAGACATATATTGAAGAACGCTTAACAATATGGAAAAATGCTCACAATAAGCCAAAAAAGTGAAATATAAAAGTGTATATAAAGTATGATCCCTATTCTGTTGATTGATTGTTTTTGAGGCAGGGTCTCCGTCTGTTGCCCTGGCTAGAGTGCAGTGGTGTCACCGTAGCTCACTGCAACCTCAAATTCCTGGGCTCAAGCCATCCTCCTGCCTCAGCCTCCCAAGTAGCTGGGACTACAGGTGCGTGCCACCACGCCCAGGTAATTTTTTTCTATTTTTTGTGGAGATGGGGTCTCAATCTTGCTCAGGCTGGTCCCGAAATCTTGGCCTCAAGCAATCCTCCCACCTCAGCCTCCCAGAGTGCTAGGATTACAGGTGTGAGCCACCTCACCCGGCCCCTTTTCTGTTGATTTAAAAAATTTTAATTCATAAGGGTATTTATTAATGCAAAAAAATGGATTAAAAACTCTGGGAATATAAACACCAAAATGTTAACAGAGCTTGTCTCTTAATTATGAATTTAATGCTGAATTACAAGCTGTATTAATACAGTTTTCTGAACACCGCTTCTTTCATTTCTTCCTTGTTGATATATAAAGGCCCTTGAAGAAAGCAGTTTTAGCGGAGGTAGGAGTGAGGTGGGCGTGAATCAGTTGTCCTGGGGAACTGGGGTTCTGAAAACTTGGCAATAACAATATTAACAGTAACAAACACGTGTTGAGTGCTCAGTATGTGCTACGCAGTGGGCTAAGTTTTTATTGTATTAATTTATGGATTATCTAATTCTATTCTTGCAGTATAACTCCTGTAGTTTAATTTTTACAAGTAGGTATTCTTGTGAGAAAGTATTAATATCATTCCTGTCTTATAGATGAAGAAATAGAGCTTTGACTACAAGCTTTAGAAAGGCTAATGATTTGCCTAGGGCCACACAATGGAACAAAATCAGCATCTGAAACCAGGCAAGCTGGCTCCAGAGCCTGTGGTCTTTCTTATACTGGAGGGACAAATGAAAAATTTCCAAGAGAGAGATCTGTGTATTTGTAACAGAAGGGGTAGTATCAGGGAGGGAAAGGCAGATAAAACTGGAGAGAGGGCGAGATTCATTCATTTAACAGTGTTTATTCAGTGCCTGCTGCATGCCAGGCATTGTGCTAGGCACTGGGGATGGATGATGACCAGGAAAGACAGGGCATTAGCCCTCACAGAGCTTAGTCTAGCACTGGTAGGGGCATTCATGAGTCAGGGTGGACCAGAGTGGACAGAGGAGGAACACCTCTTCCGGGACCTGGAGAGGGCCCAAGGCTGAGTTGAGATGTAACCATCAGGAGGGGAGAATTTTGGAAGATCTCAGGGGATAAGGATATGTCACTCATGAGAACAATTCTTATCTGGGTCACATAACCCTGAGTATCTGATGGAAACTATGGATTCTCCTTCCAGAAAAATGCACATAGGAATTCATGAGTTCCTATGGCGCTGGTTATGAGAGAATTCTGTGTTTGAGGCAGTGGGTTAGGAAACTAACTCCACAGGGGAGAGGTAATCCCAGCCCAGCATTTCTTCCCAGCCCTTCAGCAGGTCTGAGATGGGCAGGGGAAGGCTTGGTCACTAGGCCGGAGATACCTGCGGGTTCCTAGCCAAGAGAGCTCCTCCTCTCTTTCTCCCCACTCCCAGCTCCCTCCTCCCCACTTACGGCATCAAGTGTCGCGGACATGGGCCTGGGGTCCGTTTGGCAAGAGCTGAAGCCTCAGAGCTGGGCACAAAGTGGCAGAGTCCACCACGAATGAGCTCTTCCTTCTAGCCTCTCAGGGGTTTTGGTCTCCCCCAGCCCTAGCAGGGCCTGAAATACACTCCCGGAGCTTCCGCAAGCAGGCTCTTTGCTTCCACTTTCATTTCAGCGAAATCCCTGCCCCTCTGATGCTCACGTGCCCCCGGCTGTGGCTTCCCCAGCCCTGGGAGGAGCCTTCCAGGACTCCACCCAGCTCTGAGGCCTCAAGGGAAATCACCTCACAGCAACTGCAAACTGAATGCTGTCCCTAATCACCATTCCCAGACAAGCAATCCCAGCACAAGCTCATTGGTAGAGCTTGCTTTGTTAATGGGTATTTCCCTAGAGCCTAGAATGATGTTGGGCTCGGGCAAACATTGAAAGAATAACTGGTGATGAGTGAGAAATGCAACCAGGACAGATGAATTCCCAAAGCCTTAACAGAGCCATTACGTGCCCAACACCATTCTGTTTTACATGAGTTAACTCTTCAAAACAACCCCCAGGAAGTTGGTTCTATTTCTTCCACTTTACAGATGAGAAAACTGAGACAGAGATTTAGAAACTTGCCCAACGTCACAGGGCTAGGAAGCTGAGAAGCATATACCCAAACATGGTAGGAACAGTATTTACTTGAACTTGGGCCTCCAGGTAGAGTGGAAAGAGCCTGCTAAGTCTTTAGAAAGGAGGGTTTATGTTCAGTTCCATTTCTGTGACCCTGAGTAGGCAAGCTATGTAACAGGAGTGTCTCAATAGAGATGCCTTAAAATTTAGGGGTGAGAAAATTCAAGTCAAAAAGTACATAAAGCACAGTGTTTCCTAATACTTTCACCTAGTCCAGAGTTTCTTCCACTGCTAAGTTACTTACCAACCATGTCTCTCAGCAACTGTCCCCTCCCCTATAGCAGGTGGAAGTGTGGTGCCAACTGCAAGACTTGGCAAACTGGCCTATTTGAATTCTAGTTCCAACTAGTGACTTAGAACCAGTTCAGGTGGAGTACTTATTTCATCAGTAAAACAGGGTCACAGTTAAGCATCCAATGAGGTAAACTACTGGATCCTAAGAGCCAGATTATCTTTCCTGCACTACACAATAGCCGCATGACTCCCCTGAACCACTTCCTTTCTTGCCGCTCTCTGCCTGCCAGGGCCAGTTTGGGAAGCTCTTCCTTGTCCCAGCAAATGGCTGCTCTGGGCTCAGGCCTTCATAACTGGCAACAATCCCTATTACCCAGAGCATTTTTCCAGGGCAGTCGTTGAAAACTTGCTAGAAACCCAGGCTTACCAAATCAGTCTGAGAGAAGGACTTTGGCAATCTATGGTTTAACCAACCATCCTGGGTGATCTCCACCTGGCCTGAGGCTTGAAACCCTCAGGCTAGTGTCTCTCAGTCCGAAGTACCTGGTCCCCACTCAGGAGCTTTCAGTTATCATACGGGGAAGGGAGAAGGGGCAGGATACAGCTCAGGTTCTCCTGGCATGTAACAGGTAGAAGCCAGAGAGGCTAAACAATTCTGCACAGGGAAGAATTACCTCACCTAAAAATACTGGGAGCAACCCTTTTGGCACAGTAAATCACACTTTACCCACCGAGCACAGCCAGATCATTAAAGGACTACCAGGCAAAGGACAGAAGTAGTGCAATTCTCACAAAGGCAGACTTACTGAGAGACAGGGTCTTGCTATGTTGTCCAGCGTGGCCTCGGCCTCCTGAGCAACTGGGATTACAGGCGTGAGCCACTGTGCCCGACCAGACTTAACTTTTCCATTTCTCCACAGCCCCATATCCACTACTCAGTACCGCTTATCCTATGAATGTTCTCCCTTTCCCTTTCCCAGTCTAATATACGCAGCAGCAGACACAAGAAATTTTTTTTTTTAAATTTTTTTAATGACTGAAACAAGAAACACCTAAAACCGCAGCTTCTGGAAGAACCACTTATTCTTGCCCGTCTTGTACCTAGAAGGGGGAAAAAAAGGACAACAATGAGGACAGGAACAGGAAGACAAAGGTCTTTTCGTGGGAAACAGTGATACTGTACCCCAACATCCACTACCAAAGCCTACTGACCTTTCTTCAAACTTGACCTTGGCCTCCCGTCGGGCCTTGCGTTTAAGAGCAGGGTCCCTGAAGACATCCTTGTTGACAACAGTTTTGTCCAAGGGTATATCCACAGAGTACCTGGGGATAGCAGTGGAGAGGCAGGATTAGCCCCCGTAGTGCCAGGGCACCCACACAGACCAAGTCCTCCTGGGACACTGGGGAGTCAGGGCCTGACTCCTCAGGAGCAATTATCAAAAGCTGTGCCCTGATGACATTCTTTGGAAATCCACACTTTAACACTCATTTACATGGATTCAAGCCATTGAAAAATGTCACACTTCACCCTCAATTTCCCACAGCTACTCTATTCTAGCTAAGAATCATCACATTAGTCCTTCTTTAATTCCATCACAGCAGTTGCCTAGCTTTCTATTTGGAGCCATTTACTTAGGCTGTTCAACTTCTGCCAGTACAGTCAGTCTCATGAGAACACAAAAAAGCTGGGGGAAAAAAACAACACAACGCTGGGCAGCTAGTTGCCTGAACCTCGCTGCATCCCAGCACCTGAGCAATAGCCCTGCCCTTTTAGATCAGCAAACCAAGAGTAAATGTGCAGTCCCAGCAGCAAACTTTAAGGTACGCACTGCTGGGCTCTGGCAATTATTCAGGACTCTCAATTCTTGTATTTCTTTAAAACCCTTGTACCAAGATAGCGTATGTGCTGTAGAATACTGTGAAAGGCCAAGACTAAAGGGCTCAGCAGGTGAGCAAAATTAATTGGGGGAAGGCTTGCTTTCACTCATTCACCAACCTGTTGCTCGGGCTGGAAGGCAGAGGTGCTATCACAGCTCCCTGCAACCTCAAACTCCTGGGCCCAAGCGATCCTCCTGCCTCAGCCTCCCAAAGTGCTAGGATTACAGGCTGAGCCACCAGTGCCTGGCCTACCAGCCATTTTAGAAAGACTACAGTACTTATCCTTGAGGGTGGAACAGTGGAAGAGGGCAGACCAGACCCTACGCCTGTGTTTACTGCAGAAAGAAAACGAATGTAACGATCTATGCAACACTTAAGAGGATTTTCCCAGGTGAAGAAAGAAACAGATACAGTGCAAGCTTTGAAGAGATTTTTCAATACTGCTGGGCCAAGTCAGGGAACACAAAACAATAGAATCAGGGCTGCAAGATGGATGAAAGAGGCAAAACTAGAAACCATGGCCACTTTACAAGTTGAAGAGTGACAAACTGGAAATGATGTCCCTTCCTGGCACGGGAATGGCTGCAAGATTGTCTCCTTGTTCAGCAGGGCAGAGAGAAGAAATCAAAAATTCCAATTCCTGAAACGCTCACCTTGTGGGCATGAGGTGATTGTAGTTATAAACTTTCACGAAAGACTTGATCTTTGATCGCTTGGCGATCTTCTTCTTGCCCATGGCAGCTGTCACTTTGCGGGGATAGCGGTCAATTCCAGCCACCAGAGCATGGCTGTAGGGGCGGTCTGAGGTGCCATCATCAATGTTCTAAATGAGCAAGAATTAAGACTTGTTATTCACTGAGGGGCTGTTTAGGCTCTGTGCTAGATGTAGGGCATGTATAGAACCCCCCCCCCAGGTCCCTGAGACCCATCATCATAAAGACAGAAAAATCACGATACTATGCCGGATGCCCAAAGAGTTAACAGGACAGTGTTTATTTCCACTAGGAAGACTCTGGAAAAGCTTATGGGAGGTAAGAGATTTAAAATAATAACAACAGTTAACATGATGGAGTGCTTGCTTTGTGCCACGCTCTGTTCTTAGAACTTTACATCTATTAACGTCCTCCGTGATTACACTTACAGTAGCCAGGACTCCAACCACAGCCTAACTCCAGAGACTAGTCTCAGGTAGATGGGAGAAGGGAAACCACGGGTACTCCCGTATCCCCACAACAGCAAAACACACTGGTGTATGGGGCCAGAGTCTGGGGAAATCTCGCGAGAAGCTCCAAAAACGTACGTAGGAGGCAAATAGTAAGTGGCTAGAATGTAAGTGACCATTTTGACTAAAAGCAATTTCTCTTCTTAAAGAATCCTAGCCGCAATACCTACTGTCTGACGTCAGGTAAATTACTGAACACCTCTAACCCTCAGCAGTAGAAAGGAACCTCCCTCCTACGGCTACTACAAGGACCGGCCACACCACCAGCCGGAAGGCAGCGGTGGGCACCCAGCAACTGTTCAAAGAATGTTGCCCACTATTACTATTAAAGCCTGTTAGGTGGAGAAAGCGTTATACGTTAGGTGTCCAGTTCAATACACATGTTTTTATTTTGCATCTTCCTCTCTCAAAAGCTCTCACGCATTAATGCATTCACCATTCCCCCCACCGTGCTCAGTGGCCACTGCCCCATAAGTAGGTCTTGAATTCCAAGCCTGTCTGCCCTCCACAGCCGGCCTGGGACTCAAGGGCGCAGAGGCCCGCGAGGCTGGTACCTTCACGATGACGGCTTTCCGTCCGGAGTAGCGTCCAGCCAGGACCAGCACCACTTTCCCGGGTTTCATGAACTTGCCCATTTCTGCAGAGAGCAAGAAGGGCCGCTTAGAAATCTGTAAAGTCAAAGACCCCCCTGAGCCGACTCCTGCCGCAAGCCCAAAGCTTGGGCCCAGGACTTCAGGCTGTGCTCACTGCCGTCTTGGCCCAGGCCGCCCGCGGGCTCTGATCGCAGGACAAGATCGGCTACGGAGCCGCCCGAGAGCCAGGAACAGAATGCACCCGGCACCGCCCCGGCTCTCGACCCCCAGAATGCGGATGGCAGCGGATTGGAAGACCCAACCCAACCTTCTACTCACCTACGGCAACCAACAGGGCCTACAGCAGAAAAGAAAGAAGGGCACTTCCGCCAACCTTTCACCCCGGGGAGGGGTGATGTCACTTCCGGTCCCACCTCTCAGGCCTCGCCATGCTGGGTGGCGCTCAGAATCTGTGTAGCTGGCGAAAGAAGTTCGTGAGGGGAAGGCAGGGCCGGGCACCTCATTTATTTGAATCAAACTTTATTAGCAGCTCCAGCAGTAGACAAGAGCAAAGGAGTCTTGTCTCTGGCGTGTGGTGGGTGGCGTGTGCGCGCGCACCTCTTAGACTCAGCCGCTCTGCTTTGTTGCAGTTCCCTTCCCTGGCGCTGGGAGACAGACACGGTCTGGAATTACTTTTTTGTCTTGGAAGGCGCAGGGAACAAAACAGGACGTTTATTGGTGCCTACTGTGTGCATTGTTAGGCTAAAGAAATGGGAGACAAAGATCAAACAAGGTATTTGCCCCCAACATTCAGAGTCTAGGGGTGTCATAGACATTACCAAGTAGAATAAGCATGAGGGAGGTTAATAAGGCCGAGTTAATCTATTTATGTGCATTATCTGATTTGGTTCCATAACACCACTAGGAGACGGGTACTGTTATTATCTCCATTCTACAGATGAAGAAACTGGTTCAGAGAGATTAATTTGCCCAAAGTCCACAGTAAGTGGTGGAGCTGAGACTCAGACTGAAGCAGTCCAACTCCTGAGCCCACAGTTTACCGTGCCAACATACTGAGCACCTACTCTGCCCCAAGCAAGATGCTAGGCACGTTATATAAGTCGACAGCCTGCTTAAGCCTCACAACTCTGTATCTTGGGCATTTTCCTCCAATTTAGACATGAGGAAATTGGGATTCAGAGAGGATAAATTACGTGAGGTTTATCCTAATCAGTGGCCTAGATGGGATTCAAGTCTAGGTCTGAACCCAGGTCTACTTGGCTCTCGAACTGATTTATTTCCCATCACTCACCAGAATAGTGTTTTCAGATGGTACCTTAGGTGTTTTCCAATTGTAAGGGAAAAAGAAATTCTCACAGTTTTTGCTCATCTGAACCTATAGGATTTGTCTTAGGAAAGTTGTGGGAACAATCAGGGTTTCATCAGTTTTCTTCCGAGGCTCTCCAGGAATACAATTTTCCCTGCAGCCCTCAGGATCCCGTTCCAATTTTTTTTCCTCATATATATGTACATATATATATATACTTTTTTGAGACCAAGTCTAGCTCTGTTGTCCCAGCTAGAGTGCAGTGGTGTCATCATAGCTCACTGCAACCTCAAACTCCTGGGCTCAAGTGATCCTCCTGCCTCAGCTTCCTGAGTAACTGGGACTACAGGCGCAGCCTTCCACTGCGCCTGGCCATTTATCTTTTCTTAATTTTTCTTTAAAAAATTTTTTAACTTAATCTTTTAATGGAGACAGGGTCTCACTTTGTTGCCCAGACTGGAGTGCAGTGGCCATTCACAGGTGCAATCCCACTACAGATCAGCATGGGAGTTTTGACCTGCTCTGTTTCTGACCTGGGCCAGTTCGCGCCTCCTTAGGCAACCTTGTGGTCGGTCCCCCACTCCCAGGAGGTCACCATATTGATGCCGAACTTAGTGTGGACACCCGATCAGCATAGCATACTACAGCCTAGAACTCCTAGGCTCAAGCAATCCTCCTGCCTCAGCCTACTGAGTAGCTGGGACTAAAGGCATGCACCACCGAGCCTGGCCATTTATTTTATCTTTTAAAAAAGGGACGGGGTCTCACTATGTTGCCCAGGCTCCCATTCCAATGGTTTATCACACTAATTAGGTAGTTATATTTCTATATGCAATTAATATTTTCCATTTTAATTTGGAACATGACATTTTAGAGTTAGAAAGGATCTCAGAAATCAGCTACTTAAAGATGAGAAGACAGTGGGTAGGGTGGCTTGCACCTGTAGTCCAGGGCTGTAGTGTGCTATGATTGCACCTGTGAATAGCCATTGCACTCCAGGCCAGGCAACACAGTGAGATCCCTTTAAAAAAAAAGTTGAGAGGACAGTTCCAGAGTAGCTGTCACAGAGCTGGTGACACAGAGCAGGGTATCCCCACTCCCAACCCAGTGCTCTTCCCACTCCACCACACTACCCCATCCATTTCCACCTCATAGTCTTCTCTCAGCTTCCTCATCTGCTTCTGCCTCTTTTGCTGTTTCTCTCTTGAGAAACAGGAACCAAAACCTGAAACCTTCTAATCACCTTGGACTCTCACACTCTCCAAATCAAATAAGTAAATCCTGTGAATTTTGCCTTGTCCTTTAAATCTACTCCTCCTTTTCTATCCTTTCCCACCTCCTCCCTAACCTATCTGGCCTCAGATCTTTCTCTTCACCAGTCCCTCCTCCAATTTTTGTGAGGCGCAGAATTGCCTGCTTATTAAAGAAGCATCTCCAACCTGAGACCAGCGTAAGTTCTGACGACTCCCCCACCCTTCATATAACCCCTGGGCTCTAGCCAGCTAACCTGCTCAAAGACCCAACCTCTTCTGAGCCCTAAGGTCTTCATTCAGGCTGTTTTTTGTCTTTTTCTTCCTCTCCACATAGCCAGGCAAAATCCCATCCAAGTCCTATCCATCCTTCAAGGCTATTCCAGAATTTTCCCAAGCAGAATTAATCTTTCTCCATGCTTCCTCAGCAATCCGATCTATACTTACTTTTATCACAGAACATATCTTAGTTCGGATCAGGGGTTCTCAAAGTGTGGTCCCCAGACCAGCAGTATCACCATAAACCTGGGAACTTGTTAGAAATGCAAATTCTTAGGCCCCACCAATCTGTATTTTAACAAACTCCCCAAATCTCTTATTGGTTTCGTATCTCCTTTGCTAGATCCTGTGCTCCTCGAGGGCAGGTAGTTTTACTTACCTCTTTCCTCAGCATCTAGCCTGGCCCGGGTAGCTGGTAGGTGCTTAATAATGAATGAATGATTGCAGAGCACCTTAGAAATCTTTAACATTACTTTGCAGATCATACTTATACAACAGACCCTGCACTTTCATTGGATACGTATCTGTGGCTGTTTTTCGTTCCATTCTTGTACATCCTTAGATCTGGGTTGACTGGCACTCCTCTCTTGCCTTGTTCTGTCTTACTCCAAGCCAAGAAGAGAGCTCTGTTCTCAGTTATAATGCAGATGATATCAGTGTCTAGCAGATATGTGACTGCTGGGATGCTGGTGGGATTGTCTCAGTCAATATACACCTTTAGGTTTTATGAAGAACTTGCCAAAGCCATGGTTGTCTGCCCATCTACTTGCAGCCTAGTCCTTTGGCAGCTGAAATTTCTCACAGTTGCATGGAAAATACTTTCTCCTCCCCAAAGTGAGGATGAAATGAAGGGGTGGATAAGGAAGAGAGAGGAAGAAAAGATCTAGAAACAGCATGATAAAATGAGGTAACATGGTAGAGTACAAAGACCACAGGCCTTGGATTCAGGCAACGTGAGTTCAAATCCCAGCTCTTCTATCATCATGTAAACCTGGACAAAATTTTTAACCTATCTGCAGTTCAGTTTCCTTGGCTGTAGAGTGGGGATAATACTGTCCTGCCTTACAAGTAGTGAGAATTAAATTAGGATGACACAAATGAAAATGCTTCCCACGATGCTAGTACAAAGCCTTAATGCAAGTTAGTTTTTGTACTAGAAAAAGACAATACTGGGGTGAACTCAGGGCTATGCCATAGGGTTATACCAGTTATCACCCACCCTAAATGATATCCAGATAAATGGACTTAAAAGTGCCAATCCCAAAAGCAGCATGTGTGGTGACATGTGTTGTGGGGATGCGACTGTGGGCCTGGGCAAGAGGGGATGATCATGCCAAGGGCACTTTTTAGTGAATTCGTTCAGGCAAAAAAAACCCCACTACTACCACCATAGCTGAGTTGATCCAGGGCAAAGGAAGCAGACAGCTCTCAAAGAAATGTTGATCTGGATCAGATGGGCTGATAAGACCAAGACAGGTTTATAAACCAAAGCCAAACGTCTCTAAGGTCTTCAGAGAAGCTACACAAAATACTATGATTTTATTAGCAACCACATAGGTATCATTTTTTACAACATTTTATACTTGTTTCACAGGGAAAGTGGACTAATTCTAATAAAATATCAATAATGTATCTTAAATACGTAACATGTTACTGAAAAAATTAAGTTAAAATGCACTACATAATAGTGCAGAAACAAAGAGCAGCTGGCATTTTAATACATGAAAACAATGCTGAATCAGTAGTGTTTGGAGTGATACATCTTGCCCATCAGTACTGTCTGGAGTGATACATTTTGCCCATCCACAAGCTGGATGACAAATGTGAACTAAAAGGCTAAAATACTAAAGACCAAATTGGACCACTCTGAAATCAGTTTCACAATGAAATACTTGGCCCTCTGGTCTGTAAAAAGTGATCTGCCATAGTTCCTATCCCTGCTGCAGTACCTACTGCAAGATCAGACCTCCTCCATCATCCAGACTCCAGGATAAGTGGTGCCTGGCAAGTCACAACCCAGGGAATAGTAGCTGCTGGTTACCGATATATATTCCTGTACCTGCTCGACTTGGGTGGCAAGGATTTTCTTGAGAAATTTATCTTGAATATATTTACTTCTAAAAAGACTGTGTCTTGCTGGGAAGCATGTGAAGGAAAGTTTACTTTCCAGAGGACACAGTATTAGACATCAGTTCTCATTCCTCATAAACAGAAAAGACCATTGTCTGCGCCATGAGAAGAGGACGACCTTGGCAGGAAGATTTCAGTTCTTAAGATAAGAAAAAGGGCTTATGTTAAAATCAACTTGTAGTTAACTCCCTTAGAAATGTTGTTCTCAGATATTCCCATTCCTAGCTTTAAAGGCAGCCATGGAATATACAGTCTCCCCTGACCTTGGGGTCAGGAAGAAGGCGGAATCTCTATTTATAAAAGGAATTTAAATTCTGGCCTTGGGACTCTCAAACCTGCTTCAAATGAAAGAAGATGGCTCTCAACTCAACTAATAGAAGCCTCAAGTTGAATGTCTTCTGGTACCAACAACTCACTCATGTTGTCACTCACTGCCATAAAAGAATGGTTAGAGCAACCCAAGTTTTCTAAAAATCAAATGAGGCACAATGAGTCAGGGCATTAACTGTGTGCCACAATTGATTCCTTTAACATAGGCTTGAGCACATGTGCCCACATATACACTGTGGTTACACACTAGGGCAGAACCTTCTTAACAAGAGGGCTTCCAGCACATCTTTCCAAGATGCTAAGTTGGTGGGGAGAACAGACTTTGCACTCATTTCACCGACTACCTAAGCAGGGGCTAGGAAAAATGTCTTTACCCCTCCTCTGACTCCTTGCTCCTATCCTAGAAGACTAACACATCTATCCCTACTGAGCAAGGCACTGATCCAGGGTCAGGGCATTCTCATCAAAAGGCATCTTTGATGTTCTTGAGCTGGCGCACAGCCAGGTCTACAGGGAGGCTGAACTTGAGGCTGCTGAGGCGACTAAGCAGGTTGAGGGCACTCTCAAAGCCTGTGTGTGCCATGTAGCTCCAAGGCTGGTAGTGGGGCTCGATGAGTGACCCTGACTTGCAGATGAGGTTTACCCAGGACACCAGACGCTGCTCGTTCAGTGCCATGCACACCAAAGCCTTCAACTCTGAGTCTGCACTGCGCTTAAAAGGGTCATGTTCTGTCAGCACCATGTGGATGGCTGTCAGTAGGCTCTGTTTAGGGGTCACAACAGTGCCTCCCATAACAGGCAGGGCAAAGGACTGGGAGAGCTTCCGGGCTGGAGATTCCACATATGCACGGCCATTCTTAGCATGGTAGTACTTTACAAAGAGCTCCCAGGGGTGCATGGCCTCAGGGGCCGAGGAAAAGGCTGGCAGCAAACAAGCAATGGGGGCCATGACGAGGTTCATGCCTGGGGAGGAGGCATATAGTCCATGGGCCAGCAGGTCCCTCACAGCCACCGTCAGCTCCTTCCGCACCACCAGGGTCAGCTCATCCTTGCCTCCCAGAGAGAGGTCCTGGAGATCGGCAGAGGTGATGACATGGTCGTGAGGCTGGTGCCTCAAGGCTAGCTGCTTCACTCTGTCCACTGACACCTCCAGCCTCTTCAGTAAGGGAGAGTAGTCTCTGTCAGCCTGGCTCCTCTGCCACAGGGTTGGAGGGATCTGGCCTGTGGCACAACCAAACTGGCTAACAGCAAAGATCTGGAGCACTGCCAGCGCTCGCCGCATCAGGTGCAGCCCCGTCTCCCGGACTCTCTTCGCATCTTCTGCCTTCGCTGTTTAGAAAAGACAACAGCTCATCAGTGAGAGGCCATGATGGCACAGAGCTACATTCAGTAAGCCACAGGCTGAGGTCAAGTCTTGCTTCTGAGCCACGTTATGGGTTCCACATGAAGGCAAGAGCCACCTAGGATGTAGCTAGACTTTTTTTGGTTAATAATAGCTATATTGAGATATAATTCACATACCATACAATTCATCAATTTAAAGTGTACAATTCAGTGGTTTTTAGTATATTCAGAGTTGCACAATCATCACTGCAATCAATTTTAGAATATTTCGTCATCCCCAAAAGAAACCCTGTATCATTGGTATTCCCTATTCCCCACTTCTCCCCAACCCTCACAAGCCCTAGGCAACCACTAATCTATTTTCTGTCTTTGTAGATTTGCCTATTCTGGAAGATGCACTTACTTTTGCAGTTTCCTGGAGGCAGTCTGCTGCTGCCTGTTCTGGGGGAGCCATTTCCTGTCTTCCCACCAGCCTTGCACTCACAGCGTCCACCACCTGTCTGCAAGGGGCTTCCTACTTCGTCTGGAATCAAAAATTACAAAGAGGAGACACTGATTTAGCCCCCCTTTTTTCTTTTTTTCCTTTTAATCGACTTGGGGGTACAAGTTGAATTCCATTACATGTATATATTATATAGTGGTGAAGTCTGGGCTTTCAGTGTACCTATCACCTGAATAGTGCACATTGTACCCCACAGATAATTTTCATCCCTCACCCCATCCCAACCTCCCCACTTGTGTGTCTCCAATGTCCATTATACCACTCTGTGTGCCCCTATGTAACCATAGTTTAGCTCCCGCTCATTTAGCCCCTTTATGATAATTTTTTTTTTAAGGAAAAATAATATTTAATGGTGCCTACCACATACAAGACTCTCACAAATTCTTATCTTATTTAGTTGTGTAAAATGGTTACTGGCACACAGTAGTTTGCTCAATAAATATTTGCTAAGTGAATGAAGCATGAATCATCATTTTATGGATGAGGAGAGTAGGACTAAAGAGATTAGTAACCTGCCCAAGGACACAAAATCAGTGGATTTTAACTCTCTGGTTCTAAAACCCATGCTCTTTCCACTCTGCCATGCTGGCTCCTTTACTAAGTGATCAAAACTCTTAAATAGTACATCAAGAATTGGCACTTTTACGTATTAGTACTTAGAATAAATAAAATTTTTAAGACATTTGTCCGCTCTTCTTTTCTCATCCCCTCCTCTGACCTTGGATGAAGTTGATGAACATCTCAAGGTCTCGGATCTGAGTTTTCAGCTGCTCAACCAACTGTTCTTTGACTCGGGCTGGGTTAACAATCTGAGCCACTGCCGCATCCACACGCTGACGAAGCTCTTCAGTGGACAGGGAACTGATGTCCTCATTCAGATTCATGTCCAGTTTCTTTATTAACTCGTCTATGATCACCTACCAAGACCACAAGTAATGAGCATACCCTTTGGAATTTTCAGGGAAAGGGCTAGGGAGGAGAATCTTAGCTAACATGTCTCCTACCCTTAAATTGAAAATAAAAAACACACAGACCTCCAAATTTGTGAAAGAAAACAATTCAACTGCTGATCAAAGCAAGAAGACAGACTCTATATACTCTCAGAGTAACAAGCACCACTGTTCCTCTCTGATGGAAATGGCTCCTCTCACTCACTGTAAATCTACCAGCCTAGTCAGTCTTCACTCAGGAAAACAATAGTGTGAATAATCCAAAGTGGCCAATGATCCAAAAAGCCTCATATTTAGTTTCTCTAAAGGCTTCAAAGAGAATACATACTCATTTTTCTTAATTTCTAATCCTTCTTATCCCTTCTTGCCCTACTCTAGGCAACTAAAGAAGAATCGCTATAAAACATCAAGGTACAATATAGCCAAAATATCCTAGTGACATTATTAGGAACAATTTGAAATCCAGATAACGTAACTCTAGTCCAGACAGAAAAACAGTCACATCACAGGGATAAACAAATATGTAGATATAGCTACAGCTGTATCTCTACCAGCAGATTTACCTGTCTACCCAGGTCTGTCTTAAATAAATACAGTATTAAAGTCAGTCTGGATTCCTGGAATATTTAGCAACTGGTGGTGGGTGGCAGGAAAAGCTAGTTTATATTGTATGATGGGCCCAAGTAGAATTTTTTAAATGATCAAATGGAAAAAATATTGTTATTATATTATTACTTCTGTTATTAATAACCACCACCAAGGCTGGACACAGTGGCTCACACCTGTAATCCTAGTACTTTGATAGGCCAAAGGGTGAGGAACGCCTAAAGCTAGGAGTTTGAGACCAGCTTGTGCAACATAGCAAGAACCTGTCTCTACAAAAAATAGAAAAATGAGCGCATGGTGGCGTGGGCCTGTAGTCCTGGCTACTTGGGAGGCTGAGACAGGAGGATCACTGGAGCCCACGAGTTTGAGGCTGCAGTGAGCCATATATGATGACACCATTGCACTCTAGCCCGGGGAACAGAGCCAGACCCTGTCCCACCAAAAAGAAAGAGCTCAAATCAATGTACTACAAAACTTTGGAATCTGTGTTTTCCCTGTGTGAATAAAGAATGGCTCTATATAATAGTAAAATTTCCCTTTGATTTGGGACTGCTAAGGGATTCTTAGTAAGGCCAAGGGAGAAGTAAGTTGGGAAAGGATATCCTGGGAATGCTGGAAGGGACAAGTTAATCTTGGGCAGTTGTGGAGGCATCTCTGAGGTCTGCTCACCCGCTGTCTTTCCAAGACCACAGACTGTGGCAGGGAGTCATAACTGCCCTCTTGATAGGCAAACGTCTCCAGGTCATCTAGCTGGGTCTTGAGCTGCAGTATCAGTTCCTTCTGCTTCTCCCTTTGGGTTTCCAGACGCTCTTGTTTTTCTTGCTCACTCTAAGATGAGAAAATACTTGGATCTACTTCACAGGAAGAGGAAAACTCACGGCACATTAAACATCCTCTCAAGCCGGTAATGACCAATAAAATATGTTACCAAATAATCCAAATAAAATACACAACTCACAAGACAGGTTCAAAAGAATGATTTTTTTTATCCAAAGCAACTCATTAAATGAAGGTTTTTCTTTAAGAAAGTATCAGTCCCTGCTTCTATGCATGTGTGAAAAGAATTAGGGAAAAAAAAAAAGAAAGTATCAGTCCCTCACTGGAAACAGGATATGCACACAACAAGGCCTTTTGTTAAGACTGCTTTTTTCCCCCAAAGGTCTAGTTAGGGTAGAAACAACCTATTTTAGCCAAGACAGCCTCCCAGGAATTAAACACACCATCCTCTACAGTCAATTACCACAGCACAACTCCTGAATACTTTGTGCAGCCAAATTTTGCAAGAGAATCTGGGGTAAGGGTGTAGAGAAAGGCTTTATAATTCATAAACAGTTTTCTTAAGGTTCAAAGCCCCTCTGATGTATTACCAACTACTTCTACAAAATCAAAAGAATTAAATGCAAGTGCCTGAGGCAGGTAAGTCTCCCTGATCAGTGACTCCTTTTCTCACTGTTGGTCATCAGGTAGTTTCTGCATTTAAGTTATTAGAAACCCTTCGGGGTGGTAAGGTCTTGCCAACATAGTCTCACTAGTCCTTCCTTGCCTTTCTTGAGTATCAAAAACAAAAAGCAAAACTAGCAAATCATTTGTAGCTGTAAGGCTGCATTTTAAACTAGAATTCTATAGGGTATTAAATTTAACCTTAAAACGGTACTTACCAAGCCCTCCAAAAGTAAGGTATGAGAGAGAACAAATGAAAAAAAAATTAATTTTTTGTTCAAGTATTTAAAAAGCAATCCTCTTGTTTTAGTTTGCTCAATGTGAAAGCAAGCCTTTTCTCAGGATACTCCCTCCTCAATCCTTTCAGACTGTTGTTGCTTTTTCTTAGAACCCTGTCCCCCTTCCCCACTTGGTGAAGGCCTAGCTCTCCTTTAAAAGAAGGTTTTCCCGATTTCTCCAGGCAGAACTAACCATTTCCTCCTTGGGATTTTGTACACTTCTACTGTAGCTCATATTACACTATTTGTTTAGGATTCTGTCTCCTCTAGTCTATGAACTCCTTAAGGGAAAGGGTGTTGACTTTAAACCCCCAACGCCTAGCACAGCGCCTGGCACAGGGTAAACTCTAAACACATATTTGCTTTATGTTACTGAACTGAATTAAGTACAGAAGGACAAATTCCAAATAATGAACTCTGACTGGAGGAAGTTGTCTAACCAGCCCAAGAAGAAAGAACATTGTTTTTGTTCTTTCAAAGGGGAAAGTCTTTGTTTTTGTTTTCATTGTATCCCAACTTTATGAAGCCAAGGAAGAAAGAAACCAGACATAAATTCTGTTTTCATGACTAGGTATGCTGAACTCTGTCACTTGCCACGGTAGCTACAATATGCTATTTGCTGGCGTGTGGGCAAACAAGTTTAATAGGAAAGAACAATGAGCTACGGTGCAAGGCAGGAAATAATAGGAATAATTTCCAGTATGAAGTGAGATATGAGAAAATACTGGCTTAAAAAAATTTGGAACTGATAACAAGTAAATCATTCGGTTCAGAGACGTCCCCCACTTTGGCACTACCTGTTCACATGTCAATGTATACACACAAGATTACAGGAGTTTACTAGGTGGATTGAGCACTACTTTTTAAAAAGTGGTACGCTGTTTCTGAAAGTGAAAATGAACAACAAAAAACATTACACAGAACCTTTGGTGCTGTTCACTCCTGAACAGAGCCTGGCCCCAGTAATTCTATCCTTTCTAGTCCTTAAATCTGGCAGTTTGAGGTTGGTGCTCCTTGTGCAAGGAGCTGTGGGTATGTGGAGAAGGGAGGAACAGTAAACACAGGATTGGACTGGCAACAGTTCAGATTAAAATAAACAAATCAATATCTGCTACTGATAAATCTTCTTGGCTAAATCCAGTTTAAGTGGGAAGAAAGCCACATGTGGGTTGTAACTTGAAGAACAAAAAGGCGAAAAGGCAGCGAGCCTCAACACCTCCAACAAGATATCTACATCTGTGTACTTCCAGAGATTCAAAGCCTGTAAGGAAACGTTTCCTTGGTGTGGTATACTCACTACTTCACAATGTAAGTAAACTGAATCAATCTTGTCACGGTTACCAGAGGACCTCATTCAGAATATCTCGTTATTAAGCAGGATAGGGGAGGAATTTAAAAATTCAAACATTAGGAAATTCATATAATCGGGAGTGTGTTTCTTTCAATTACTAAGAGACTCTGCTGTTCACCAAACTTCTCACCCAGAAAAGAGAGTCTAAAGATTAAAGCCTTTGCCTAGATTCCAAGAAAGCAGGGACAGGTAGTTAACCCAAGTTTCCATGTTTCCAACTCACTTTCCATTCACTTGCCAATTTTCCCAATCCCCAGGATCAAGGTACTCTATCAGCAAAAGTGGTCAAGACTTAGGCACTTTATATGGCGAAGGCAAGGGGAGCAGGAGCAGCGCTGTTTCGGTTGCTCTGTTGCCCTCCCAATCGCTCACCGCTCCGCCGCCCTTCATTTCCACACACTGGCATCTCTCTTTCCACACCTTTAGTGCACACCGCTCACCCTCAGGTGCCCAGCCCTCTCTGTCCTCATGCCCTTCAGCAGGATCCGCCCACCTGCCTCCAGTCTCCTGGTCTCCGACCCACGCACTCACCCAGTCAGGTGGGCTTTTCACCCCTTCTACCACCATCCGGGTCTGCATCGCCACCCATTCGATCTCCCTACTTCCATATCCCTCGCGGCCCCGCCCCAGCCGCTCACCGGGTCCTCGCCCCGCAACCGTGGCCGGTCCCCTGGCAGCCTGTCGCCCTCGTCGTTGGCGGGGTCTCCGGGCCCCTCATAACCCAGGACGTGAGGGCAGCCGCGGAAGGCGAAGTCTTCGAGCTCGCGCAAGAGGCGCTGCTGCTCCGCCGGCGCCCCGCGCACCACCTGGCGCAGGCGAAACTGCACCTGCGCGAAGTGGGAGGACAGTGCTAGCAGCGCTGAGTCCAGCCGCCGCCGCTCGGTCCGCAGCCGCCTCAGCGTCCGGCCCGGCGAGTCAGGGGGGGAGCCCGGGGCCGCGCTGGGCTCCTCGGCCGCCGCCTCTTCCACGAAGGCAGCAGCCCCAGGTCCGGCCTCCGCCACAGCCCCCACCGGGGCCCAGCGCACCGCCTCGCACGGTGGCAGCGACTCCTCTTCCTCCTCCTCCTCTTCGTCCTTCGCCTTTGGCTCAACGGCAGCCACCACCGTTACCGGCTCCGCAGCCGCTTCCACAGCCGCCATCTTTCCGGAAACGCCGCAGCACGTCAGCTGCGCCCCCCTTGCTACCATGGCAACGGCGCGCAGGCCGGGACTCCGGAGGCGCTGTGGGCGGGGTTTGCAGTTCCGGCGTCCTTGGGGGCGGGTCTTCCCTGGGGATTTAATTCAGGCCAATAATTTTTCATTGAGCGCCTATTGTGAATCAGGCACTGAGTACTAAGCTTGGTGAAAGACGCGAATGGGGCCAAGGTCAAGTCCTTCCCTGTGTCATACCCTGTGTCTAGGGTAGCCCTTGCCCTGGTCCCAGCGGGTGGGTCGTACATTTCTGGTGACCGGGAGAGATGAAGGGCTGCAGGGGTTAAACTCTCTCAGGTTATCTCCGGAGTGCAAATCCCTTGGCTGTCGGGCCACGTTCTCCTTTCCTCTCAACCCCTCTCCCGACCATATAAGGAGAGGCAGCTGCTGGGGACGTCCCCAGGATCTAAAGATAGCGGCCCTGCCTGGGACTCCAAACGCCACCCAGCAGTGAGAGCAGCCATGGCACGGTGAGTGTTTCTGGCCGCGGTGCTCCCGCTGGCCCTTTTCCCTGGAGATCCCTGCCCCAAGTCTTCTCCTGGGTGTTCCAGGGTCTGCGAGGCCCCATGGGAGCCCCAGACCCCAGGTCTCTGTAACCATGGAGTGAGGGGAGATGTGACCTGAATGTTCTCCCTAACTCCCTACTGCCCTAGTTTTGCACTTTCGATTCTCTCCAGGTTTACCATCACCACACCCACCCATTCCAGTCATTCCCTTTCACCCGCTTCTGTCTCACTTAGCTCCTCTTTGACAAGACTGTGGCATCAAACGTCCTTGTATTGTCCTCTCCCTCCACCTTTCCCAAATGCCCAGTCTTGCCTCTCCCACCCCTATGAAGCCCCACCTCAACTCCTCTTCAGGCAGCATGCCCGGACCTTGTGGTACGACAGGCCCAAGTATGTGTTCATGGAGTTTTGTGTTGAGGACAGCACTGATGTCCATGTGCTCATTGAGGATCACCGCATTGTGTTCAGGTAAAGGCCCTCCCCTCTGGAGGGCCTGGCTTCCCAGGAACCTCCCCCTTCTCCTGATGCCTCCATACTCAGGCTCTTGCATCTCCTCATTTTCCTTGTCTCCTCAGCTGTAAGAATGCCGATGGAGTGGAGTTGTACAATGAGATTGAGTTCTACGCCAAGGTGAACTCCAAGGTAAGGGTGGGGTGGAACAGTAAGGTGGTCTGGATGGAAAGGCTGCCCAGGGAAAATCTCCGACCCTAAGAATGAGGATTTGTATCTGGCAGGACTCCCAGGATAAGCGCTCTTGCCGCTCCATTACTTGCTTTGTGAGGAAATGGAAGGAGAAGGTGGCCTGGCCCCGGCTCACCAAGGAGGATATCAAGGTGAGTGTGTGGGATGTGGCCTGCTCCTTCTATCCACGTACGCAGGTACCCAAGTTAGAGCTGGGATCATCCTTGCTTCCTTTCCAGCCAACATTCAGTAACTCACCAGGTTCTGCCTACTTGACCTCCTAAATATTCTTGAATCCACTACTTAATTCCTTCTGAGTTCAGGCCTCATCCATCACTGGGTGAGAGGTTTGTTGCATATTTTCAACCCTACCTGCAATCTGTCCTCTTCCTTGCCCCAGCACGGTCTGTCTAAAACACACATTTGATGCTGTCACCCTCCTACTTAAGACCCTCCAATGGTTTCTTCTCCTGTAAAGGTTCAAAACTGGCTGCCTGCTGGCTGGATCTTTTTCTTAAATTTATTTTAGCAATCTTCACAGTGTTAAAAATTATTTTGATTGGTTACTGACATTTAATATTTTTTATTAGTTGCTGACATTTTAAAATGTGGGTATTTCACCTAAAAATCCAGATTATCAGCTTCTCTTGAAAAATGGGAGAATCCAGCTACACTGGTATAAATTCCCAGATGTCTAGAGTTGAAGCTTTAAATGGAACATGCATTCCCTCTCACTTTACTCCTATTCATTACCTCCCTGACTCTTTTGGGCATTTGAGCTTTTGGCTTCCTGCGCTTTTGTTTGACGTGTAAGTACCGTGGCATGACACACAAGGCCATCCCATACTCTCTGCCTCAAACTTCACATTCCAGCCACAGCAGACTGTTTGTAGTTCTTTTGCACAAACCAGGCTATTTTTCACCTCTCTACTTTTGCTCAAGCTGTGCCTTCTTCCTGGAAAGTCACCATCACCACTACCATCACTCGTGTAATCCCTGTACATCCTCCAAGGCCCCGCTATTCCAAGAACCTGTGTTCCCATAACTCCTTTTGGGGTTCCCATGATATTCCCTATATAACTCCACCACCACGCTTTTCACACTGTATCATAATGATTTATTTACATCTCCCTCCCCACTTGCTTCCTGATGGCTGGGACAGCGTGTTGAACATTTTTATAATCCCAATGCCAAGTTCAGGGTCTGGCCATAGTATGTGTTCAATAAATATCTGTTAAATGAATGAGTGAATAACTTCTTCCCTGTACAAATGTGGGAACTTTGGAACATGGGCCTCAAAGGGTTGTCTCTGACTCCAGGGAATGCAGCTGTCTATCTTGCTTAGTTGACTCCTGTGATGATAGTTATTTTTCCAGATGTGTTGTCTCCCTAGTCAGTCCACTCCTGGAGGGCAGAACTTCTATAATTTTTCAGACTCTACCATGCCTAGCATTGTGCATGGCACTTAGTGGGTTCCTGGTAAATCTTTGTGGATGATGATGATGTGGCAGTCTGGAGGGGTGCTGCTCAATGGGGTGTGGCTGGGAGGATTGTATGCCCAGTTGACCCTCTCTCCCCTAAGCATGCTCCTATGTACATGCTCACACTCTCTCACATACTCCTGCTGCTGTCCTCCTGGCCTGTGAGCCTCCTGTGCTTTCTCTTGCAGCCAGTGTGGCTGTCTGTGGACTTTGATAACTGGAGAGACTGGGAAGGGGATGAAGAGGCAGAGCTGGCTCATGTGGAACATTATGCAGAGGTAAGAGAGAGACAGCATCTGTCGTTTTCTGCCCATCTTGATCATTCTCTATGTCTCTCTGCACACATTTACCTGGAGTATTGTCATCAGGGCCAGGTGGAGATATATGAGCCCCCTCGGCAGGCTAGTCATTGGTGCTGATATTTTGTACATATTTTGTGCAGTGTTTATTTAGTAGGGATGAGAGGAATGAATATTACTGAAATTGTATACATAGATTCACTTGCTATTTACAGGGTAGAGCCTGTGTTCGGAAGAAGTTTGATAAAACTTTTTCTCACTTTTCTGTAATTCTCGTTCTCTCTTCTATTTTCTTTTCTTTTTTAATATTTTGGAGAGATGTGGTCTCGATATTGTCCAGGGTGGTCTCGAGCTCCTGGCCTCAAGCGATCCTCCAGCCTCAGCCTCCCAAAATGCTGGGATTACAGGCGTGAGCCACCACGCCCGGTCTTCTCTTCTATTTGATTTGTGGTTTTTTTTTTTTTTTCCTGAGCCAGACAACTTCATGGGAAGCTAAAACTAGCAGTATAAAAAATCACATCATAAAATAAATCACTAGTTCCCAATAAATTACACCCTGTCATATGTTATTTGGTTTCAGATTTTCAGCTGTTATTTATTCAAATTGCAAAAACACTGACAGACCCCAATCTGGATTAGTAGGGAGGGTACTCTGTGCATGTGTGTTTAAATTCTCTCTTAAGGAGGGAATCAATTTACTTTTCCCCAATAAATTCCAGTGATGTATTAAGGGCTTTAAAGATGGGAGTAGTTACCAGCCTCCAGAACTGTAAGCCAAATAAATGTCTTTTTTTTTTTCTTTTTCTTTTTAGGGAAAGGGTCTCACTGTGTCACCCATGCTGGGGTATAGTGGCCTGATCATAGCTCTCTGCAACCTTGAATTCCTGGGTTCAAGGGATCCCCCCACCTCAGCCTTCTGAGTAGCTGGGACTATACGAGCGCCAACATGCCTGGCTAATTTTTTTATTTTTGTAAAGACAGGGTCTCACTATGTTGCCCAGGCTGGTCTTGAACTCCTGGCCTCAAGCAATCCTCCAGCCTTGGCCTCCCAAAGTGCTGGGATTGCAGGTGTGAACCACTGTGCCTGGCTATCTTTTCTGTATAAATAATAATAATAAAGATAGCAGTTGCCTGACTGGCTCTGGCTGGGACCATTTTCCTGTGGCCCATCAATATGCAGATTGCTCTTCCTCACTCCCCTTCTCTCTTGGGACTTTTTTTCTCTTCCCACTAGCTTTTGAAGAAGGTAAGCACCAAAGGACCGCCCCCTGCCATGGATGACCTGGATGTAAGTAAAGCCTTCCCCTCAACCCTTCAATTTCATTTCAGCCATTAAAAAGTGGAATTGCTAGGTCAAAGAGTAGATACACTACATTTAAAGCTCCTATCCCAGTCCCTAGCACACAGTAGTTTTCAGTGCATGTTAACCAAATTTGAATCTGACACAAGAGGTCTAATATTCTTCTCCAGGACTTAGAAAACCCCAGCAAGACCCTCCTCCTTTCCATCTCCTCCTCTACTTCTCCATCCTAGGGCAGACCTGACCCTGTTGAGTTTCTTTATTGCTGTAACGAGCAGTAGAATTAATTAAAATTCTGAAACTAAATGATGCATGACAGAGTGCTATATATTGAGTACCTGTGGTTTGTTTATTATCCAAAGTTAAAATCCTTCCTTATTCGCCTCCTAAGTCATGTGGTTTAGAAAATCACAAAAAGAAACTTGGAGAGCAGGAGGGAATGAGCAGCATTTGCATCACAAATGTTCACTCTTTGCAGTGACTCCAAGTGCTTTGTCTTTTTTTCCCCCAGGATGATTCTGACAGTGCTGATGCAACAAGTAATTAATTTCTGTGACAGCAGAGCTGGGGAGGAGGCTGTGGTCATCTTCCAGTTGCTCTGAAAAGCTAGAGCCTGGACCTTTGTCAGCTCTTTGGCTGTGTACCAATGTCCTCTGGGATCTCTGATCTTTCCTAGAAGCTCTTTATTAAGGATCCTCCTTCATGCTTTATGTCTTCCTCCTAGGCACTTGACTATGGTGCTGCATCAGATGGCAGGATGGGGGAGGGGTAGACTGTTGGGACTTCTGACTTCCTACTGATTGGTTTATAATCTCTGTGTTTGTGCTGCTTGATTATTCAAGTATGTGTGTGTACGTGGCAGGGCAAAAGCTAAAGAAATATATAGATTATAATAAATCTCTAGGAACTGTTCTCTGTCTCTTTCCTTCTTGTACTTCCTCCTGGTGGCAAGCCTCTTCTGCCTCTAGAGTTCCTCTCAAGGAGGTGGGGGTGGGTGTCAGAGATCCTGGCCCTCATTGTTGAGGTTAGAAGAAGAAAGATGTTGGGGACAGGCTTGTAACCAAGCTGGGGTACTTCTCTTCCCCAGATCTGTGCTCTGATTTCTTACAGCTAATACTGTCATCCCTAGAACCAGCCAGTTCAGTTTACTGTATGCTCCAGAAATCTCTATACTTTTAAAACTAATTGTTACATTAGTTAATGTCTATGTCTGTTTACTCCTCCATTCAACAAGTAATCCATTCATCCATTTTTTGAGCATTTTTTGAGTGCTTAATGTGTACAAAAGACTGTGCATTAAAATGCTAAACCCACATACTTTGCTCTTGAACTCATGGTAAAGTATTAGGATTTATTAAAAAAGTAAACTTTAAAATTTATATAAGCAATATATAAACATAGTTTAAAAATAAAATGGTATAGAAGGGTATAAAATTTAAGGTAAAATTTGCACCCCCCTCCCAAATAGGGGTAACCACTGTTAACAGTTTTATATATATGATACTATATTGTATCATATATATGATACATATCATATGATACAATATTGTATCATATATATGATACATATCATACTGTATTATAAATTCCATAATACCTGTAGTTTATTTTATATTATATAGTTATAAGGTATAACTATATAATATATAAAATAATATAGAACATATAGAACATAAATATATATAGTATGTATTGTTTATACACAGTATGTTATTATAATTTAATACATATATCAGCAAATGTAACGTGTCTGTGTGTACACAATTGGAATCATACCATGTGTATCAGGCACTGTGCTTTTTTTCACTTACTATACATTGGAGATCTTTCCAAATCAGCACACATAGATCTAACTCATTCTTTTTCGTGGCTACATGGTATTCCATTGAATGCATTTTCCATAATTTAACTGGTTCTTTACTGAGGGACATTTAGATTGTTGTTAGTCTTTTTCAGTTTTCAAACAATGTTGCAATAAACATTTAAAAATGTAGATCTTTACATATTTGTGCCAGAATATCTGAAGTGGAAATGCTTGGTCAAAGAGTAGATACAATGCATTTAAACATTTTGATAGCTGTTGCCAAGTTTCTTTTTGATGAAATTGTATCAATTCTCACTCCCACCAACAATGAGTGGTCCATTCTCCAAAACCTTTTAGATATTTAACGAGATAAAAAATTTTACCTGGTTTAATTTACTTTTTTATGAGATTATTATATGAGATTGTACACTGTTTATTTTTATTAGTGATTCCTATTTCTGTTAATGTGCTCTGTCCATGTCTTTTGACCATTTTGCTATTGACATTAATCCTAAAACTTTAAAAAAAACTGATAATACAAAGTTATATTACTATCATGCTTTATAATTTACTAAGTATTTGTATATGATCTCATTAAAATTTTTTGGACCTCATATCAACCTTATAAAATAAGACCTTTTTTTTTGTAGGTGACAAAACAGGTCACAATAAATGGTAGAGTTGAGACTTGAGCTTGTATAGCATATGTCTTCTTATCCACAATTCTGAAAACCAAGAAGTTCTGAATACCAAAAGACTTTTTTTTTTAAATTTGACACCAAAACTCATTTGGAAGCAAAACTTGATCTAAAATGTGAGGCTATTTATAGTCTTTGTTCATTCCACTTAGCGTATTAATTTTGCAGCATAAATACTAATGCATTCCACTACATGATGTTGCCCCAGAGTTCCAACGGAAGGTATTACATAACACATGGGGAATGCTCTGCATTACCTGCCTAAAATCCGGAAAATTCTAAATTCTGAAATATCTGGAGTTTTCAAACTTTTTATTAGTTAATCTAAAAAAGCATAGTTAATTTTAACTTTTAATTTGTTTAACGTTTTAAGGCATTGATTGCCGCTTATTACCTTCTGTGAACCTCTTTGTCTGCGCTGTCCAATTCAGTAGCACTAGCCACGTGTGGTTACTAAATACAGTACTTGAAATGTGGTTAGTCCAAACTGAGATGGGCTAAGCGTAAAATACACACCGGGTTTCGAAAATTTGTACGGAAAAAAAGTAAAACATCTCACTCATGTTTAAATGTCCAAATGGTGAAATAAAATTCAGGATATGTTCATTCGAATAAAATACATTATTAACATATGTGCTTTGCATTATATTTCTATTGCGCAGCGCTGCTCTGTACGCAAGCCGCTACCATCCCCGCCTCTACGCAGCTGGGATTCGGTGGGCAGAATTATTAATACATACACCCCTGGGGCCCAAAGGGGTTAACTAACCAACCCCCCGCCCCGCCCCCGGTCCTTTTCAACGTCTTAAAACAGTCGCTAAACAACCCAGAACGTCTGCAATTCGCGTTTGCAGTAAATCTGTCCAAACCACGCCCCATTCTTTACCCTTTTGCTTCTGCGCAGAGACGTGGCCCTTAATGAAGTTTGTCCCACTTCGCTCTCCGTCGGCTCCCAGGCTTTTCAGCGTGTGTGCGCCCCGCAGCCTGCAGAGATGGCGTTCCGGTGTCAGCGGGACAGCTATGCCCGGGAGGTGCGGCCTGATGGGCGAGGGACTTGATGCTGCCGGGCCAATGGGGCGGTTTGAGGAAGAGGGCGGCGCGAGGGGAGGGAGTGCCGAGATAGGATTCAGTCCCTGTGGGGAGAGGGCGGGGGTCGGGGCTTATTCTCTCGTCCCTCTCTGCCCAGTTCACCACCACCGTGGTCTCCTGCAGTCCCGCGGAGCTGCAGACAGAAGGGAGCGACGGCAAGAAAGAAGTGCTGAGCGGGTTCCAAGTGGTGCTGGAAGACACGCTACTTTTCCCTGAGGGCGGAGGACAGGTACCAAGCCCGATACCCTTCCAGGAAACCCCAAATTCCTTTCTGCTCAAGCCGAAAATGCTTTCCTGCCCCTTCTTTCTCAGCCATAATGAATTTACATGGACGTTCATTTCGTTACTCATTCAAGAAATATTAATCAATAAATGCTTATCTAGACACAACATATTCTAGGTATTCCAGGCTCTAAGGATAAAGGGCAAAAAAGTGTCTCTACTTACATGGAATGTTTATTGGAGATAACTGTGTATGCCTGGTATAATAAGTAATATAAATAAAAATAAAACGGAGTAAAGGGAAAGAATGATGGGATGCTTTTATAGATGGGGGGTAAGTTAGTTCAGTAGAGACCTAAATGAAGTGAGGGGGAGAGGGAGTATTCCAGACAGGTAGAATAGCAAGTGCAAAGGCCCTGAGGTAGGAATTAGCTTGGGGTGTTTGACAGGGACCGAAAAAGATGCCCCTGAGGGAGTTCATATGAGTTAGATGAGTTACAATATTACCACAGAGAGCAGACTTATCAGTGCTGTGATGGGGTAGAGACTAGGTACTATTTGAACACAAATGAGGCACATTGTGAACATAGAAGAGGGGGGTAATAACACCAAAAGTCGGCATTATGGGAGAGGCTTTTTTTTTTTTTTTTTAAAAAGGGTTTCATTCTGTCCCCTGGACTAGTGTGCAGTGGTGTCATCATAGATCACTGCAACCTCAAACTCCTGGGCTCAAGCGATCCTCCTGCCTCAGCCTCCCAAGTAGGTGGGACTACAGGCGCGTTCCACAATGCCTGGCTAATTTTTCTATTTTTTGTAGAGATGAGGTCTTGCTATGTTGCTCAGGCTGGTCTTGAATTCCTGGCCTCAAGTAATCCTCCCACCTCAGCCTTCCAAAGTGCTAGCATTACAGGCATGAGCCACTGTGCCCTGCTGGGAGAAGCTTTTTTAGCAGAGATAATGGCACAAACAAAGGTAGGGAAGCCTGAGAGAATCTGACAAGTGTAGTTAACTGTAAATAGTCTGATATAGTTGGAGCCTATGGTGCACGTTGATGACAGGCCAGAAATGACCTTGGAAAGGTAATTGGGCGAATTCAGAGGGCCCTGAAGGATGTATTATGAGTGCAGTTCCTTCAGGAAACTGTGATGAACCATGCAGGTTCATAGGCAAAGAAGTGACATGAGAGAACATGTTCAGTAGTGAGATAGTTCTTGATAGTGAGAAAGTTCCAATTTCATATCAGTGTCATTACAGTGATTTTCCCACCATCGAGGTTTCCTGCTCTGCTGAAGGAAAACCTGTGACTTCAGGTATCCGTAGAAGCTCTCATTTTAGACATCATTTCTTTCAGGAAGTCTTCCCTGATTCTCTAAGACTGTTAGGTCTCTTTCCTTTGAGGTTCTCTAGCACCATATACTTTTTTTTTTTTCTGCTCAGAAATTTCTCAGAATATACTTTTTCATATTACGGCATGTTGCGGATCATATTGAAATTGCCTGTTTTCCAGTCTGTGTTCTGCTTTAGATTCTTAAGTTCCAAGAGGGACCATGTCTTGTTTACATTGTATTTTTGAGCTGGCACAGTGTCTTGTAAGCAGTTGGCACGTGATACTTTTTAAAATGAATGAAGATTTTTGAGTCTAGTTCTAGCAGCAGTACAGAGGATGGAATGGAGGGAGGGAGGAAAATTCAGATTAGAAACTATTAAAGATAAGAATCTAAATTAAGGCAATGGCAGTAAGGATTAAGGTTCTTTGGGTTTTACTAAAATCTTCATTGCTGTAGTTACAGTCTCTTTCTGTTTTGATCCTGTTATTCTGTTCTGAAGATCAGATTGTATTGGTGTTCAGAGTAAAGAGCACAGAGAGTCCTCTCATGGAACAAGGGGTCTCTCTTCATTTGGCATTGCTTCCTCCTTCTCCCTTAGGGAGATCAAACTCTCGGTCTGTCTCTCACACACTCTTCCTGGCATGTCTTGGTATCTAGGAGTTAGGGTGCCCTGCCTCACCATCAATTATCATTACTTCTTTCGCCCAGCCTGATGACCGTGGTACAATCAATGACATCTCTGTGCTGAGAGTAACCCGCCGGGGAGCCCAGGCTGATCATTTCACACAGACACCCCTGGCCCCCGGGAGCCAGGTCCTGGTCCGGGTGGACTGGGAGCGGAGGTTTGACCACATGCAGCAGCATTCAGGTAAGTGGGATGGGATGGGGTGCTGTGTATGGTATGCCACGGTGATCGAGATGTGGTTCGGGTTCTCTAGGAGTTAACCTTTTGGAAGAGACAGATGTATTCAGAATCAGCTCTGATTCAGACAGGATATGCTAATTGTTATAAAAGCAATATGAGCAATTAAAAATATTAGAATAACTGCTGGATTTAGGTATTACCAACTTCCCACTTGATATCTCCATCTGGATGTCTCACAGGCTTTTCAAACTCAAAGTGTCCAAAATGAAATGAAGAGCCTCTCCCTCCCACCTGGCCTTCCACTAGCATGCTGTACATTCAGTTTAGGGCGTCAGCGTACACCCAGCTGCTCAAATCCTAGAAGTCATTCCAGATACCTCTTTGGGGATAACCAATCACTGAGCTGTCAGTTTATTTTCTAAATATCTCTCCACTTCCTTTCACTGTCACTGCAGCCACCCTGGTCCCAGTTCTCATTGTGTTCCCCCTGGGCCTCTGTCATAGTTTACTGGCTGATCACCCACATTCAGTCTTGCTCCTCTGTAGCCTGTTTTCCACACAGCAGCCAGAACAATCTTGTAAAAATGAAAATCTAATCATGTCACTCCACTGCTTAAAGCTCTTTGTGTAAAGCCAAACTCCTTATGGCCTACAAGCCCTGCCTGGGCTGGCCTTTGTCTACTGCTCCAGCCTCATCTGGTGCCCATCCCCCTCCTGCTTCCTGCATCCTGGCCATGCTGGACGCCTCTTGATTCCCTGCACATACCCTGCTTCTTTCTTCCTCAAGGCCTTTGGCTGTCTTGTTGCCTCTGCCTTCATAGTCAATTCCTCTATTCCTCCTCTTCCTCCTTATCCTCACTGTTATGAATGAGGGATGCTGCTGTATCTCCAATGGCAAGCACTGTGCCTTGCATGTGAGTACTCAATAAATATTGGTGGAATGAATGAATGCTGCACATTAGAACATCAAATCCTCCCTCTGATAAGCTACGTTGCCTTGGCAAGTTATTTGATCTCTCTAGGCTTTAGTTAATGGCCTCATAAAGCCTTTTGCAGAATTCTCATGATGATTTTCAATAAAGTATCTAAAGTGTGTTACCCAGTGCCTAGCAGGTCTTCAACAAGGAGAATTTCTGTGATTTTATTGCTGTAGGAATATGTGGCTGTCTGGGCTTCTCACTTTTCTCCTGTTTCTTCCTCTCTTTGCTTAGGGCAGCATCTCATCACAGCGGTTGCTGACCATCTGTTTGAGCTGAAGACAACATCATGGTGAGTGGAAGGCATAAGACTAATCACAGGGCTTGGGTCCCTGACCACCAGCTCCATTCTCTATCATGGGTTGGGGAGGAGAAGGATAAAAGAAGCGTAGTGTTCAGAATTGGCTCCGTTCTCCTGTTTGCCTTGAAGATGAGGTGATGGGGTTACCTTGTGTTTCTTAAGGAAAGCATAAGGATGAGAGAAGCGACATCTGCCTTTGCTTAGGAAAGAAGATGGACTTTGGAGCCCAAAGGCCTAGGGGTTGCATCCTGGTCCCACCACTGCATGACCTTGGTCATGTTCCTTAATACCCCTCACCTGTAAAAGGGGGATGACAGTCCCTACCTTGTGGGGTTTTTGTGAGGATTAAATAAGATCATTTATATGAACATTCTTTGTAAACTTACTTTCATCATCAGCATCCTGTGACCATGCTGTTTCTTCTGGCAGGGAGTTAGGGAGACTCCGGAGTGTCATCGAGTTGGACAGCCCTTCTGTGACTGCAGAGCAAGTAGCTGCCATCGAGCAGAGCGTCAATGAAAAGATCAGAGATCGGCTGCCTGTGAATGTGCGAGAACTGAGCCTGGATGATCCTGAGGTGGAGCAGGTGAGGGGAGAGCCAGTGGGGTGGCTTCTGCAGAATGGCTCTCAAGGGCTCCTCATCAGAATTCAGACAGCCCTTCTCCCCCGCATTCTAGGTGAGAGGCCGGGGTTTGCCGGATGATCATGCTGGGCCCATTCGAGTTGTTACCATCAAGGGCGTTGACTCCAATATGTGCTGTGGGACCCACGTGAGCAATCTCAGTGACCTTCAGGTAGGTGGGGAAGGGCTGTTGTGTGGTTAAGAAGAGCGTATCAGGAGTGGGGGTCACAGCAGGGCTGGGAGTGGTAGAGGGGTCAGTTGAGGAGTCCTAAGTGATATCTCCCCTTCGTTGCTTCAGAGCTGAGCAGGAGGTGAGTCTCTCCTGCCCTCAGGTCCTAGGACTCACTGTGGTTTGTGCGTGTGTTTGTGTGTGTGTGTGTGTGTTACCCCCTTTGCCTCATGTAGGTCATTAAGATTCTGGGCACTGAGAAAGGGAAAAAGAACAAAACCAACCTGATATTTGTGGCCGGGAACCGGGTGCTGAAGTGGATGGAGAGAAGTCATGGAACTGAAAAAGCACTGACCACCCTGCTTAAGTATGGCCCCTTCAGTTGCCTCCTGTTTCTCAGATCCTGGACCCCCTGGGGCTCAGCCTTCCTACCTGTAAGGTAGACAGAATCATCTTCTACCTCTGGGAGATAAGATGCGATCATGAACGATAAAGTGCTTTGGATAGTGAGTCAGACCCATGCAAAATGGTTTATTCCTTTGTATCCTTTCCCCCAATTGCGTAAGGGACTTCCCTGGAATGTCCCCAAGTCCCCATCTGGAGAACTGCACATCTGGAGGGAGGCACCTCAACACCAGAAGCAACTGGGAAGCCGGGCAGTTCTCCACTGACCTTTCTCTCGCAGGTGTGGAGCAGAGGATCATGTGGAAGCGGTGAGAAAGCTCCAGAACTCCACCAAGCTCCTGCAGAAGGTGATTTATTCCATGAAGGGTGGAGAGGGCGTGGGCTGTGCCAGGAATAGGCTCTCTGGACTGGGCCCTCTGCCTGAGCAGCTGTGTAGTTTGTCCGAGGGGGAGTGAGGGCAGAATGAAATGTTGGGGAGCTGGTGCTCTCTTGTCATCCTTTGCACCTGTCTACTGAGTTGTCACATCCATTTCAGAACAACCTGAATCTGCTCAGAGACCTGGCTGTGCACATTGCCCACAGCCTCAGGAACAGCTCAGACTGGGGTGGTGTGGTCATATTACACAGGTGAGAAATTAGGAATTGGAGACAAGGTGGGGCTGTGTTGGGTCTGGGGCTCAGCGTCTCCCCTGTATGCAGTGCACTGTGGGAGGCGGTTGCTCACTGGTATTCTCAAGGCTGAGTAGAACCTAAAAAATGTGTTACTACTGGGTTTCCTGGTTTGATATTAACATCTTCACTGTAACCTTGTGTCTTTCATTAGCACCTTCCCTCACCTCCTTTGCCATCTAACAGATCTCTGCTTATCCTGGTCAGTCCTATGTAAGGAAGACAGAAACAAACCCAAAGCTTGTTTAGAAACTGCTGACGCTGAGAAGGACATCTTGCTGGCCGTCAGCAAGCACTCTTTCTCTTTGATAAGGGGTCTGGGACTTTATGTGCACAAACAGGCAGCAGTGAGGCCAGTCTCATAAAGATGAGCCAGGCTTCCAACAGTTTCACAGCCACCATTCCAATTGGAATCTCATGTCTGTGTCCTTTGTCGTAGGAAGGAGGGTGATTCTGAGTTCATGAATATCATTGCCAATGAGATTGGGTCAGAGGTAAGAGGAACATAAGATTCTGTACCCTGCCCCAGATAGAGGAACTAGGGAGATAGATATAAGTGAGGGATGCTGGTTTAGCTGAAGTCCCTCCATATTAGCACGTGAAGAATAGGGAATAGAAATTCATTCAATACTGTTTTCTTAGCACTAGCTGTGAGCCAAGCTCTGTTTTAGGTATTGAGCTAGATCTGTGCTATTGCTCTTTCTGGGGCTGTGACATTTATCAGCTTCTGAGCTCCTTTTATCAGAACTTTAGCTGCTCAAAGCCACCCAGGTTTATGTGTGCTGAGGATCCAATATTAGAAATAGAGAGGTTGGCAAGGCCCCGTGAAGGCTGTCCCATCCATTTTCCTCTGCCTCTGGCTTCACTTGCCCTTCCCCTTCCTGACAATCTGTAGAGTTCTCTCTTTTGCATTTACTCCAAAACCCTTTTTTTTTTCTTTTTTGGTTTTGCCTAATGTGGGTCAAGCATTATGCATCTCTCTTTTCATAATTCTTCTGTGTGGACAGTACTGATTCACAAGGAGCTCAGTTCTAGTCTGGGAGACAAATGTGTCAACATTTATTATTTAGAGTGATAAATGCTAGAGGCAGAGGAGCACATTTCCTGAGCAGGTGGGGCGGCTTTAGGGGAAGGGGCCTTGAAGACTGCTTAGAGGTCATCAGACAGACAAGGGAGAGGGGCGGTCAGGGAGAGGGAAACACAGTGGTTTAGGCAGTGGCAGGCACCGCATGCATGGTGGGGGACAGGTCGGAAAGGTTGGCAGAAGTCAGACCACGAAAGGCATTTTGTTTGGCCATGGTCAGCAGCCTTCTGCCTCCTTAATGTTTAACCTAAGTTCCCGTGGTCACCCTCAAAAAGTTTCTTGGCCCTAATGGGCCAGAGTGGAGGGGTTGTGTCATCATTCACTCCGTGGTGTCAGGGGAAATATTTGTTCTTGAGACTAAGGAAAGAGCAGGGTTTGGAGGAATGACCCTACATTCTTAAGTGTCAGGGCTCATCTCCTTGTCTTTCCTCCTAGGAGACCATCTTGTTCTTAACTGTGGGTGATGAGAAAGGTGCTGGGCTCTTCTTACTGGCAGGGCCAGCCGAGGCTGTGGAGACCCTGGGGCCCAGGTAAATCCTATGTGGCCTCTCTGTGTAAGTGGGAACGCCTGTAACCTACTAACCTACCAATACAGCCCTTTCCTGATGAAAAGGGCCATGATATCTGCAATGTCATTCAATTCGCATCATAGGCAAAAATAATAATAATAATAATAAATTAGATATGGAGTTATATTACCCATATTCTTTCTGGCATTTAGGGTTTTCAGGGTCCCGATTGGCTCTGATGAATACATGTTCATTGGAAAACAGTGATGGAAAACATAGTATTTATAGCGGAGGTTCCTGACAGCCACGTGTGGACTGTAGACTGGTTTGGCCTGCGCACTATTTTATTTATTTATTTTTCATTTTGCTTTAATTATTTTGAGTTTTAATATAGAGAGTATAGAAAATAACATAACAAACCTGAAAACCTACCCACCAAAGTGAACATTTTCATCTTTTTTTACAGAGATTTTTTTAACTTAAAAAAAATTATGAACTATAGCATATAAGATTGCATTAAACACAGATGCACAGTATGATGACTAATTATAAAGCAAACATCAGCACAATCACCACCCAAGTCATGAAATAGGAAGTTGCCAGTCCCCACCCCAACCATGTGTCCCTCCCATTCACACACCTCTCCCTTGTGCACTGTTTTAAATTTCCAGAATTATTTGCTACATCTTCAAATTAGGAGATTTTTACATAAAAATGTAGAGTTCAGCTTTTCTCCAAAAAAAAAAAAGAAAGATCTGGCAACCGTGGGCCCATATTCCTATGTGGTAGTAGCTGCGAGGGACTGAGCAGTGGCTGCCCTCTTGACACAGCACAGGCCTCTGCAGTTTCCCACTGGCCCCACCTTTCTCGCTTACATGGCTTCTTCATTGCTGTTCCCCACAGGCGTTTGTGTTTGTAGCCCCTTATCCCTAGTGTACGCTGAGCCTGCTCCCTGGAGATTACATAATGTATCTAGCCCCATTCATAGACTCTCATGTTGCTTCTAGTTATTCACTCTTGCAGGACATGGTACATATGTCTTTGTGCACATGTGCAAGTATTTTTAAGAGGGATTTCTAGAAGTCATTTCCTCTTCCTCTCCCTCCCCCAGGCTCCAGGGAAAGATTCAGGGCTGCCCTCGCTTTTTCTGTGGCTTTTTCCTTTCAGAGACCTCCTCCCTGACTGTATCTCTGTTTTCCAGGGTGGCCGAGGTCCTAGAAGGCAAAGGAGCAGGGAAGAAAGGCCGCTTTCAGGGCAAGGCCACCAAGATGAGCCGGCGGGCAGAGGTGCAGGCGCTTCTCCAGGACTACGTCAGCACGCAAAGTGCTGAGGAGTGAGGTCTCAGGGCGCCTGCCTCCTGTGGCCACAGAATGAGTCTCTTGGACAATAAAATAGTTTGACTCAGAATGGTTGTGATACCACTTATATTTATGTGACTAATTTGTGCAGTATACTTCAGTGTCCTTGTTTGTTTAGTATCTGTTTGTGAATAAACAGGTTTCTAATTTGGCCTCTGTTCAGTATAACCTACATGAGTGGGCATTATGTTCATGAAATGTACTAATTTATCTAAACCCAGCTGAAACCTCTCTTCATGGAGAAATACAGTTGCTTAAGGAGAGTACAGGTCAGTCTGGAGGCTTGACCTAGGGCTTAGCCTCCCTCATTCAGATCTCCTTGTTTTCTTCTTTTCTTTCTCTTTTTTTTTTCTTTGTTTCTTTTCTCAGTCTTATGTTTCAGAACTAAAAAGTATCAATGACCTTGCAAATAAGTCAAGAAGCCACAAAAGTGTTTAGTAGAAGGATGCCCCAAGTAGGTTACTGACGCAGTCAAAAGATGGAAAATGATACACCATGCAAGCCTAACCCAAAGAAAGCTGGTGTGGCAAGATTAATATCAGACGAAGTAGACTTGAAGGCAGGAACAATTAGTAGAGATCAAAAGGGACATGTAATGATAAAGACATAACAGTTCTAAATTTGTATGCATCTAATAACAGCCTCAAAATATATAAAGCGGACACTCACAGATCTCAAAGGAGAAATAGACAAATCCACAGTCAATGGGAGGCTAAAACTCACCTTTCAGTAACTGATGGAACGAGTAGAAGCATAATATCATGGTTAGGAACATAGGCTTTGGAATTTCACAGACCTAGGTAGAAATCCTGTTTCAGTGCATCCACAGGTGGTATTTAATAAAACTGTAAAGATCTAGTCACAAATTTACCCAGAACAAAGATGGTCAGGACATAGACAGCCAGGATGAAATAACAGAAGAGAGAGCAGATAACGTGTGGCTGTGGTTGTGGTCAGCTATTTCTGTGTTATTCTTCCCATCCTGAAAAGTGCATCTTTAAACGAGCTTCTTGCTGCAAACGTGGCTAATGAGGGAGAGCTGAAGTTGCATGGACTGAGCTTCCAGTGGGGAATCATTTTTTCCTTGCGTCAAGACCCCCTAGAGAGAATGACAGGATCCAATTAGTCTTCTCCCAAAGCAAAAGAAACTGAAACAGCTTGTCTGGTAAGATTGAAAGCCATAAGACAGCTCTTGGAGGGTCTCAGGGCTCCAGCTGGAGCCAGGAAGCAGGTAAGTTGGATAGCTGAGCTGCAGGGAGGTGGCCAGAAGGAAGGGGAATTTCAGTTTGGGTTTCTGAGGCAACTCAGAAGGCATTGGTGCTGCTTCAGTAGACTGCCCAAGGGTAAGGGAGGCATTATCCAGAGATTTAAAAAATATATTTTAAAAAAATCTTCCTCCTTACCCAGCCTTATATTCAGGGGAAAAAAAAATCTTCCTCTAGCCCTGCCACTGAGGTACCCAATTTCCCTCTCCAGAGACAACCGCTGTTATCAGTTTCTTATGTAGTATTTTTTTAGATAGATGGGCATAAATCTTCCCTCTTTTGAAACATCGGTAGCACACTCTATACTCCTCCACATCTTCTCTCAGAGTGCCTTGTTTTAGATAAAACCATAGTATAAAAGTCAGGCTGTAGTTGGGAGGCTGAGGTGGGAGGATCACTTGAGCCCAGGAGTTCGAGGTTTCAATGAGCTATGTTGATGCCACTGCACTCCAGCCTGGGCAACCGAGCAAGACCCTGTCTCTAAAAAAATTTTTAAAAATATTATGCTGTACAAAATGAGTCCATTAGTGGGAGACAGGGAAATATTTGCTTCAACAGGAGCCGGGTGTGATAGCTTATGCTCATGCCTGTAGTCCCAACACTTTGGGAAGCCAAGGCAGGAAGATTGCATGAACCCAGGAGTTCGAGGCCAGCCTGGGCAACATGATGAGACCCTGTCTCTACCAAAAAAGAAAAAAGAAAAGGCTCAGGCAGAATTCCCTTGAAGAGAGAACCATATGAATTCATTTTCACCATATGAATTCATTTTCATGTGTGTATGTGTGTGAGAGAGAGAGATCTCTCCTCTGTCCCTGTATGTCTTTGTTTCATTAGGGTGTGTCTTAGTCTGACCCAGCTGCTATAACAAAATACCAAAAACTGGGTGGCTTATAAACAATAAAAATTTATTTCTCACAGTTCTGGAGGCTGGGAGGTCCAAGATCAAGGCACTGGCAAATTTGGTATCTGGTGAAATTTCAATTACTGGTTCCTGGACAGCTGTCTTTTTGCTGTGTCCTCACATGGTGGAAGGGGCAAGAGGTCTTTCTCGGGCCTCTTTTATAATGGCACTAACCTCATTCATGAGGGCTCTGCCCACATGACCTAATCACCTCCCAAAGGCACCGCGTCCTAATACCATCACCTTGGAGGTTAGGATTTCAGCATATGAATTTTCAGGGGGACACAAATTCAGACCACAGCAGGGTGCAATAAAAAGGGCAGTGGACTGGGAGGCCATCCCTGCTTGCCACCCCTCAGTTGTGTTCTGGTCACTGAGATCTAGAGTGACCATGTAATTTATCATCCAAAGTTGGGCACTTTTAAGAATGAAAGGGGTAGGCCAAAGCTCACACCAGAACAAATCATAACACTGGACTGTGTCAAGCAAACCTGGGTGTCTGGTCTCCCTGCTGAGACACTCTGAGCTTTAGTCTCTTGACCTGAAAATGGGGACGTGAACTGGGCGTCCTAAGAAAGAGGGAACTTTCTGAAATAATTCAGTTAGGAAAAGACATAAACACTTGAGCAAATTATGTGAAAACAGTAATTGGTTGTATAAAGAAAGAGAGAAGAAAGCAGCAGTGTTTGAACTGGTGATGTCATTCACGCCTGTCACAGGGCCCACATCTAATGCCTTGGTGAGAGGGGGAGAGGAGCAGTTTGTGTTCAGGGGAAAGGGTGGATTGTCTTTTATGAAGTTCACCAGAAGACAAAACAGAATGAGTTTAGTTACTTATTGAAGTAACAGAGTTTTATGTACACACACACACGGAGATTATGTACCCTGGAACACTGATTGCTATAACTCACTCTTACCACATAGAAATAGTGAGGAGGGGGCTCCTTCTTGGCTTCTAAGAAAGTTTTGTTACTTAAATACTCATCAATTGCTGAAGATATAGCTGCCATGATTCCCACTAAGGTCATACAAGTCTCCTGGCAACTATATATGCACATGTAGGTACTGGAGCAGATGTTAGTATGAAAGACAAAGGATATCAGGTGAAAGATGGACCCAGAGCAGGAGACAGACACTTCAGGAAAGCTTTGTGCCCAAATGTCCTGTATTCCATCCCACCTTTGAGTCCTGAGTGGAAACAAGTGAGTCAGCCAAATTATGCTAGAACGCCAGGTCTTTCCCTTAATAAGAACTTAAATAAACTCCAGGGTCCCGCCTGGTACTGATGGGAAAACAGACAGCTCAGCATACCCTAATGGAAAACTCCTTTGCAGAAAGCATCTGTATCTCCTATTCTTTCCTGAATTTGATGTAAACTATGACTAAAGTGTCCTCAACAGAGGGAAACCAGGGCTGTTCGGGAAAGAGTGATTGAGGAGTTTCCTTCTTTCTCCAGAAAAGTGTGCATCTTCCGTGTAGACTACTGCTTGCCAAGTGCCAGGCTCCGAGATCCAAGGAACCAAGAGCAGGCCTGGGGCTGTGTCTGGAGCAGAAGAGGCTCTCACAGGGACAAACTTCTCTCTCTTTTGCTGAGCCCTTTCATAAACTCCCTGCAGAAGTGACCTGTGGCCTGTTGGTAAATATCCCTGTTTGTCTTAAAACACCAACCTCAAAGCCAAGTGTTGACAGGGAGGGGAGCGGGGAAGTTTTTGGTCAAAGATACACAATTTCAGTTAGGAGAAATAAGTTTGAGAGACCTACAGTACAACATGGTAACCATATGTAATATATAACAATGTTCTTTCTTTCTTTTTTTCTTTTAGAAACAGGGTCTCACTCTGTTGCCAAGGCTGGAGTGCAATGGCGCCATCACAGTTCACTGCAACCTCAAACTCCTGGGCTCAAGTGATCCTCCCACCTCAGCCTCCTGAGTAGCTGGGACTACAGGTGTGTGCCACCATGCCTGGCTAATTTTTCTTATTTTTTTCTAGAGACAAGGTCTCCCTATGTTGCCCAGGCTAGTCTCGAACTCCTGGGCTCAAACGATCCTCCTGCCTTGGCCTCCCAAAGTGCTGGGATTACAGGCGTGAGCCACTATACCTGGCCACAATGTATTCTTGAAAATTACTAAGAGAGTAGATTTTAAGTGTTCTCAGCACACAAAAAAAGATAAGTATGTGAGGTAATAATATGTTAATTAGCTTGATTAAGCCATTCCACAATGTATACATATTTCACATCATATTGTGCATGATAAATACATACAATTTTTGTCATGAAAATAAATAATTTAATTTTTTAAAAAGCCAAGAGTTTTAGAAAGAAGGGAGGAATCAACATTTTCTTTTGTGAAAATGTAAGTCCCTCTTCCTTTCCTGTCACCTAACTTGTGTTTTTGTTGTTGACTTGTGCATATAATAAACAATCACAGAATTCATTTGTTTACTTATTCAACAGATATTTATTGGGAGTGTAGTGTGTCCCAGACACAGCAGTAAGCCCTGGGCCACATTGGTGAATAATAGAGCCATGGTCTCTGTTCTTATGGCATTTATAGCTGTGGAGAAGAAAGACAATAAAGAAACAAGCAAATAAATGTAAAGTTATAAATTCTGTTGCGTTACAGAGGAATGAGTCTGGGCACGGGGGCTCACACGTGTAATCCCAGCACTCTGGGAGGCTGAGGCGGGAGGATCACTTGAGCTCAGGAGTTCAAGACCGGCCTGAGCAAGAGCGAGACCCCATCTCTAAAAAAAATTAAAAAAAAAATAGACAATACTAGGAGGAAGAGAGCAGGGGAGGCTTGTGGCAGTGTCAAAGGTGGCTTGAGGAGAATTTAGTTCCCTCATAGGCTCCAGCATCGAGGCCATCTCAAATAAAGCAGACATTTAACAGGCAAACATAGTTTGTTTTAAGATAAGTCTGCTGGTTTCCCTACCAACCAGATGGCCATCCCTGAGCTCCTTCTTTATAGAAATTCTGGAGCTGCAAATTGTCTGCCAGCCCCAGAAGGTGACGAGGGTCTTGAGGAGGCTGCTAGATTCATTAAGGAACCAGCTGTACATATGTTGGGTACCTTTTATGTGGCAGCTACAAGGAGGCAAAGGATAAGACTGGCGTGGAGCTTGTTGCTGTTCATCCAAATGAGCCTCTTCTGCCACTGCTGGGCCATTTCTTCTGCCTCTCTGAGGCCAAACTCTCTTCCCATTAGCAGAAAGTAAACCCTGTGTTAGACCTCAGCAGACAGAAGGTGACAAAGACACAACAGCCTAAAGGAGACCTCATGAACACAGGCAGGAAGCTATGGTCAATAAAAACCTCTGTCAATTGCTATTCCAAATAGTGAAAAGCAGACTTTAATGCCACTGTATAATTTTTATTTTATTGTATTGTTTGATATCATTTAAGAATTGGTTGATATTAAACCAATACTTACATAGTTCTCTCAGGCATAGTTCTGAGTACTTCATAAAAATTAACTCATTTAATCCTCATAACAACCCTATGAGATAGGTCCTATTGCCATTTTGCAGGTGAGGATACTGAGGCATGGAGAGAAAGGAGCTTGCCTGAGGTCACTCAGCTCATAAATTGTGGGGCACATCTGTGAACCGGCAACCTGGTTTCTGAGTCCATCCCCTTAACCACCGTGCTATGTGGCCTCTCAGTAGTATGTCTACTAATATATTTTAAAAGAGCACACAAATTATACATGCATGATATCTTTTCTATTTTATAAACTAGCATTTCGCTCTCAGGGTTAAATAAGTCATTTTAGGACCTGGGGCATTTAAGGATATTGAGCCTGCCTGGTGCTTTTGGCAAGGAAAAATAATTAAATAAGCAAGCTATAAATAGAAATGAAAACTTTCCATTGTAATGTTGCCATGTAGCCTGTAGTTTTACCTTTACTAGGGCAGGTACATGTATTAAAAAGCTGGAACTAAAAAGCCACGGGTTTATTCTTTATGGGGTTTGAGAGAATATGCCCCTAATTCCCTACAATTTATTCTAAGCTTGTTTGTCTTCCCTTTATGTAACTCTGGGCTTGATCTCTATAGAGAAAGTATTACATGAGTTTCACAAAAGACACTAGAAAAAATGTATTTTTCCTGATTTTGGAACCTTGATGTAGGTGAATTGGGGATTTCCACTCAGCTTGGAAAAGGCTAAAAAACTGCCTTGGTGAAAAAGTTCAACTGCCCAGTTTTTCTTTGCTTTTTATCATTGCTGTCTGTTACCAGCAAAATTAACTTATCCTGAAGTTTTGCATGAAAATATTTTTTAAAAATTAATCAATTAATTTTTTTATGTGGCATCTCACTATGTTGCCCAGGCTGGCCTTGAACTCCTGGGCTCCAGTGATCCTCCTGCCTCAGCCTCCCAATAGCTGGGATGACAAACACATGCCATTATGCCTGGCTTCTTACTTATCTATCAATTTATTTATTTTTTAAAGTCATGAAAACAATTTTGAATTTCTTTTGCTTGAGTAATTTGCTTCTTGCCCCAGACCAGAATCTTTTAGCAGGCTCAGTCCCCAAATCCCAGCATCGTCTTTTGCAATGTAACAGCAGAGGGTGCTGTGAGCCTGTGGTTGCCAAGGCTTCTGCCAGAAACCGAGGATGAAAGAGCCCTGCTGATTCAGCCAGCCCGAAGGGAGGCTTCAGGAGGTTTCTGATTATCCTGTTCCTCGTGGATTCTGAAGACCTTGTCCATGGGTTGTGGAGCATGCAGGTGTAAGCAGGGAATCCAGGGACAAGCAGCTGTGCCTTTCTGCCCTTCTGGAAATCATTTATCATCTCTCTTTTTTTTTTTTTTGGAGACAGAGTCTCGCTCTGTTGCTCAGGCTAGAGTGCCATGGCATCAGCCTAACTTACAGCAACCTCAAACTCCTGGGCTCAAGGGATCCTCCTGCCTCAGCCTCCCAAGTAGCTGGGACTACAGGCGTGCACCATGATGCCTGGCTAATTTTTCTATTTTTAGTAGAGATGGGGTCTCGCTTTTGCACAGGCTGGTCTTGAATTCCTGAGCTCAAGCGATCCTCCCGCGCCTCTGCCTCCCAGAGTGCAAGGATTACAGGCGTGAGCCACCGAGCCCAGCCTATCATCTCCTTTTAAAATTTTTTTTAGAGACAGAGTCTTACTTAGTCACTCAGGCTGGAGTGCAGTGGTGCCATCACAGCTCACTGTAGCCTCGAACTCCTGGGCTCAGAGAATCCTCCCTCCGCAGTCTGTCAAGTAGCTGGGACTACAAGCTCGCACCACTGTACCCAGCTAATTTTTTATTTTTTTTCTAGCGATGGACTCTAACTATGTTGCCCAGGCTGGTTTCAAACTCCTGGCCTCAAGTGATCCTCCCACCTCAACCTCCCAAATCGTCTCTATTTTTGATGAATTTTAATCCTTCTCCAATTAAATTGATGCTTGATGTTTTATGCATTTAACTCCACCATTCTAGCCAGACTAGAGATTTCAAATAATTCTGGGTCATAATTTTATTCAGAAAACAGCGCTCATTATTCCTGTTGCCAAGGCTCCCTCTAAATTCCTTTGTACTAATTCTATCAATATCTAGAAGACAACAGACACATTTCTCTGTTTCCTTTTTTAAGCTGAGGCTTAAATATTGCCTCCAGGTTCTCTCTCAATTTTTCTCCATTTTCCATAAGTTCCAGATTTTTTTTTTTTTGGAGACAGGTTCTTGCTCTGTCGCCCAGGCGGCAGTGCAGTGGCATCATCATAGCTCCCTGCAATCTCAAATTCCTGGGCTCAAGCAATCTTCCTGCCTCAGCCTCTCGAGTAGGTGGGACTACAGGAGTGCACCACCACGCCCAGCTGATTTTTCTATTTTTAGTAGAGACAGGAGAAATCCAAGTCAAGAGGTCGAATGAGTAGTTGAATGAACAGCTCTAGAAAACAGCAGAGGTTGGTCTGGACAAGTGATATTAATTTGACTGTCTTTGGGGGACAGGCAAAGGCAGAATACAGATGGCTCAGACTGGATATTTTGAGGAGAGTTTAAGAGAGGTTCGTTTACAAAAGTGTGGATAGGGTCAAAGGAAACCAAGAAAAAAGGACTGCAGTCCCCTGGGGCCAGCAACCTGGGAGCCATTGCCACCCCTGGGCCTGCAGGGTTACTGGAAGCCAGAGAGAGAGGCCGTGTGGAGAGGGTGTCCTAACAGTAGCTGTGGACTTCAGTAAGGGACATCACCAAAGCTTGGTGACCCCTCGAGAATAAACACCCTGCCTTACTTTCTCTGGTCTCTTGCTTATGCCTCCCATTGGGAAAACCCATATGGAAGCCGAGGGAAGGGAGCCTGCAGCAGCCTTCCAGGGCCCCCTCCAGAGCACAGAGCGGGAGGCAGAGGAGAAGAGTGTCTGGAAGGGCAAAGAGGAGACATCCAGCACAGAGGGGAATTTAAACCTAGGACGAGAGGAAAAAAGAGGCCTGCCATAGAGCCTTGAGGCCCAGGGCCATTGAATGCTGGCAATGGAGATAGAGAAGGTGTGGCCAGAGGGAGTAGAAACACCAAGAATATCCTAGAAACCAAGTTAAGGCTAAGACTCCATTGTCAATTTTACAGAAGTAATTACCCACACACAGGTGAAATTTTCTTTTTTTTTTTAAGCCCATCAACTTTAGCAGTGGGGGGTTGTATACCAACTTTAGTGACACTAATGTTAATAACTTCTGATCACCCATTACCATCGGACCAGCCTTTTTTTTTTTTTTTTGACACAGGGTCTTGCTCTGTCGCCCTGGGTAGAGTGCAGTGGCGTCATCATAGCTCAGTGCAGCCTCAAATTCCTGGGCTCAAATGATCCTCCTGCCTCAGCCTCCTGAGTAGCTGGGACTACAGGCTAATTTTTCTATTTTTAGTAGAAATGGGGTCTCCCTCTTGCTCAGGCTGGTCTCGAACTCCTGACCTTAAGCGATCCTTCCCCCCTCGGCCTCCCAGAGTGCTAGGATTACAGATGTGAGCCACTGTGCCCAGCCCAATGTTCTTGCTTCTATTTATTTTATCTGCTAGAGCCCAGGAACAGGGAAAACAGAAATGATTTCTGGGTTGGTCCTTCCTTCAAAAACAACCAACCTTATATATAAGGCAAGAATCACCACTATCTCAGCAGTGCTGGTCCCCTTGCTGACTGCACGAAGGAGCCTCCCCTACGGTGCCCCCAGCAGTGTTACATGGTGCCTGTGAGCACAGGTTCCAGACGGAGGCAGAATGCCTGGGTCTGAATTCTGGCTACTTGCTGGACCTTGGGCAAATTACTTAACTTCTCAGCTTATACATCTGGAAAATGGGAATAGTAATAATAGTTGTGAGAATTAACTCAGATATCCCAGGTAAAGTACCTGGAACGTAGTAATTGCTCACAAGTGCTAGCTATTTTAATTCCAACAATGCCTGGAATATAATAGATGCTTGATAAGTACTTGTTAAATGAATGAATAATTCCAGTTGAAAAATTATTAAATTAGCAAATGGACCCTGCTTACCTAAGTGGTGATCATAAGAGATTTTATGAATCATTCAAAACCTTTAGGGTTTTAAAATTTCCATTACAGTAATAAAATAAAGCTGTTAACTTTAAGCTAATAGTAATCTAAGTGTTCTACTAATTGAATAATCAACTTGTTGGTTTTCAGAGAAGGAAAGAAATTATAGATGGGCACTACGACAATCAAACCACCAACAGGAAGCTGAGGCTCAGCAAATTCTAGGAGTCAAGGGTCTTCCAGAAGGTTCCTCAGCAGGGATGTGGCACAGCAAGTGAGGATAGGTGCAGGCAGTGCTTTAGTTTATTTTTAATTATTTGTTTTTCTTAAACTGAGTTTTTTGAAACTGAGGTTCCTTCATAAAAGGAACACATGTTACTGTGGTTATGTAAGGGAAGGTCCTGGCTCTTAGGAGACATGTGAAGTGTTATAATTTAGAAGTAAAGGGGTCATGATGTCTGTAAATTATGGTTAAACAAGTCATCAAAAAATAAGAATATATATAGCAAGAGAGTGATAGAGCAAATGTGGCAAAATGTGAATACTCTAGTTGGTGATTTACATGAGAATATATAGGAATTCATTGCATTTTTTTATTTGAATTTTTTTCAACATAAGGAGTAGGATAAATAGGTTACACATGCTTATTATAGAACAATTAAGAAAAAATAGAAATGTAGAAGAAATAAATACCCATGATTCTACCACCTAGAGACAGTCAATGTTGACATTTTGTTGTATGTCTTTTTGGTCTTTTTTATGCACTTTAAAATCATATTTGATATCATTATATATATAATTTCAATTTAATGACACATTTGGATGAGACATTTTTTCGACTTAGATGTATAGACAGGAAACAGCAATAATTTTAAACATTTAGAAGTTTAAAAAAGAACCTATAATTGTGTATTCTAGTGTATCATTTAGCTACGTACAAGCCATTTTCCTAGTGCAGCACCTGAGGCAGTATGGGGCAGTGGTTAGTGCACTGGTTTGGTGGCAGGTTGCCTGGGTTTGAATCTTGCTCAGGCATTGAGTGTCTTAGCTTTCTGAGCCTCTGTATCCTCATCTGTAAAGTGGGGCTAATATTGGTTGTTGGGGGGATGAAATGAATTCTATGTGGAAAACCCTGAGAAAAGAGATAGGTACTTACTGAATACTTAGTGCCTGTTGGTCTTCCCTCATCATCATTAGCTTGATGCCTAATTTCCCCAGGAGGAACGAGATGGTGAGGTGGATTCAGTGGGTTTTTTTTTTAAATCCTTGGTTCTTAAACTGAGGAGACCAAGGTCTGCAAGCATTCACAATTCTTAGAAGTCACCTACAGATGGTGGATAACTTTAATCTCAAAGGCACAGAAACAGTTTTTCTCTCTCTGCAGAGGACATCCCCCTAAAGGTAGCAATGCAAAGAGAGCACATCCTTTCTTAGTATTTTCCACCTCCCTCCCCACCCTCCTTAAGGAATCTTCCTGATCACTTGCCACTTGCAGGCTTCAAGTTCTCCCTAAAACTATATCAGTCTCAGATCCTTATCAGCTGACGTTACAATCAAGTTAGCCCAAAAGAGCTCATCTCTGGCTATAGAAAGAGTGCTTTTCCATCTTTATTTTTGTTTTGTTTTTGTTTTTGTTTTGTTTTGAAATTTTGCAATTCCCTCTGCTGTGAAGATTATGGAAGAATAAGAAAAGATGAAGGATAATATTATTTTATATCATGGGAAAGCTGCTTAAACATTTGAAGTGCTCAAATATACCACAATCTGCCTGGAGAACATTCTGGCAGTGGGTAACAAGAGCTATGAAACTTTTCAAACCTTTGACCTGGTAATACCAGTTTTGGGAATATACCCCAAGGAAATAACCCAAAAGGGAAAAAAATGTAACTTGTGCAAAGATTTTCATGTGCTGCTATTTATAAGAGCGAAGAATTGGGAATAATCCAAATGCCAAATAAGGGAATCACTCAGCAAATTATGGTATAGTGACATAAAGGAACACCAATAAAAGATTTTAAATGACAGGAATGTAGTTTCTGCTGGCCCTAGGGAATGTGTAGATTAGATTATTTTAAGTGAAAAACACCCAATGGAAAGGTTACAACTATGTATTATAAAATGTGTGTTGTGTACAAAAGTTTAGAATTGAATCTTGAGGAAAGGAAAACATATTTGAGAGTTGGGTCTGGATATTTGTTCTGTGATGCTGCTTGTGAATTGCAATATCTACAGTGCATTCCAGGTCTGACCATTTTGAGCCTAAAACAGCTATTTGAGCATATAAAGTAGATCTCAATTATATATTTATATATATATATATATACACACACACATATAAATACAGTATAAATCAACCAATAGATTGTTGCTTGGCAGCAAAAAGTCTTCATAGTTATGTCCCTAGGCATGGGAAAATGTGAACTCTAGCATCAGAACTCTTTGTTCTAGAATCAAGTGACTCCAAAGACTGGAGAGCTGCTGAGAAGATGTGCTGTGTGTTAAAACCTGTTTGGAATCAGTTCACTGTCTTCTGGCAGATAAATCCCCAGACATTACTAAGGGCTTACCAACAACCAGCTGAGTGGCAGGAACCTAGTTTTTCAATGGGGAAAGATGAGAAAATTAGATTTCAGAAGCCAAATAAATTGGAGATGCCAAAGAAACATTTACAAAAAAGTAACACTGACTCTTTAATAACTATTCACAAGCAACTTCACAGAAGTATCCAAACACAAGTGGTGTTCTAATGCTGAGTTGAGAAACAGTCTCTGGAGGAAAATGATTTCAGGTAAATTGTGATTAAGTCACCTCTTCTCATTGATTTAATATAAGGTTTCTCAACCTTGGCACTATCAACATTTGGGGTCAGATAATTCTTTGTTGTGGTGGGCTGTGCATTATAGGATGTTTAGGCAAATCGCTGGCCTCTACTCACTACATGCCAGTAGCACCTGCTCCAGTTGTGACAACCAAAAATGTCCCCAGACATTGCCAAATGTTGCCTGGGAGGCAAATGTCGCTTGAGAACCACTGGTTTATTAGATATTTTTGTGGAAATAATAGTACTTGAACAATAATGTGAGACTCTATGTATGAGGCGAATCTTTTATTTTTCTTTTTTTTTATAATCACAGAGGCCACATTTTTTTACTGATAACTCACTCTCTATATACATATAGTATTGCACAAATTATAAGTGGATCAACAATTATATTAATGATACAAACTCATGAGCATTTACATAAAACTACCACTCTAGATTTTGGTGCATTTTGTGCCAGGTACTTCAGTAAATAAAACCAACATAAAAGAACTCAGCTACTCGAATTCATGAGAACCAGCTTCCAAAAAAAGCATATATATCATCTCATAGAATACTTAATATGTCAAACCCAGGAAAATCAGTAACTAAGTGACAAAGGACACTTAAAGAAGTTGGTGATAAATTAGGTTAATATTGTTAAATCTTCAGTCCTTAGACTAGGAACCAAAAGTGTGCACTTTGGAATTTTAAGAAGACCCCATTTCTCCTTTACATTATGACTACATTCCAATAATCCTGGTGCTACAATGTCTTTCTGTAGTACAAGTTCAAATTTAAAAACAGATGGTAATTCACACAAAAGATTTAATAGATTCTTCCAAATAACTATATGATCTTCACCAATTAAAGAATTCTATCAATTGTGAGCACACAAGAGCCAGATTGCTTTAGCTTCACAGATTGCTCAGAGGGAGAGCACTGTCACTACTAGGAAGGGAAGATGAGTCCGCTCACCTAGGGTAGACAAAAGCCTTTGCCTCCTGGGTTTGGCCTCCTCAACACAGAATGAGGAGTGGCTAGATAGTTTGAGACTTTCACTAAAAGAATCGAAGTCAGCTTGAGCTCCCACCTTTGAGCAGACATTTCGGGTGACAAATGAAATGGATTTAAAAACAGGTGGATGAAGTATTTCTCACTTTTTGCTACCATCACTATAGTTCAAGAAAATCATTGCTCAGTACTGTTAAAGGGTATGCAGATGAGGCATCTGACAATGAAATTTTTGATAAAAATGTAAAAAGGCTATGCCAAGTTTGGGTGAAAAAATAATGCACCACCACGTTATTACCAGCAGTCAGGACTTCCTGCTTCTGAATTTTAGGAGTCACCAATCTGATTGGGAAAAATGCAGGGGGAGATGCACATTCAAACCATTCAATAGAGATCCATTTCCTGAACGGATTGATAGGTGCCCAGGAAGGCAACTTTTTAATGAAACTGGTTCTACAAGAAAGGGTACAAGAGAGTTAAGCGCAAGGTAGGATTTTTTTCCTTTACAAGAAAAGAAAAATGATCCAAAGAGAGTGATGGCGTTTCATTTTCTGTCCCCTACAGAGAATTCAAATATCACTGCTTCCTGAATCTAACACACTGGCTTCATTTTCAAAATACATCACTTTATTTTCCTTACAACGTAGCCACACATTAAGCAGGTGGCAATCACCTGATTTCTTCAGTAAGCCCCAAGGCTTCTGTAAGTGTTCCTGGAGCTCATAGTCAGAGGAGTCCTGAGGTTTCAGATACTCAAGCTTTCCCCACATCCACAAATTCCTTTGATGTTTGGGTTATTGAACACAACCTGACTGGATAATTTGTCTTCAACATAGTCCATTTCTGTTCCTAAAAGTGTTAGCCATGCTTTCTTTTCGATGAACACTCTGACTAGACCTTGAACAACTTCTTCATCAGAATCTCCTTTTGTTTTCGTATATTTTGTGAAAAAGGCCATTACAGACTCTGGTTCAGACACCGACTTTCACAGGCGCTGAGGCTTATCTTTAAGAAGTTGTTTTATGTTGTTTACTGCTGAAGGTGTCAGGGTGAGGGCAGCCGGGTGGGCTGCAGCTTCCTCTTGCTCATAGCCTGGATGGTGGCCCGGACTAAGGAAGCCCACTTCTTTGGTCTTTGCCACCCCAGCGCCCCGGTGCCTCGGGCTGAGTTCAGCAACCTCAGCCTCTCTCCATGGACACAGTGGGCGCATTAACCTTTTATTTTTCTTAAAACAGGTTGAGTTCAGCCACCCTCCAACTAGAGGAGGAACTAACTCACCAGTCTGATGGAGTCATTATGTTTGGGGTCATTTGCTGTTTGGAAGTTCCTAGAAGCATATTTTTTATCGGTGAAGAGTGAAGAGCATTCTAAATGGCAAATGAGAAAGGGCGTAGTTCTGGAGCTAACAGTTTGGCGACCACTGTAACTAGTGAGGCTGCCGACAAAGCTCGGAGAGCCAGATCAAGGACCAGGCCGCTGCACCAGCTTCTCCTGAATTGACTCCGATACCTGTTAGGAGCAAGGACCATACCTAAGGCTCCTAAACCAAGCAGCCCTTTGGAGGCTTTGGTGCGGGGGTGCCCATGGTGGTTTCACAACAGTCAGAAGTAGAGATGATGCCACTGTCATTCCATTGCCATCATATGTGGGGCAAAAATAGACTGGCAAGGAAGACCTTGGCAGTTTAAAGACATGATCTAAATAAAGAAAACTAATTTATGCCACTTGGCTTATTAAATCGATTAAGCCAATTACCATCTCTCCAAAGGCTCACTCGAGTTCCCAGCTGGGGGGGGTCACGTGGGGGTGGGTGGAAGCGCTGCCAACTGTCTGAGGTTAAGGAGATTAGAGCCAGAGATGGAGATGGAAACATGAAATTCATGCCCTCAAAAGATGGCAGGCCTCGGTCAAGGAGTCCCCAAACAGTTCACGATGGAGGGAAAGGAATTCAGTATTCATACTTTTTGTCTCTGGAGAGAAAAGAGCGCACATAATGAAGGATTGGAGTTCCTAGTTCTGTGATAGAGAAAAAACAAAAACCCTAAACCCCGTAAGAACATTAAGCTGTTCTCTGTTGAAGTGAGTTATGCTTTTGCCCTGGAAAGACTTAGGAAGGTAAAGGAAGAGAGAAGCCCAGAACATAACTAGGAGAAGGCCACCTTGAACACAGTTATTCTAGCTGTGGCTTTCATTTGGCTAACAAACCCTGGTTCTGGTTCAAATACCAGCTCTTTTGTTTACATATGGCTTTTACTTCTGTTCCAACAGCTGCATGTTGACACAGCAGCCCAGGTTAGGAGACCGGCAGAGGGGAGACTGCTCTCTGCTACAAATCAGGAGACCTGTGGACAGGTTACTTTTGTGACTTAGGTGAGCCATTTTATCTCTGTTGGCCTCAATTTTTGTATCCATGAAATGAAAAAAATTTTTTGAATAGAATTAATGATGAACAACTTTTTTTTTTAATAAAGGCCAACTCAGGAAAATAAAATATTTATAGACTTTTTTCTTTTTATTAAGAAGAGCAGCCCAGATGCAGCTTTTAAATCTTTCACCTTAAAATTAGATTTTGGGCTTTGGGTTGCCCATCACTGGACTATATAATCATTAGTTTTCCCTTCAGATGAATTACAGTCTTGGTTCTCTGATGGAAGTGACTTTTGTTGAGTGCTTCTTTATACCATTTCCAGTCAATTCTTTCCTTAACTACATCACCAGAAGGCTATTTGGGCAGAGTGTTTTCTATTCTCAAGAGGCTCTTGAAAAACTCTTGGATACAAATGATACTGTCCTATTTTATTTACACATACAGGCCTTAAAGTCTAGTTCAGCAATTACTACAGAGCAAAATCAATAAATATTAATAATTCAGCAGTTAAAGTAATGGTTTTCAGAAAGCAAGTCAGCAAATTTTGACAGGTTACAAACAACCAGTCAATTGGTTAGGACTGGAACTTCAGATATCTAGACATGTCTTCAAATGAAATGCTCTTAGAACACATACTGGAACAACAAAGCCATTGCCCCTGAAAGTGGGAGGAGCTCACTGAAATTTCGTTATGTAAAATTCTGACCACCTGATCAATTTTGCTTTAAAACTCTTCCAAAGCACAGAAGTTGGCAAACTTATGATAAAGGGTATGATCCTAGGAAATCAAAAGAGATGGCAAAACCAAAAACACTGTGAAACTTTTCCTTACTAATATTTTGGGAAAACAGTCTGATGGTTCCTTGAAAGGTTAAATATAGAGTTACCATATGACCCAGCAATTCCAGTCCTAGGACTATACCCAAGAGAAATAAAACCATACATCTGCACAAAAACTTGTACACAAATGTTTGTAGCAGTATTATTCATAATAGCCAAAAAGTGGCTCACGCCTGTAATCCCATGCACTTTGGGAGGCTGAGGTGGGAGGATCACTTGAGGCCAGGAGTTCAGGACCTGCCTGGGCAACATAATGAGACCCCCATCTCTACAAAAAGTAAAAAAAAAAAAAAAAAAAAAAAATTAGCCAGGCGAAGTGGCATATGCCTGTAGTCCTAGCTACAGGCTAGGCAAGCTGAGGCAGGAAGCTGAGGCAGGAGTTGGAGCTTGCAGTGAGCTGTGATTGCACCACTGCACTCTAGCATGGGTGACAGAGGAAGACCCTGTCTCCAATAAAAAATAAATAAATAAGTGGAAACAACCCAATTATCCATAAACTGATGAACAAATAAACTAAATGTGGTATATCCATACAATGGAATGTTATTTGTCCATGAAAAGAAATAAACTACCAATACACATTACAACACTGATGAACCTTGAAAACATCATGCTAAGTGCAAAAAGCCAGACACAAAAGGCTACATATTATGTGATTCCAGTCATATGAAATGTCCAGAATAGGTAAATCTATGAGACAGAAAGCAGATTAGTGGTTGTGTGGAGCTGAGTGGGTTGGAGTGATATGGGAGTGATTTCTAATGTATACGGGCGTTCCTTACCGAGTAACAAAAAATGTTCTAAAATTGATTCCTGCTGGTAGTTGTACAACCCTATGAATATACTAAACACCATTGAATAGTACACTTTAAATGAGTGAATTGTATGGTATGTGAATTGTATTTCTATCAAGCTGTTATAAATATTTTTAAAGCTGTTAAACCGTTATAATCTTGTTAACAAACAGAAACAAAAAACCCCAAGCCTTTGGTCTATGTGTGGTGCTGCATCGGCCTAGGCAGCAGAAGTTGGACTTTCTTAATGGGTCTGTTTTTCTTGGGCAATAATACAATTGCATAGTGTGCATGTGTGTTTGTGTGTGTATGTGTGTGTGTGTGTATCATCCTCAAACCTACCAGCTGAAAATGGATAGACTGCTAGAGCACTCTGTCAAATTATGCTATAACACGACATGGACCTTGCATTAAAACTGTCATCAGTCACTTATACTTGCTTCCAGCCTGAGGATCTATAAGCCATTTCTAAAGCAGATGTGAATCTGTAACTTGGGGAGCAGATCAGTGATCCAAATGTTCTAATAAATTGGCTATATTACAAATTGATCATGAGCTGACACTCTGACCTTTACCCATTGCAAATTCTTTTTTTTTTCTTTTCTTTTTTTGTTTAAAGGCTGGTCAAGTGAAGCAGTGGGAGCGGAGAAGGAACAGAGGAATCTGTAACTGGTTGTGATCAATTAGTTGTAAACACCACTGCACTTGCACCAACCACCCATTGCAAATTCTAAGACTTTAGGAGTGTCCAATTCTGGACTTAGCCTGTCCCCATGAAAGGCAGCAAGCCCATATTTGTGGAGTGTCTGATCTAAACAATCTTCCACAGTGTCTCTTTATTTTCTATCCTTATGTGTGGATCTATACCAAATGTTCTTTGTGGTAATTCTATCTTCTCGCTGTATTTCAATTCTAGAAATATCAAGTTACTTACTCTCTGACCCAGATATTCTAAACATGACTTAAACTCTTTCTTGAAAGAAAACAACAAAGTTCTAAAGTTGCTGTAGACACTGCTGTTAAACTAGCATGGTGATGCTTGTTCTAATAGTTATTTTATGAAATTATCATTGAAATATACTTAGAAACTAATGCTATCTTACTGGGAGGATTGCTCTAAGTTTTATAATGGCCTTCAGTGAAAAGAAATCAAATCCTCCCTGGTCTGAATGAAGAGTTGTATCTGGTGCTTGAAGAGTGGTTTGAAACAGCTGCCAGTCTTATTGGTGTCCACAGGGCCCAGAGTGAGATGGGGCCTCTGGGGTCAGAATGCCTGATTCTTAAACTGGCCACACCATTCTGGACAAGATACCTGACCCCTCAATGCCTATTCATATGTAATATGAAGATGAATAATAGTAACCATCTCACAGAGATGTTGGGAGAATTGAGTTAATTGTATAAATAAGTAAGGTGCATAGAACAGAGCCTGGTATATAGCAAGCACTCAATAAACTTTATCTGTTCTTCTGTGTCCTTATCAACCTTGTAAACTGACAGGTGGTGGTGGTGGTAGGGGCTCTGTTTACTTTCTGCCAGACTCCTCTGGCAAGGATCTTGGACTTGGTCCTTGAGAGCAAATGGATCTTCAAGGATAGGGCCATGCCTAAGCCGTGGGGTTCAATTCAGACAGATCAAGGCCATTTCCTTTCTCCCTGGGTAGGGCCATTAGAGTCTGTGAGGGGCCTAGTCCCTCCCTCTCCAAGAAACCAAATCCAGTAGGATGACTCAACCTTCCCTAAATGTACAACTTCCAAAGTTCTGGAGTGAATGAGCCGATCTCACCCCCCTGGTCCAGGATTATGGTGGAGAGTGGAGGCCTTTGGAGGTGAGACCCTGCACTCAGGATGAAATAAATCACTTAGCAGAGAAACCTGCAATAGCTTCCTTGGGCGTTCCTTGGTGCTATGACTTGCCCTGTTTAGACTTTCTTTAACTATAACCCAAAACCTTGGGTTTCTGGATTCCAGAATCCGCCTAGTCTTGTTCTGCCACTACAACTTGCATTCCGCAATCTCTTAGTTTGGTAGTGACCCTGCCTGTCTGCCCTCAGCTTGCAATTTGATACTGTAGAGCAACTCATGCTGACCTGTGCTCTGGTAATTCGAGTACGGTCTTGGCCAACTCTGGATCTTTCTGATTCTGTGCTGATACTATACCTATGTTGATATGCTCAACTCTACCTGTGCCCCTAAAAGTCTCCCTATCCCTGATAGGAGTTCAGGTCAACTTGAGACAGAGCACTTTCCTTCTACAAAGGGAGAATGCAGGGGCTGGGTGCAGTGGCTCACGCCTATAATCCTAGCACTCTGGGAGGCTGAGGTGGGAGGATTGCTTGAGGCCAGGAATTCGAGACCAGCCTGAGCAAGAGCGAGACCCCATCTCTACAAAAAAATAGAAAAACTAGCCAGGCGTGGTGGCACTGCCTGTAGTCCCAGCTACTCAGCAGGCTGACATAGGAAGGATTGCTTGAGCCCAGGAGTTTGAGGCTGCAATGAGCTATGACGACACCACTGCACTCCAGCCGGGGCAACAGAGTGAAACCCTGTCTCAAAAAAAAAAAAAAAAAGAAAAAAAAAATGCAGACAGGCACAGAGAAACCAAATTATTTGTTTAGAGAAACAGAGAAAGAGCTAGAAATTTAGCTGTTTAGCTGGGCCAGAATTAGAACCATCAGATCACACTGCATCTAAAATATAGTAATCAACAAGACTTCATTCTTAAATAAAATGTTGTTTTAATAAAATACTGCACATATATATTTTTCTTTTCCAAGATGTTATGAGCAGGATGGTTGGTGTGAAGGACAGTGTATGGTATAGTATATAATTAGTAGCAAAAACAAGGACTTTCAAATAAATACTCTTCAGCTTTTTTTTTTTAAAGGATGTTTCTGCAAATCAGCTAAGATTGGAGAATAGGCAAGGAGGAATTGGCTTTTCCTCTAAGAATGTGCTGTTGGTTGGCTTGGGATAGAGAAAGGAGTCATGTTTACCCTCCAGGAATCAAAAGTAACATTGGAGTGACCTTCTGGAGAGAGGAATCCTGGCCCTTGCCTTGCCATTTTGTCCAAGATTTCGGAGTTTAACTGCAACATACAAAAAGCATCCCTATAGAGTCGCCCTTTAGCCGTCTGAAGATCCAGTAGGGTGGATGTGGAGCCAGCGGAAATTTCTGGGGAAAGCAGAGCTGGGCTTATAAGGAGGAAGATGTAATGTGATAGAAGAGAAGTCGATTATGCCTGAATAGTCTGACCCAGTACTAAATCTAGGTCACTACAGCCATTCAGAAATCCAAGTAAATACAATGATAAATGTATACATGTATGTATAGTAGAAAAATACCAGAAGCAGAATTACCCCATTAACCACATAGTAATTATACTTTAAGTTGGTCCCCCATTATTGAGAGTGCCTTATCATATAATTGAAGCCATTTAGACATTGCTTGGCACATAGTCTGCATGATGTGCAACATACTAAAAACTCCACCTTAATCCATCCTTCTTTCCCTATCAAATCCACTGCTTCTTTCTCCTTTTCTTGGTAACAATGAGCACAAGTAGGAAATTCTCAGCTGGGATCTGTGGCCTGGGTTTGTGAGCTGGCCCTACCTGGAAGTCTTGCTTTGGTATATCTGGCAGAAGAACAAGTAAATCTTCAGGGAAAAATCCAGAACGACCCAACTTCTAACAGTCAAGGCTTTCTCAAATAGCTGCATTAGCTTTTCAAAAACATCACCCAATATGATTAGGATCGTAGAAGGGGGAGAGGGTCCCCTGAGCTGATGTTAGCACCTCTGGCCTCAAAATGGGCTGGCAGAAGACCCTAGTCCCCCTCAACCCCGGCACAGTCATGGACTTCAAATGCTGAAGACTCCACATCCCTTACAAAGACTTCTTGTGCGGCTGGCCCAGGACCCGGGTGAGGCAGTAGGGGATGACACTGACCGATGCCAGGGGCACTGCCGCACTCTTGCAGAAGGACAGGATGTAGAAGATCAGCTCGATTTGGGATGGGGGTTTTAAGGAGTCAAAGAGGTGCAGGAGGACAAGGGAGGCCACGATGCAGCCGAGGCGGAATGGGAGCCACTTGCTGAGTTTGCCCTTGCAGCTGTCCCTGTACATGCTAGAGTTGAGAGCCAGCCCCAGGCCAAAGAGTGTCCCCAGGTTCTTGAGGAGACTGGCAAAGGGCGTGGTGTCAATGTGGACCCATTCTGGCCGCTCACACCACCTCTTGGCTTTTTCCAGAGTCCACAGGAGGTCTACACCCAGCCCCTTTAGCAACAGGTAAAATCCAATGGCAAAGCTGAACAGGAAGAAGGTGATGAGAAAATATTTCTTGAGACTGGCGTTGTAGATGCTCTGGATGTGGCGGAAAGTTTCAGCAACAGCAATGCCTGAGCGGAAGAAGGAATGACTGTGAGAGAGAGGGAAGATTCTGGACCTTCATGAGAGGTGGATTTGCAGCAATGGGTGACATGCCATCTGTCCTGCCATTGTGGAATTAAATCACTAGACACCAGATTGGAGGGTCACCTGGAGGCTGGAGGTTTATTCCAGCCTCTTCTCAGCATAGACTGTTTCAGATGGAAGTGTTGTATCACATACATCCTCCCACTGCATGCAAGTTTCCTGTCAGGGGGGTCCTCCTGTCTCTACTTGAATACCCCCAAGGGTAGAGAGCTCACTCCCACTAGAACAGCCCATTTCATCCTTGAATGGATTTGATTGCTAAATAGTTCTTCCTCCCTCCTCCTCTAATACCATCTATTGGTCTCAGTTCTTTCTGCAGAAGTTAGCAGGTCATGAATGTAGACCCTCTGTCACACATTTGAAGACAGTTGTTCTCCCTAAACATTCCCAGGTTTTTCATGTGACGCGGCTTCCAGGTTCTTCCCCAAACATGGAATCTAGTACTAAATGCCGTGTTGCTTTTGTGATCACCACGATTACCATCTCCCTTGTTCTAAATACTCTTCTTCGAATGTGGTTGTGTTCCGCTCTCACAGCTCTCCAGGGGAAAATTCCACAATTTCCTTCAGGTCTCGTATTCTAGTGCCTCCCACAAACTCTTCCTTACACTTAACCTAAATCTTTTCTTCCCCTTATTAACTGGATCTAAGAAAAGAGACATTCAAAACCCTGAACCTATAAGGGAGATCAACTGCAGATCTCTATTAGGCTTGCAAATGAATGTATTTCAATAAAGCGCTTTCTTAGAGCACTGTGTTAATTTGTTAAATTTTGTAGATTCCCTGAAAATTAAATCAGGGCCCACTTCCAATTGAAGAGCAGTAAGGAGTACAGAATGTAGGCTGGGTGCGGTGGCTCATGCCTGTAATCCTAGCACTCTGGGAGGCCAAAGCGGGAGGATCACTTGAGTTCAGGAGTTTGAGAGCAGCCTGAGCAAGAGCGAGACCCCGTCTCTACTAACAATAGAAAAATTAGCTGGGCATGATGGCATGTGCCTGTAGTCCCAGCTACTCAGGAGGCTGAGGCAGGAGGATTGCTTGAGCCCAGGAGTTTGAGGTTGCAGTGAGCTATGGTGATGCCACTGCATCCTAGCCAAGGGGACAGAGTGGGACCTTGTATCAAAACAAAAACAAACAAACAAACAAAAAACAAAAAAACCCAACAAAGAATATAAAAAGCTCAGAGATTTTAAGCTAATTCAATTAGGTGAGTTAATTTGATGTAATATAACTTTTCTACACACTTAGTTGTGTAGATCTGGGCACTCTTATAGAAATCAATCATTTCAAATATCCCACCCTTGACTTTCAACCCACCGAAATGCTAACGGCTTTGATTACACACAGAACATGGCTGGAATGCTGGGATTTTGTCTTGATTAGGCAGAAATGAGATCGGGGGGGGTGGGGGTGGGAGAGAGGGAGCTGGAGCCACATACCTGACAAGACTCCAGCAACAACCTGATGGGGAAAGTGAGCAGCAAGGTAGATTCGTGACAGACAGACATTCAGCTGCACAGCCCAGAATCCCAACCACAAAATGACGTTCAAACACCTGTAATGGAAGAGGCAACCATAACAGAACCTAGGTGTGGATCCTTCAGCAAAGAAAACAGCCCCAGCAGGAATGTTGGAGCCTGGAAAACTTAAGTGCCATCAGTGGAATTTTTGCGAATTGAAGCCCCTACTCAAAAGGTCAAAGATGTCTGTAGCACATGGTGAACACTTGCATGTATGAATTTTAACCTTCCTATTTTATCTGTTTGATAGTTAAGGATTTGCACAGTGACTACACACCCAGAATTCCCTGTAGTAGGACTGTCTTATGTTTCTCTGGTTATTTTAACCTGGATGGGGTGACTCCACAGTTGGTGCAGAAATGGGTTTTTGTTTAAGCCCTGCTGCTGCCTCACTAGCTGGTCTTTAGAAGCCCCTTTATGGTGTTAGGCCTCCTGCTTTCTTTGAAACAAGGGGTTGCACTCATGGGTCCCTTCCAGCCCAAATATCCTGTGTCTCTAATGTTCACCCTCAGCAAAAGTGCCACAACTCTAATCAGTGCCAACCCAAGCTGTGGGAATGAGCTGAGTGTGTAAGGAAGAGCAAGTGGTGTGTCACCTGCAGACAGAGCCACCTCCTGCCCTCACCACACACCCCAGTGGTGAGTTCTTACCGAAATCTGTAGGTCGGCCTTTTCTTTTCCCGAAAGATAGAGAGGGTGGATGTGACCATCACGTAGTATACACCTGCTGTACCCATGGCATGGCCGGACGGACTCCCTAAAGGGCAGGAAAGAGGTGAATAGACTAAAGGTGAAAAGGTCTTCATCTGGAAGCTGCCAGGGGGCATCATCTCCCCAGCCACCCAGCCATCTGTGTCCATCCACCCATCCATCCACCCAGCCATCCACCCAGCCATCTGTCCATCCAGCCACCCATCCAGCCACCCAGCCATCTGTCCATCCGTCCGTCCATCCATCCATCCACCCACCCATTCATCCTACCATCCATTAATTTATCCATAACTTGTTTATTTAACAAATATCCATGTGCCGAGCATTGTGCAAGGCTCTGGGAATACAATGGGGAGCAAAACCAGAGAAGGTTCCTGCTCTTGTAGTTATGCACAGTCTGAAGATTACATGAAGAATGAACATACTTGGTTCACAGTTGCAAACTGGTCTGCCCTCCATCACTTCTGTTCTACTCTCTCCTTGCTCACTCTGCTCCGGCCACTTGGGCTCGTTGTTCTTTAAGCATGCCAGGCATGCTCCCACTTCAGGCCTTTGCATGGCAATCCTCTCTGGCCAGACAGCTCTTCTGCCAGAAACTTCCTGGCTGACTCCCTCACATCCTTTGAGTCTTGATTCAGATTTCACCTTCCCAGTGAGTCCTACTCTGACCACTTTATTTAATACTGCAACCGGTTCCCCTTGCTGATTCCCCTGCCCTGAGAGATAGAGGGTCTGGAGGTGTGCCACCCAGAACCCCTCCTGAACAGAAGAACTTATTTCCTGCTGTTGAGAGTGTGATGGCAGATGGCCCTCCACTGTCAGCCTTCTCCTAGGCTGAAGAAAGCCACCTTGATCAAGGTTACGCTCTCCCTGGGGGCAGCCTGCACCCAGTAACTGGTCTATATTGGGGCATAAAGGTCTGGTCCCCTTGACCTAGCTCAGGGCAACTCTGAAGAGCCATCCTCAGCTTCAGAGTTCCCTGTGGGGTCAGTTGAGACAGAATCGCAGGACTTCTCCGTCTGCCCTGTTGGCTCCGGCCCCCTCGCTCCCACAAGTGTTGATCCCAAGAGTATCTAACCTCCTGCACACGAATCGCCAGCTGAGCCCGCTTTCCAGGGAGCCCCATAGGAAAAGCCTTTTTTTTTTTCTTTCCTTTCTTTCTTTCTCCCTCCTTCCTCTCTTCTTCCTCCCCTACCCTCCTCCTCCTTCTCCTTTTTTGCACATGAAGGATCATCTTCTAATACCCTACATACTTATTAATTATGATTTTTGTATATTGTACCTCCTCCATTAGAATTTCAGCTCCATGAGGGCAGGGATCTTTGTATCTGTTTTGTTCACTGAAAAGGTATCCCTATCACCTAGAACAGGGTCTGGCACATAGTAGGTGCTCAATAACTAACAGTTTTATGAATGAGTGAATATTTTCTGAAGTGAACCAATGGTCTATGAGAGTGAATAACTAAGGGACATTCCCTGGTTTGGGGGTCAGAGAAAGGGTCTCTGAGGAAGGGAGGCTAGTATTGAGACCTCGGGGTGAGGGAAGGGTTGCATCTTCCTATTACATAGTAAAAAATTAAATCTATCATTTGATTTAACAGTACCTATCTGGCTGAAACTAACAAATTGAAGGCAGGGTGGGGGATTGGATGGTCAGCTCAGGAGGACGTATCCAGTGGGCCAGGATGCTGGGAAGGACAGTCAGGGGCTCAGGCTTCTACCACTTTCCCTCCCTGGACAAAGGGCCATCGTGCAGTTACTGTCATAAGTCCTTTGCACAGAGGGGTGCCCATGCCTCCCTGGACTAACAAGTCAGCCTCTGGAAAAGGCAGATTTCCAAAGTGACAGTAATAGGCCATTCAGGAAGGCCTTGCTGAAGGGAATTAAAGTGGATTTGTACCTAATTGAAGACCATGACAAAAGTACGAAGGAATGTCTCTCCTTATGTCCTCTCAAGGTCAGCTTCATCCATATGAATGGTAACAGGTGTCTATGATGAACAAGGTCCACCCCACTTCCGTCTTTACAGGGGCTGGGACTCTTACCTGGTCCAGTCTCACAGGTGACAGGGAACTGCTTTATCAGTGGCACGGAAGTATTGCTGTAGTAGTCGGTGTCCAGGACCCACCAGTATGGGCGCTGTCCAAAGAGAATCCTGTGGAAAAACAGAACCAGTGCCTGGAGTTACTGAATGGATGCTTTTGCCTGAAGCCCACACCTTTGAGAAGAGAGAGTAGCTTGAAGAGAAGACCCACGTGTTGCCTCCAGGAAGGAGAACTTGGTAACTGGGGAGAGGCATGGGAGGGACACTTTTTATGACACATCCATATAAAACGCTTGCATTTTGAACCATTTGAATGTATCATCTATTCAAACATAAATAAATAAATAAACCCAAGATTCTAAAATCCATATTAATGGCAGCAATGTGACTTTTTTTGTTTGTTTGTTTGAGACAGGGTCTCGCTCTGTCACCCAGGCATCATCATAGCTCACTGCAACCTCAAACTCCTAGGCTCAAGTGACCCTCCTGCCTCAGCCTCCCGAGTAGCTGGGACCACAGGCGTGCACCACCATGCCTGGCTAAGTTTTCTATTTTTTGTAGAGACAGGGTCTCACTCTTGCTCAGACTGGTTTCCAACACCTGGGCTCAAGTAATCCTCCGCCTCCCAAAGTGCTAGGATTACAGGGCTGAGCCACCACACCAGCAGACCTTTTTTTTTTAAACCCCAGGAAGAATTTGTCCTGGAAGAATGCATATGGAAGTTTGTAACTTGGATTTGAATATACTACAGGTTCCCTCTTCTCTTTCTTTAGACCTCAGGGAGTCTTGCATTTTCTCTAACATCAGAGAATGCACCTCTGCACCAACGACAAGCCCCACAGGAGATGTGGTCTCCATCCCCATCAGAATTGCTCTCTGTGAGGATGTAGATAGCTTTAGATGCTTGCTCTGTACCCTCTCTGCTTTGAAACAGACTATCTCAGACAAACCATTTCCCCTTTAAAAGCACTAGGTATGTTTTTCACTGTGGAAACAGGTGTCAAATTGTAACAGAGGGAATGGCCTGAAAAAGGGTAAAAATGTTTTCTGTCTCTTTAAAACTTCCCTGACTCTTTTTGGGAATTAAAACCTACATCCCTGCCTCAGGCCAGTGGTTGGAAGGGGCAGGGGAGTGTCTTCAACTATAGTTGAACAACAATAGCCTAAAGCTGAGAACCCTCCCTTTGAAAGCTCTGTATTTCTGCCTGTAGTTAGGAAAATTGGTACTTTAAGACAGGAGTCTGCCATTTTCCTTATTTGCCTAACTCCTCTTTCCTTGTCCTCTACCCCTTGTCCATTCTTCTGATGTGGCCTTGGGACAAGTGCCGAGCTTTTGGTAACAAAATGTCAGGATGACTCTTTTTCCCTGTGCTGGTGGAACAGTGATTTCTCACTGAAATGAGGGACAGCCATTAACTCTGACCTCCACCAACACAGAGAGAATCTGTGGTGCTTTAATTGAGATCAGATGTTTGGAATAACCCTTTATCTTTCTATTTTTTAGGGCCATGCTGCTGAAGGGGACATTACAGGCAAAATTTAGTAGCTTTCTCAACAGAGGTTTCAGGAATCTCATCAGCCTGCCCTGGGCTCTGGAAACTAATAACCATTTTTTTTCCCTACTCTAAAGAACTTTTATTGTTACAGCAAAAGGATACTAGAGTTGGAAGAGATCTTAGGCATTGCCTGATGGTAGACATAGATAGTTTTAGGGATGGTAAAAGTCTTAGAGGGCAGCTGGTCCCCTTTGTTTTTTAGATGATGGAATAGGGGCCAAACCAGTACTGTGCTAGAGTTGGGTGGCTAACAAGAGTCAATCATTAAAAACTCAGGAATTTTACAAGCCAGAACCATAGCTATCTTGGAAGTGGCCATAACGGGGGTGGGAGGGGAATATTTACACGATGGAAATTGGCAAGTGCTAAACTCGGGGTTTTTTTCCCCCATAGAGTCAGTTTATCAGCACTGGATATAACATAGTTCTTAAGAGCACTGCCCCTGACGCCAGCTTGCCTGGGCTTCAATCCTGGCTCTGCCATTTACTAACCATATTGGTCTAATTTAACTCAGTGCCTTGGTCTCTTTATCTGTGAAATGTTAGTAACTACCCCACAAGAAAGCAATTAGCACATGGCTTGGCACATTCTAAGTGTTCAATAAATGTTAACGATGATTATTATAGATTGTAAAACAGAAACTCAGAGAGTTGATATGATTTGCCAAGGACATGTAGTTGGTAGGTGGCAGAACAAGGGCTGGAGCCCAGTTCCCTGGATTACTTTTCATTACCCCGCACAATAGGCTTTTGAATCATCTATGTTTCCTTTCTTTATACATCCTCTCTCTTCTTTCATACATCTATCCTTATGTTACTATTCTACTTCAAAGTAATAAAACTGTCTCTTTGCTCAAAGCCTGTAACTCAGAATTCTCACTAAATTCAACCATCCGTCTACCCCTTCAAGCCATATGAAATTTTCCTGTATCTTCAACTCACTGACAGGTTTTCTCTGCCCTCCCTCTTTATGCAGATGATCCAAAGTCAAGCGGGGGAAGTAGACTATGGCTTCCTGAACAGTACTGGGAAAGCAACTTCTGATGGACAGACATTTCCAGAGGGAATGCCAGCCAATTTTCTTGCCGATCGCCTCCCTGTAGGGTTCTTACCACTTAAAAACAAGGTTGAGCCAGTCTCCAATCACAGCTACCCAGAGGAGTTTGATGCCCACGGCTTCTCGAAGATGGAACCAGATGGGGAAGAGGACATAGAAGGCATTTCTGAGGTCTGCGATCATGGACACCAGGATGAACCAGTCCTGGGAGTCTTGGTAATTCACCTGGAGGTAGTGCGTTGACTGGATCCCAAAGTCATGGAGAGTGTTCATTCCTTCCTCCATCCTTATTTCCTTGGCACCTCAGGAAGCCGTCGGCAGAGCCCTTGCAGTTATTTCAGGCTTGGTGGTGATTGCTCTGCTATCAGCCTGTGCCTTGCCCCTGTTTTATACACCCTGTATCCAGTCTGCAGGTCAACCCAGCCCTGATCTTTGGACTCAAAAACTACATTTGTCTAAAATTTATTGAACAAAGGTGCATCACCAGTAGGTTGATGCAAACATGTTCAGGGTGATTTACGTAAAATAGAAAAACAGGCACACAAAAACAGCCTGATCGGCCATGTACCCAGCAGAGCCAATCATTAACTTTGGCATGCTGCTTGACAGTGCAAGGGGCTGCCCTCCTGGTCCCTGAAACCAGGCCGGAGACACAGGACAGAGTCTAAATCCACCATGGTTCTTGCAAAGGTGTCTGATTTCCTAAGTGTGCAACTTATTTGGGGACAAAGAAAAGTCCTGGTGCTCTAGCTGTTCAAGTTTTAAGTTATTAATTTTTAGATATAGTAAGTTCTATTTTGTATTGGGGACTGACATCTTGCTGGTCCTTCCTTAGCTATATTAGAATCTATCATCTGTCTCTGGGTTGGGAGATCAATCCTCTTCCCAGTATTGGTTCCATATCTCTAAGGGCCAGAAAGTAATGATTTTGTTGGTTTGTTTCCTTGAGACGGGGTCTCACTATGTTACCCAGCCTGGTCTCGAACTCCTGGGCTCAAGTGATCCTCCTGCCTCAGCCTCCCAAGTAGCTGGGATTATAGGTACATGCTACCACGCCTGTCTAGAAAGTAATCATTTTTGAATGCAGTGATTAATTTGTTTAATAACCTTAAAGTTAGGACCTTTGGGGCTTTAACTCATAAGTTTAAGCAATAGAATGAATATATATATGTTCATGCAACAACAATATGATGAATGTATGGTTTTAAATAAGCATATCGGCAAATAGGTAACTGGGGAGCCTGGAGAAAAAGTTTGAAATTTTTAGTTATTTTTGAGAAAGAGTATCTGTATCTTGAGCTTTCTTTCTCATATATATGTGTATATACACAAATGGAGCTTTCTTTCACATATATATGATCTTGAACTTTCATGTGCACATATGTGAAAGAAAGCTTGAGACATTATTTTTGTTTGTGTATGTATGCATATATAAAGGGTGGCTGCTTTCCCTTCTCGGGACAAAGGGCCATGGTGCAGTTACTCTCACAAGCCCTTTGCTCATGGGGGTACCCGTGCTTCTTTGGACTAACAATTCGGGTTCTGGAACAGGCAGATTTCCAAAGTGATATATATATCAGCCTGCAAATGATAGAGAGACCAAAAACCTTGCACTTGGGTCACCTAGGACTCTGAAAGGAGCGGGGAATGAATCAGGTGATGGATTCATGCGTTTTCAAAGATGAGAGCCAGTGGGAATAAAACTTTAAAAAACCCCCCTGAATTTCCCATCAGAAAGTCCAATTGACATGGAAGGGGTAGGTTGGGGACAGGGAAAAGAAACTAAGAGCTAATGAGTCTGCAGCAAAGGTTGACAGCATTCCACGCTGGAAATGATTAAATCATAGTCCAGGAGGCATGAGTGGGAGTCTCATCCCCACCCCCCCAGGGGCTCCCACCCAGCTCAGGCAGACTCCAGTTGCCCGTGACCACATTGTTTCTGCTGGTCCAAGCGACCGTCTCCTGCCACAGCTAGCCCGGAGAGCAGGTAATGTGGAGGTGGCTGTGGGTGGATGCAAAGGAAGTTTGTGCTTGGCAGTATTGCAGGGGGTATGTTTGTTCTGCATTGTCAGGACTGCCGGGCCACAGGTAGGGGCCTCACCAGAAGAGGTAAACCTTCCTAGAAAGTATTGAGTAACTACCGTGGTGATCTCTTGGACCAGAGTTTCTGTGGTCTGAGGTGAGTTGAGGGAAAATGGGGCAGACCCTCTGACAAAACATCCAAAGGCCACCGTCTGGGTCTCCGCAGGGCTGCTGGGAGCCAGGGTCTCTCAGTCGGGCGGGGCTCAGTCACATGCTCAGCATGTGGGGAGCAAGTGGAGAGCTCTATCTTCTGAGGAGCCTCAGGGAGCACGCTGGTGTTGATGAGTCCTGATGGAGCTGATATCCCATTCTGGGCACACAGTGGCAGTGAGCACATCTCCCCGGCAGACTGCCTGCCAGGCTGGAGACCCTCTTGGTCAGAGCAACCACGTATCACATCATGAGACTAGTGCTCACCTTTCTACCTTCCAGCCCTTTCTTCCTTCCTCCAGCAAATTTTTCTCATGTGCAAAAAGAGAGGAGACCCCAAAGGACCCAAGCCTGTTAGAATGCTGACCAAACTGAAAAATTCTGGATCCTTGAAGGTCTTGTGAATATATGAGGAGAATATTGTGCATTTGAATGGCTGGTGGTTTTGCTGAAAATCCCCTCCTTAAAGACCTGTCTCCAGAGAGGGGATCCCACCATCTCCCCCTAACTCTTGCCATCTTCCCTTTCAAGAAGTTCTCCAGTTTAATTCAACCAACATTTTCTGAGCAAAGCACCATGCCCGGCTCTCTGAGGAATTAAAAGTTAAATTCTGCCTGTCCTCCTGGCCCCTGCCAGTCTAGTGGGACAGGGGAGGCCAGACATTTACACAATGATGTAAACTGGGGGGATTCTCAGATGGAAACTGCATCTCATTTGTACAAATATCAGTGAGCTCCCTATTATTTTGTCCTCAGCAGAGAAGACTCAAGATTTATTCACATCTTGTAGGGAAATGGCCAGCTGAGTCTGGGAAGCTGTAAGCGGGGTGGAAATTATTTTGGCTCCTCTTGATTAGGTACAGGAGCAAGGTGCTCCTCAGGCATTTTCTCCACAAATAGAAATCCAGAGGCTTCAGGATCTTGGTTTGGGAAGAACATGAAGGAAAGGTGCCAGAAAGTACAGTCTGGTCTGCTGTTAAATAAGTGCAACTGGTTCCAGTGTACTGGCACCTTCTCCTAGGGCAAGGTTGATTCATTCACTCAAATAAGTTTGTTTGCAGATGGGAAAGCAAGGAGGGAAAGGAGCCACAATTTACCACACACCTCATAAAAAATTGCATTTATTAGTAAAAAGAAAGTCTGATTTTACCTGAAGCTGAATTCTCTATTCTGGGTGAGGCCCTGGGCTGTGTAGAGAGAGGAGCTACTGGTCCGTCCATTACTCAGTTATTATACCTACAATGGGTCTTGTCCACACATTGCAACAGGGGTACAAAACCTAGCTTCATCCCACAGCTATGTCTGAGAAACAGGGTAGATTTCTCTGAAGGTTTACAGCCCAAACTACAAGATGAACCATTTTCTTTTTAAAAATTACTTGTTTTGTGCTTTTTTCCCCCTCTTCCTACCAAGTGACCAGTGGGGAAGGTGTTTAGTGGGGAACAGGGGAAATTGGCCAGATCAACTGCTGTCACCTTCTCAGTGAGTGACCCAATTCATGTTTTAGAAAAACATGTTGGGGAAAACAGGCAGAGGGAGAGGTGGATTAATCATTGCCAGCCAGTGAAAATGGCTGACTTATCTCTGGCTCGGTGAGAAAGTTCAGCTTTAGGACTTTGAACTGTGCATCTGTTGACCAGGTGGGGGAAGCGTGGAGCGTGTCTTAGGATGGGCTGGACGTTTTGTCTGCAGAAAAATAGCAGAAAACATTTGCTGCGTTGTAAACAGTTAAGCTCACTACCTTAACTGCCACCCCAGGGTCTGCCTTGTAGCAAAAATCAAGCGAATCACCAGCACCTTTATGGGAATCACAGACTGCCCGCACTCTCTCTCTTCCTTAACTCCCTTCCCCCAAAGAAGCTGTTGTTCCTGCCAGGAAGTGGCCTGTTTCCGCAGTCAGCCAGTTCCCTCGCAGGTGGCAGACTCCTCTCCCACTCTTAATCAACCCTTTAGCCGAGCCACCCTAGGAAACATTCTTGCTGTCAAAGTTGATCCTTCCCACCAGGAGTTAAACTTTGTTGATGGTGCACTGCAGAGGCAGAGGGAAGGGAAGGAAGCTTCCAAAAGTGTGGCCAGGACTATCTAAAAAAGGGTCATTTTCCCTTTTGGCCTGGTCTATATCCCAGAGGCAAATAAGGGCTATTAGAGGAGAGAAGGGAAGCGTAGCTAGAGCTAAGACTCCAGCCCAAACTGCTGTCCCTCCTTGCTTCAACTCACAGATTCTTTGGAATACTAATGACCAATTGAAGAAGGAGGGAAGGGAAACAAGTGATCAATTGCTGAGCCACAGCTGGGCCTGGTGTGGGGTGGAAGGTACACCTTCCTTTTCCTTGGAAGACCCTCAGAAACTCTCAAGCCTCCACACGCCCATTACCAGGATTTTAAAAGTAAAATAAAATAAGATTAAAGAGCTCTGCAACCTTGGCCAAGTCACTGGAGTCTCTCTGGGTTTTACTTTTGTCAAGTGTAAAATGAGATTCGGTGACCCTCGTCTTCTGTTCAGCTCTAACATTCCCTGAGTCTGTGGATGTCCTTTCAAAATAGCTCCAAAGAAGTGGTGCCTGGCTTTTAATTATCTAACAGAAGTAAATGATTAATTATTGCCAGAAGGAAAAGATAAATGTGGTCATATTTAAAAAAATAGTTCCAAAAGTAATGCATTCACATGGTTAAAAAAAATTCAGGTTTTCTAAGAGTGTCCAGTGAAGCGCGTGTTCCTCCTACCCCTGGCCACCTTCTAAACAGCGGGGCAGACAGCTCAGCCCAAACCTGAGGGGCACCATGAGCCAGAGAAGCCCCCACAATTCTCTGCTAAAGTCAGCTCCCCAGGCGGCGCCTGCCGCAATGCGGACCGGAGCCATCTCTTCCACTCTCTTCTGTTCCCTTTTTTTTTTTCTTCCCCGGCTCTGCCCATGTCATCCTTTAATCAACTGTTTAAGAGCTGGGGAAATTTCATCCCAAACGAAATGCCTGGGTTGTACAGTCAGTCGTTAGCCCTTGCCTTTTCTGGAGCCCAGCTGGGGGAGATAATTAGGAAATTAGTAGTCTTGAACCCTTTGAACCCACATCTTACTCCCTCTGAGAGTTCCCAAATGAGAAGCCTGATGCAGACAGGGGAAGAGGTGAGGCCCAGAATTGTCCTGAAAACTAACAGTGAGGTTCCTTGTCCCCAGGCCCGGGGGTGGGAGAGGGGGCTGTGGAACTATTCTGAGCTATGCAAACACAGCAGGAAGTAAACAGCCGCCTGTCCCTGCCAACACCTGTCTCCCTGGACAGTCCTGACCTCCAGCCAGGGGGTGGGAGAGAGAGGGACAGCGGCAGGGAGTGTCCAGCCTGTCTCCCTCCTTTAGGGTGGAAAGGAACGGCAGTGTTGGTTTTATTTTTAAGATATCCTTCAATTTAGTAGGTTTGAAGTGGAAAGAGAGGCCAGCACCCGGTCGTGTAAGTCCGGGGGATCTTTCTAACCTTGAATGGCAGACAGCAGGACGCCTGTTGCTACCTCCTCAGAGCATGTGAGACTTCAGCCTCATTTGCTGTCCTGGGAAATCACTTGTGACTTTCTCATTGTCAAATCTGCTGATTGGCCTTTACTCTTCCTTCTCAATCATTTGGCCACATCTGACATTTTTGATAGTTAACCGCCTTGAAATGCTGAGTTCAATGTTGCCCCAGCAAGCTCGACTCTCCTTTCTCTTCTTCCTCCTTCCATAGTCAGCGTGATGTTGGACCCTGCCCAGTCAGACATCACCTGGATGTCCCACACAGTCCCTACACCCACAAGTTCCTTTCATACCTGTTCTTGCCCAGACGCCCCTGCTTTGCAAATGAATCTGCTCCCCTCTGCCATCTTCCTGGCACTGAGCCTGGCAAACTTGGAGTCACCTTTGACACCTTTTCATGCCCCATTTGCAGTTACTCATCAGGAACTGTCCAGATATTTCCCACACTTACTGCCCTGGCCAACCCCTCTCCCTAGACCCACTAGGACGACCCCTTTCCTTCTTGCTCCCCACCCCAAGCCATCCCATAGACTACTGGCAAAGGAGTCTTCTTACAATGCAGTTCATTTCACTTGTCACCTGAAAAATATTCAGTGGCTCCCCATTGCCTGCAGAATGAAGTTCAAATGCAAGCTCACCCACAATTGGACCCCAGCTTATCTTTCCAGTCTTATGCCCAGCAGCCCCCTTTGTGGCCCCCACATTCCAGATATGCTAGAGGGGTTTGGATTTCCCAAACATGCCTTGGTTTTCCTAACTTTACTCTTCCCTGCACCTGGAATATCATTTCCCCCATATCCATGTGTCCAGATTCTAACCATACTTCAAGGTCAAGCTAACAAAGGCTTCTCAATTCACTGACACCCCCACCCCCACCAGCTGTAAAGGATCTCTCTGATCTGAACTCCCCTAGCACTTAACTGTTCCTACCTTAGGGCACTTATCAGTTCAGCCCTTGTAGTATGGTTGTTTTGCGTATTTTCTTAGCCCTTCTCCTGCTATCCTGAGCCCTGAGGATAGCACCCCTTCCAGCTTCCAGAACTGAGCTCTGCTTACATATCTGGTGCCCAGTATCTCAGACTGTTTACATGGCTGTGAAAATGCTCCTATCCCTGATGCATGCTCCTTTGCATCGTGCCTTTGCCTCTCTCCCCATGGAGATATAAAGTTTGTGTGCATCCTTTAAATCTGGGCTTGATCTTGTCACTTGTCTTGGCTAACAGGACATGAGCAAATGTGATGCAAGTAAGGGCTTGAGAAGCATTCACTTGCCAGGGCTTGTCCTCTCTGGGCTACTGTTGGAATCCTGGACCACAAAGGGGAGAAGTCCAGGCAGCCTACTGGAGACTTGTTGCTATAACATGTGGCCCGACAGCCAGCCCCAGCCACCAGACATGAGTGAGGCCATCCTAGACCACCCAGCCCCAGTCCATCTGCCAGTTAACTGCGGCCACATGAGTGATCCCAGGAGAATCCAGCAGAAGAACTGCCCAACTGAGCCCGGCCTATATTGCTAGCCTATAGAATTGTGAGCAAGGTAAATTGATTTGTTGTTTTAAACCATGGAGTTTTAGGGTAGTTTTCTTATACAGTAACTGAAATACTCAGTAGATGCTGGTTAACAAAATATTAAATAATCACTCACATTCATTGAACATTTACTATATGCCAGGGACTAGTTTTGGAAAACTACATGGATATACTAGTTTAATCCTCATAAAAATCCTAACTTAGATTTTATTACTGTCCCCATTTTACAAGTGAGTAAAGTTATTTCACAGAGAAGTTAAATAACTTGCCCAAGGTCACATTTCCTAGATCCAAACCCCAGCAACCTAGCTCTAGAAGCCATACTTCAAACCACTCTACCACATTGTCTCTGCTTACCCAGAATGAGGAAAACATTAATTTATTGACCTACTGCCTCCAAAACATGCCTTCCCCACCTACATGCCAAATTCTATATTATTTTGTGGTCCAATTTTCTAACCTATGTTTTTTTTTTTTTAAGAAATGGGGTCTCAATCTGTCACCCAGGCTGGAGAGCAGTGGCAAGATCATAGCTCATTGCAGATTCCTACTCCTGTTCTGAAGCAATCCTCCTGCCTCAGCCTTCTGAGTTGCTAGGATTACAGGTGTGAGCCACTGCACCTGGCTTAGCCCATGCTTCTAGCCCTCCCACATCATGCCCTCTTGGGTCTACCCCCAGTCTCTGGGTCCCTCCTGGGCTGTTTCAGGGACATGACAGGGTGGGGAACTGATTTACAGCTCCGCCGGCATCCACCGACCCAGAAACCCTTTGGCCCGTCTCCTTCCTGCAACCTTTACTGAGTTGTTGGTTCAGGTGGTGCAGGTCTCATCTGTAAAGGAAATGCTTGGGCTCAGAGTGTCACTATTGTCCTGTGTCCTGTGTCCTGGATTGACCTGTGCAGCCAGGGTGATTTTTCACTCAGGATGTTTGGACTCCCTCAGATCTTCCCTTTTGAGGTAGCCAAATGATAAAATGAATGTGACATGGTTTTTAAAAAGACAAAAAAAAAAATTACTCAGATTTAACAGCTGTTACTGTTTATTCAAATTTCAACAAAGATGTATTTAAGGACCCATAAATGGGCATGACAGCACACTGCACCCCAGGCTATCAAGCCCAGGTTCAATGTGGGGAGTGAGTGGAGGACACACGTGGACAATGGCCTAGAGTTCAGCGTGTGAACCTCGCAGAGTTCTGTTCAAAGTACTAGGGGAGCAGGGAGAACAAAGCAAATACATTTGCTCAGGGCAAGGCAGAGGGAGTGATATTTGAATTGGGTTTGAGAGAATGTTACCAGATGAAGAAGGGAGGAAGGGGGAAAAGGAAGAGAGGGGCTGGGTGTGTGGCTCACACCTGTAATCCTAGCACTCTGGGAGGCCAAGGCGGGAGGATCGCTTGAGGTCAGGAGTTTGAGACCAGCCTGAGCAAGAGCCAGACTTCATCTCTACTAAAAATAGAAAAAATTAGCTGGGCGACTAAAAATAGAAAAATTTAGCCGGGGAGCATGGTCTGGGGTGTCTGGAGCGTGGGCATCAGGGTGGGGGTGGGATGGGGAGCAGGGGCCTGAACCCAAGTTAGTGAATGACCCAATACACCCTGCAGAGAGCAGGAAGCTCTGAAGATTTAAAAGGGGGAAGGTGGCCAAGGAAAAACTACAGGAAGGGAGGGAAGGAAGGGGGAAATTCGCCTACAGAGTACCTGCTCTGGAAGTTAGACGTGAATTCCGTGGCTAGGATGGTGTGCGTCAGGCAAGGCCGGCTGATGTCTCCCAGGACACCTCAAGGTGGTTTCTTGGTGAATTCCCCGTAGTCCAAGGGAGGAGCCTGAATCGGAAACCAGATTCATCAGCTCACAAGGGGAATCGTCATTCAGGGAAGATCTAGATTTACCGAAGTAACACCTGAAAACCAATCTATTGATTTACTGTCAAAGCAAAAGCAAAATTACTATCAGAATACCAATTAGTTCCTTTACTGCAAGAGATGTAAGTGAAGTGCCCATTTTCTTCCCATGATCATGATGCGGTGGGAAGCTGGCCTGTCGAGCTGGGAATCAGAACCCGCCGTTGGTCACGAGATGGCTTCGATAAGGCCTGGTGCCCCCATCTGTGTGGCTAAAGTGCCTCCAGGACGGGACATGTCCTGGCCCTGCACCAAGTCCTCTGCTCCAGACGTGGCTTACTGTCACTGCCAGGGCAGGCCCTGGGATGCCCCCTTTCTGTCCCTTCTGATGGACACATCTTTATATATCTTAGCTTCTCTGGTCAGTCTCCTCTGGCACGCTTGGAACTGAACTCCCGTCTCCAGAATTCTCTCAACATTGGCCACACATTAGAATCACCTGGGGAAATTTAAAAGCTGCTATGTGGGAGCCTCACCCGCAGGGGCTCTGAGTTTACTGGGCTGAGGTGCAGTCTGGGTATGTCGAGTTTTGCGAGCTCTCCAGGTGATTTCAACCTGCAGTCAAGGTTGAGCGCCTTTGTGGAAAGCAACCGTGCCTATTTCTGCTCTTGTCCTCTCAGTGTTGATTTTGCGCTTTGAAGGTCACTTAACATGGATCAGGTGCCAAGTGCTTCTCCAGCATTACCTCGTTTAATTCTTCAAACAGGCCTACCAGGCAGCGAAGGGCTGCAGCCCAGGGGAAGGCAGTGAGGTGTAATTCCACGAAGATCTGGGTTCAATCCCAGCCCCGCCTTTTACCAGCCAGGTGACTTTGGGCGAGTTTCCTAATCTCTCTCAATCTTAGTTTCCTCATCTGTGAAATGGGAACAATAATATCTGCCTCTGAAGGTTGTTGTGAAGATTAAATGAGGCAAGGGTAGAAATCACTGGGCCCAGAGTTGTCTCTACTGTGCTGGCTTCTCCTTCTCCATAGGAGAAGCGGGAGAAACTGAGACATCACGTTCCTTGAGGGTCCTCAAGAAAGGGAGGGTCCCCTCACATCTTCCGATGCACAGACAGAAAGCTAAGGAGCACTGGAGACATGCAGCAGGAGGGTGTCTGAGACCCAAGCCCCCTGAGAATGCTACAGTCTATTTCCCTTCATCTGGTGAGGTCTCCATGGCAGCTGGGGCCAGACAGTCTGAGGGGCAGGTGGAGGACCTGGGTCGGCTCCTACTTCCAAGAGCCATCAGAGAGGTGTTCTTGTCCCCACAGCATCTCTTCTGGGCCAAGCCAGGCACGACTGTCTGTCTGGCACCCATTGTCCCCCCCAGCACCAAGCACAGTGCCTAGTGAACAAATTCACCGCTGAAGTCAAAGAAAATGAAACTGCAGCCTTGGCGTTGCTGTAGACAGCCCCGAACGTCTCCCCTTGAATCTCCAGAATGCACCTGCCCCCACATTCTTTTGCCATCTGAGCAAGGAAGGCAAGAGAGTGATGGGAGTACTTTTCTAGACCAGAAGATGGGTAGCCCATATAGACTCAATGTCTTCAAATAGTTCCTTTGGTGCATAGCAGGTGGGACTGTGGAAGGACCTTCCAGAGTCAAAAAAACCTACCAAGACCTAAAAAGCTTTTGAGTGATTGAAACATGTTATCATTATCCAGATGAAGCAATGCGCTCAGGTGGGTTAGGTGCTTACTCAAGGCATGGAAGCCCTGAGGAGGGACCTAGATGACCTCCAGAGTCCCTTGTAGCTCTGAGCCTGTGAGTCTGCTACGTAAAAGCCATTGTCCAAACGCAAGATCCAATTGGGTCATTCTTCCACTTGATAGCAAATTGGAACCAACCAATTGCCCAGTGAAGAATGATTTGTTTACTGTCAACTTGATAAGTAGCACTTATCCTTTAAAAACCATCCATTTGAGTGTCATGTGGCAACCTGTTAAAATGCTAATGATGTAATGTTAAATGAAAACAGGAGAACACAAAAGTGTGCTTACCTTACTAGGTAGAGGCACGAGTGCACAGAGACAAGAACTGCAGCAAAACTTACATGGGTGACAACGGGATATTGGAAGGAGAGTTGGGTGATACTTTTTTTGTTATTATTGTCACATTGTGTTTCGTGCCACGTGAAGGTTTTGCTCATCGCTGCTCACAGATAAAATGCAGACTGCACCCTGTGGCATCCAAGGCTTTGCTCACTGGACCCCATTTATCCCTTGCCATTCTGCCACCCCCTCTCTAGGCCCCAGCCACTGGAGCACTCCCAGGACCGTGGGCCTTCGTGCTCATGTCTCCACCAGGAACACCCTGCTGCCCAGTTTATTACTTGACTAAATGCAGCTCATTCGCCACTTAAAATGTCACTTACCACACCCCCCAACAAAAAAGATACACAAGAAACTCACAGTATTGTTTGACTTCACAGAGGGACCAGGGCCAGAGGTGGGATGCAAACACAAACTCTTTTTTTAAATACAACTTTATTGACATATAGGTCACATACCATATCATTCACCCATTTAAAGTGTTCAATTCAATGGTTTCAATGGTTTTCACTACATTCGCAGAGTTGTTCAACCATCACCAGGCACATATCCTTTTGTGCCTCTAGGATTTTGAACATGTGAATGTATTACTAGTTCACATAAGAAAATGAATACAATTAAACACACATACACACACACCCCCGTCACCTCCTCTCTGAAGCCCTCCCAGACTCCCACAGGCCACAGGCAGCTCCCTGTTCTGTGCTCCTCTTGTCTGTCATAGCTCTTAACCCGATATTTTCAATTCTTTACAAAAAGACCTTCCCCAGCCCAGAGACTTTGAGCTCTTTGAGGCCAAGGATGGGGGGATACTCATTTTTGTGCACCAGGGCAAGTCTGGCATTCAGGGAGAGTCCGAGAAATATTCGACGAATGAATGAGACTTCTTTGCTTCAGGATAGAGGGGGCAAGGCAGGAAGTGCAGGCTCATAGCCTGGAGTGGCCAGAGGGTTACCCAGTCCTCCTCACTGTCGTCCTTGTTGCCAGCCCTACCCCACCTCCTGCCATCCCCACCTTGTCCCTTACACCACCCCCTCCCCACCCCCACTCCCTTCTCCAATCTGACCCCACTTTGACCTCCACCCATCTTTGTTTCTCAAATAGACCATTTTTTTGAAATGCAAAGACCCATTGCTGGCCTCCTGGCACTAGCAGCAGGAGCTTTGAGGGGCCAGAGACAGCCTCTTCCTCTGAGTGTCCCTCCCGGCAGCATGACATTACTAGAAGGCAATTTTATTTACTACAATGATTATTATCATGCAATTAACAGGGGCCCAACACATGGCAGGGGCTAGAAAACACTTGCTGAATGAATGAAGGACACGTGAGTCTCTTGGGCAGACTAATGAGATTGTTTCGGTCCCAGGACTCAGACGTGGCGAGTAGGACTGCTACAGAAGCTACGTAGCCTGAGTGGAGCAGACATGGTCGCCCGTGTCAGGGTGGGGACGGGGCAGGCTTGCCAGTAGGCCGGGCCAGACGACGGGCAGGGTAGATATGAACCTGAGGTACCCCCAGGGAGCTCACCAGCTTTGCCCCAGAACTTTGCGATTCTGACCCTTTGGATGTCTCTAGGCTGCATTCCCCAGGGTCCACTTGCCTCTTTCTTGAAGCTGGAAGGACACGTTCCAGCAGAGCTTTTCAACAGGCTGCCTCAGGGGCTTTTCTTGAGAGTTCTGGGTACACACACGCCTTGGGGCCGCTCAGGTTGTACCCTCTGACCCCAGCAGGGAGCTCCACTGCACACCCCTCAGTCAGCAGGTGAGCCACAGCAGCTCGGCACCCCGGGCCTCAGCCTGGGGCCACCTTCTCCCCTCTCTGCACCTGGAGAAGTGACCTGTGGAACAGCCACAGAAGCAGCCCTGGCTCCCCACAGCATTTGTTTTGGGGGCAAGACAGCATTTCTACCATCAAGGCCCAAATTTCCTTAAAAAAGAAAATGCAAGAAAGTCAAAACAAGATATTTATCTGGGCTGAGAGGGTAAAAAGAAGCTAAATCATCGAGCTCAGATGATGGAAAGAAGAAACAGCAACAGCCACCAGCTCTGCCTTCCCCCGGAATCCAAAATGTGGTTCCCACGGCTTTTAGTCTATGGATGAAGTTCCCTTTGCCAGAACTTAGTTCCTTTCCAGCCCACATGGTTGACCTGGGGGTCCAGGCAGTTCTCAAGGGAACCACAGGATTCCATGTGGCCTGAGCTCCGGGTTTGTGATGTCCCTTCTGGTCACAAACTGAGTTGGACCCAAATCTGTGCCCTGAACTCCCCTCCAGCCAGATCCTGCCCAGTCAGTGATCTCCCCTCAGGTTGGGTGGGCAGCCTGGGCTTTCTGCTGGGGAAGGGACCCCCCTGTTGTCTTGATCTCACTGGGTCCAGAAAAGACAGAAGCAGGCAAGCTATAGAAGCAGAGGTGGGGACCACAGCCACATGAGATTCTGTGGCCCGGATGCACCTGAGAAGACCTGATCTTTGAGGCCTACCTCCTCCCCACTTACTCCTGCCCCCAAAGCTCTTCCTGGACAATATCCAGTTCTTATTTATGCCCAGCCAAAGTCCACAGCCCAGGAGGGGTGGCCTGTTACCCTCACCAGGTCAGGCCCGTCCCCACACCTGATTGGGCAGCTCCTGGCCTGGTTGCCTGAACTCCTGGAGCTTTTTGGTTCCTGTCCTCAGTGACATTCCGGTCATCTACACTGGCTGCTGCAGAGGAATAGAGGCCACTGTCACCATGGCCTTGAATACAGATGTCCCTTCATCATTCCACCCACAGACCCCGAGCTGCTGCTGTCACCTGACCACCCTTCACCCTCACAAAGGCATCCTCCACATGGCCTGTGTAAATGGCAGGAACTCAGAAGATGATTATTTGGCAGTGTAGACAGGTGATAAGATGACAGGAGGAATGTTTTTGTTCAGTGGGAGGCAGAGACAAACTGAAGAAAGCTGTTCAGAGACATATGTCTCCCACAAGAGATAACCAAGGATTGTCCTTCTCTCAAACAAGACAGCCCCTGCAGGTCCAAGGTTTCCCCAGCCCAGGGACAGAGGAGGACATCAGAATCAAGGGACGGAGGGCAGGGGACTACAAGACCTGAGGCAGCAGGGACACTCCCCAGAACCTCAGAGGGAAATAGCAGGGAAGAGATGCTGATGTAGCAGGAAGACCTGGAGGAGGAGGACAGTGCCAGGATGACAGGGAACAGATGCAGAGAAGCACCTGCCTGAGACCCGAGACTGACACGCGGGCCTTATAGGGACCCTGCCTGGGGGCTTGGGAGAACAGTCTGGTCTGCAGAGACCCCAGGTCAGAGGAGAGCTGGGGAGGTCCACAAGAGCTTCTGAAAGTACCTAAGGCCACTGAATTGTCACTTAAAAATGGCTAAAATGGCAAATTTTATGTTATGTATAAACAATAAAAAAGGAAAAAAAAGTACAGTCACTTTGGAAAACAATCTGGCAGTTCTTCAAAAGGTTAAACATAGAATTACCATGTAACCCAGCAATTCCACCCCTCGGCATATACTAAAGAGAAGTGAAAACATATGTCCACAGAAAAATTAGCAGCATTGTCCATAATAACCAAAAAATGGGAACAACTCAAATGTCTATCAGCTGACGAATGGATAAGCAAAATGTGGTGTATCCGTACCATGAGCTATTATTCAGCCTTAAAGGAGTAAAGCATTAATACTAATACACATGACAACACGGATGTTCTTCAGAAACATCATGCTAAGTGAGAGAAGCCAGTCACAAAAGATCACACACTGTTTGGATCTATTTATATGAAATGTCCAGAATATAGGCAAATCCATTGTGACAGAAAGTAGAGGACTGGTTATCTAGAGCTGGGGAGGGTTTGGGGGGAAATGGGGAGTGACTGCTAACAGGTACAGAGTTTCTTTCTGCGGTGATAAAAATGTTCTGGAATTAGTGGCAATGGTTGCACAACTTTGTGAATATACTAAAACCATTAGAGTGTACACTTTAAAAGGTACATTTTATGGTATGTAAATTTTCTCATTTTTAAAAAAAAAATTGTTGGAAAAAACAGGAGTCATCTGGGGAAAAGCCTGGCCATCCCCCCAGGCTCCTGGCTGGGCCGGTCTCCCCTCTCTGGGATGGGGACTCAGCACAGCTGGGAGCAACGAAGCTGAGTCCCCCTGTCTCGGGCATCACAGGCTCAGGATGCTCCTGGCTCCAAGGGGGGTGCAAGGGAGGGCAATGGAAGAGAGGGGACCTCGGGGAACGGGGGGATAGACAGACATCAGGGGTGGGAGGAAGGAGAAGAGGGAACCAGACTGCCCACCCAGTACCCAGCTCTCCCCCGACCTTAGCCTGCCCTGAACCCTTGGCCAGATTCCCCATCCCGGGGACCACTTAGCTGTGATGGAAGCCCCCGTGGGAGAAGGCAGGGAGGTCAGGGGCACAGGCAGCAGTCTGGGGCAGGCAAGCCAGGGGGTTGACCTCACAGGCCCCAGCATCCTGGTCCCCCTGGAAGTAGATGGAGTCAGCAGAGTAGAAGGAGGGGTCCTCGTCAAAGAAATTGTAGGGACGGAGGAAGAAGCCCACGCCATTGCCCACAGTCACTGTGTTGGGAATGTCCTCTGCATGCGGGATGTGCAGAAATCCAGCTGTCACCCAGGCCACCAAGTCCTAGCAGGGGAGAAGAAAGAGGATCATGAGGTCTGGCTTTGCTGAGGACATGCCCTGCCTCCCATGGTGGCCTTGCAGGTAGCAGTTCAGCTCACCAGCCTAGACTTTCTTAATTTCTCAGGAAAAATGTGAAATCATAAAGTTTCTTAGTGGGTTTTAAAGACCCCTGAGGAATCCCCCAGCCTCTGCCCCCATCCCCACCTGCTCCCTCATGGGCCTTTTGACTGACCTGCCCTGCAATAGTCTCATTGTTGATGAAGTCAGTGAAGTCCACAGTGGGTGTCCAAGGGTCATTCAAATTGTAGATGCTGCTGCTACTTGGCTCCTCCTCTTTCCGCCGGGTCACAGCCAGCTGGTACCTACAGGAGATTTGGGTTAGACCTACAAGGTCATCAACTGTCCCATGGCCTGAGGCTACCCTGAGGAGGGACACAAAGGGGAAATGAGCACCAAGGTCTCGGGGGATTGAGCCTCTTTATCATTCTCTGCCCAGTTCTCCCCTGCGCCCTGTAGAGGTCTCCCACTTGTTCAATATCCTGTACCTTAAACATTGGCTGGCCCATTGTTCAGATTTCAGGTAGAAATGTTCCTTATCCATCCATCCAGATCAGAGCCTGAGGTTGAGCCTGGGCTGGGATCTATACGTATGGACAAGGCCTAATTCCCATCCTAGGTCAAGTTCGGTACCTCGAATGTCTGGCTTTTAGGGAATCCTCCCTCAGATCTGTGTTTCTCTCTCACTCTTTGGGTTTTTTTGGTTTTGTTTTTTGTTTTTGGGTTTTTTTTTTTGTTTTTTTGTTTTTTTTGAGACAGAGTCTTGCTCTGTCTCCTTGGCCAGAGTGCAGTGGCATCATCATAGCTCTCTGCAATCTCAAACTCCTGGGCTCATGCCATCCTCCTGCCTCAGACTCTTCCAGAGTGCTAGGATTACAGGCATGAGCCACCGCACCCAGCCCGCTCTTTGTTTTTCCCTCCAACCTTAAATGTGAACATTTTAAGCACACAAAAGAGTTGGAAGAACTGTAGAGTGAACACCCTTATACCCACAACCTAGATCCTACCATTGGCTAGATTTGCTTCAATGCCTCATGTCTTGCTGCTCCTCCGTCCACCCAGTAGGCTTCATTCTGAGTGGCTGAAGATCGTGGCCACAGGAACGTGTGTGTATGTTTGTTTGCACGTGCATCCATAGGAGGGGGAGCAAGGTGGGGCCCTTCATACAGTCAATCTCCTCCATCCGCTCTCTGACGGCCACTCACCTCCCCCAGCTGAGGGCTCTCTCCATGGAGCTGTTCTGGGGCAGAGGCTCCCCGGCAAAGCTGAGCATCTGGATGCGGTAGCCCCGCGGGTGACCCCACTTGTTGCTGTGGTTGCTGGCCAGGTACAGGTAGCGAGGGGTGGTCCCTCCCAGGGGGAAGGCAGCCTGCTCCTCTGTCTGCAGCAGCTTCCGGGTCACCTGCAGCCTCTGTATCTGGTGTTCGGGGCTCCAGGGCACAGCCGTGGGAACAAAGGCCATGTCCTCGGCCCAGACCCAGTTCTCCAGTCCTGCTCAGTGGGGGAAGGGCCTGTCATGAAGCCACCCTGGCCCCTCTGGACTCTGCCCCATCTGGCCTCAGAGTAGGGGCCAAAGAGCAGCCCAGGACTGAGTGTGCCCCCTACTTCCCTCTTCCCAAGATATCCTCAATACAGAGATCTGGAGTAGGTCTTTCTCCCTGATGTCATCTCAGGTAATAATCCCAGAGACCTTGTGACTGAGCCTCCACCAACCTTCTCCCTCTGAGGGGCTGCACCAGAGGGTGTTTACCTGAGGTTGGAACAGCCTAGTGAGCAATGCACAGTGTGGCATTCCTTCTGACCTCAAGGGGGATCTTCCCCTCTCATCTAAAGCCCTTTGGCATCCCCAGAACTGCCTTATTATGAAAATCGGGCTCATACTCACTGAACCTGAAGGAACTCTGCACAGGCAGCATTCTGAGGGCTTCATATGTATTGATGCTTTTACTTTTATGACAACATTATGAAGGAGGATCTATAATTGTCCCCATTTTACAGATGGGGCAACTGAGGTTTAGAAAATTTAAATAATGTGCTTTGGTTGTTCAACAAGGGCACACAGTCAGTATTGTGGCAGTGCTGGGGATGCTGGTCTTAGTCTAACTTTATACTGCCCACACATCAGCATAGAGGAAGCCAGCATAGAGTGACTCCACAACATATAAACAGCAGAAATGGGGACCAGAGGGAAGGAAAACCAATGCTAGGCCCAATGCTGCTGGGGCTTGGAGGTGCCTCTTGTAGTTTGAAACTTGGCAGGGAGCTGGGAGTAGGGCCAAATGCACAGTCTGTTCCCTGAACTTTTGGAGTTTTGAATGATTTTATTAGAGTCTAACTAGGTTCTATGTTAGGAGGCAAATGATCTGAGACCAAAAAGCAATAAATCAAAACATGTTGGCACCTCCCTTCACACCTTCCAAGGACCAGGAGAGAGCAGAGACTGATTGAGCAAACGCTTAGTTTCCTTTTGTGGATTCACTGCCCCTAATCCACACCCCAGGGTTTCTACCCTTAGGTGACAATTACAGACTAAGTGTTCTTTCTGGTCCATTCATACAGTTGGGCTCATGTGGCCAATAGCAACAACAATAGCTAATATTTCTAAAGGGCTCACTGTGTGTCAAGTACTGCTCCAAGTGCTTTAAAAGTTGTCATCATTTAGATACAGAGGTAAAAATAAATGTGCATGTGTGTACTGGTTAGAATCTACACTTACATTTTTTTGCTAAGTCCACTGACAGGGCCTAAAAGCAATGGCATCCCAGCAATAATAAGCACATCTGGTGCCCAGATCTTGGCTCCTAAATACCATGCTCCAATGAAAGGACCCAGAACTCCTTAGAGAAGTGGTTGATTCCAGGGCTGGAGCAGAGAAAATACCAGATGAAATTGGAACATGTTGTGGTGCCAGAAAATAAGGAAGTGCTCAAAAAGGTTGGGTGGAGGCATGACAAAAGGACATAGGAACCAACCTAAAGGACCTCCCAATGGCCAAAGTGGGAAAAATGGAAGGAGGGAAACTAATGATAGTACTGGGGTATAACCCCTAGAATACAATAAATAACCCTGAGTCCATACAATTATGAATAAATATTGAATACATAAATAAATGAAAAAGGGACAACCCTTCCTTATGGAAAATTACAATTAATAAATGTATAAGGAATTAGGAAAAATATTAATGCATAAGGAAAATGCGGTATATATACATAATGAAATACTATTCGGCCTTAAAAAAGAAGGGAATCTCATTTGCAACAACATGAATGAACCTGGACGACATTATGTTAAGTAAAATAAGTCAGGCACAAGAAGACAATACCACAAGATCTCACTTACATGTGGAATCTAAAAGAAAGTTGAACTCATAGAAGTAGGGAACAGAATGGTGGTTACCAGGGGTTTGGGGAGGGTGGGGTTGGGGAGATGTTGGTCAAAGGATACAAAATTTCAGTTAGACAGGAGGAATAGGTTCAAGAGATCTATTGTACAACATGGTGACTATAGTTAATAACAATGAATTGTCTTCTTGAAAATTGCTAAGAGTAGATATTAAGTGTTCTCACCACAAAAAAAAAGTGAGGTAAGGCATACATGCTAATTAGCTCAATCTGGCCATTCCACAATGTATAAATATTTCCAAGACAACATGTTGTACATGATAAGTATATAATAATTTTTATCTGTCAACTTTTCAAAAATGAAAAAAAAAAAAGGGAAAAATGTAGATGACCAGTAGGGAAACACTGCAGTAATAATTGTTGCAGGTAAAATCCACCAATAGATGCTAAAATTAGTGGGCAAAAGTTTGAGGAAAAAAGAAATAAGATATTTGCATAGCATCAAAGTATTTTCCCCAAGATATTTATTAATTGAAAATGGAAAATACTGACTTTTACAATGGAGAAAGCTGGAAGACACCACCTTAACCAAGTGCATGAGGTCAACATCACTAGTACTAAGACATATTGACATCATGTACACCTTGATATGATGCACTGAGAAGGACATAAATCACTTCTGTGGTTTTCTTGCAAAAAAATGCATGATCTCAATCTAATCATGACAAACCATCAGAGAAAACCAAATTGAGAGATATTCTACAAAATAATTGACCAGTACTCTTCCAGAGTGTCAAGGTCATGAAAGACAAGGAAAGCCAAGGAAACTGTCACAGATTGGAGGAGAGACAATCTTAATACATCTAAATGCAACGTGGGGACTTGGATTAGATCCTGGAACAGAAAAAGAACATTAATGGAAGAACTAATGAAATTCTAATAATGTCTGCACATTAGTTAATATTGTAATAATGTTAATTTCCTGATTTTGATCATGGTCTATGGTTGTGCAAGATATTAAGATTGGGGGAAGCTGGGTGAGGTGTATATGGAAACTTTCAAACAATGTCGGCAACTTTTCTGTAAGTCTAAAATTATTTCAAAAGACAAAGTTTTTAAAAGTAGTCATCATTAACCCTCACAACAATCCTATGAAAAAGGCACTGTTACATCATTTTTACACTTGAGTAACCTGAGGTACAGCGAGGTTGAGCCTAAAAATGTCTCTATCATACACATCTTTCCAGGAGCTCGCTATGTGTTCTCTGCTCCTCCATTAGAATGTAAGCTTCCTGAGAGCAATGATATTTTTTCTCTTGTTAAATTGTGTAGTAGAGTGCTTGGCACAAGTATGTGTTCATACATACTCGTGGCTTGCTTGAATGATGTGTGAAAAAACAGAGAGAGCAAAGTGTACTTACATTATGATCCCATCTTGGTAATAGAAGTCTAAATACATATATTGGTATATCATATTTGTACATAGTATACAATATAATAAGTTCTATAATCACAGAGGCAATTTTTTAAAGTATGGAAGAATTTTTTTTTAAGTATGGGAGAATAACCAACCTGCTGAGGATGAAAAACTCTGGAGGATGACTTTTACTTTTACTTCATATACTTTTACATTTTTAAGGTTTCAATGAACACTTTTAAAGCTAGGCATGGAAACTTTAGCCCACACATCCAGCACCCTTGCCCCCGCCAGGATGTCTTACCTGCTACATCCAGATCCACCTTGAAGTGTGCACTGTGCGTGTGGACTGTGCCCAGCGTGTGCTCCCCAACTTGGTTCCCGTACCTCCGGGCAGCGCCAAAGAGGAATGCTGAGCTGATGTAGCCCGTGGCATGGAATCTGACTTCTATGGCCCCATTGGGATGGAAGACCATATCCCACACGTAGTCATAGTTAAGCAAGGTGGACACAGATCTGACGACCAGCACCGTCTCTGCAAGGCCCCCAAAATAGTGGGAGTATAAATCTGAGTGGTGTCTCCACAGGGGGAGGCCCTGGTTCTGTTCAAACACACAAAAGGCATCATGCATTGTCTTAGGGGACTGGGACTCCAAAAGGAAGTGCCAGTCCACATAGGTGGCCAGGTAGGGGCAGTCCACCCCACGGGTCAGAGGCGTGGAGTACTTGCCCATGCCAAAGCTACCATCCACATAGCGGGTCAGCATTGCTCCTGGGGAATTTCCACCATAGATGGCCAAGGCCTCTTGGAGGCTGATCTCATAAGCTAGCCGTTCTCCCTGGAAGCGGATGTCAAAGACCCTTGGGCCACTGAAAGCTCCAAGGCCAAAGGAGAAAGTCCACAATGAGGAGACCACTCGACTCCCCTGGACATTGAAGCGGGGACCCTGGGGATGGAATTGCAGAGGGGGAGCTGGACCTGGGGGCACCTGGGACTTCAGGGACCAGGATCCACCTGTGCCATTGTCTGGGATCAATACCACATTCACCAGGCCGGCCTCAAACTGGTCCTCCAGCTGGGCCAGACTTTCATAGTAGCGGCCTTGATAGAACACCTTCTGGATGGTCCATCGGGCAGGGTCCAGGGCCTTGTGGTCTACCAGGAGTTCCAACCCCACAGGGTGCAGGAAAAACCCAGCCCCTGAGATATTGTAGTAGAGGCCAAACCAGGTGGCGCGGTCCCCTGACTGCAGACCACGGGGGGCTGTGGTCATTGTCACCAGGTTCCTTCCTTGGGGTTTGTAGAAGCAACAGTGGTGGAGGAGACCAGCCACCTGGGGCAGCTCTCTGTCGAAGATCATCTGGTTTATGTCCAGGTACTCTCGGGCCAGCACGGGGCGTCAGTGATAGGGCAGGGGGCCTCCGTGACGCTCCACGGTCACATCTCGCACGTAGGAGGGGTGAGGCAGCGGCCCCACCACCAGCTCACTCACGTTGGGCTGGGGTTGTCCACCAAAGAAGACGATGGCCAGTGCCTCACGGGCAGGTGGGGGCCTCCCCCTGTCCAGGTGGGCCAGGGCCGCAGCCTTGGGGGGCAGCTGCAGCTCCACTGAGAAGACACAGTTGTCCGAGGGCCGGGCCTGGGCTGCATCCACCAACCCTGGCCCCAGCTGCTGGGTCAGAAAGTTCATTACAACCATCAGCTCCTCTCGGCTCAGGTCTGCAAACAGCTGGCTCTGGCCAGGGTGTGCCCACGGCTGGGCACTGGGAGATACAGAGGGGCAGTGGGGAGCCAGGCCTGGGTTACATTCCCTCTCAACTCCTTTCTGACTTCCAACCCCACCTTCACCCATGCCTGTCACCAGGACACTAAATAGGGACAATATAATGAAGACAGCCATAGCGAAAGCTCCTGGGCTGTCTTCAGGTTCTGGATCCTGAATGCAGAATGGAAGATAGACAGAAGGATAAACACATAGACAGGACCTGGGCGCAGGATGCCTCTGTCAGCCTCCGGAGGGTCTTGTCTCTGGGTGGTTCTGCTAGGCAAGAGGCAAGATGGATAACGTGAAGGAGAAGCGGCCGAGGGCAGAGGATTGGCTGGTGGAGCTGGGGTGCGAGGGGTCAGGAGGTGGGGCGGAAGTAGGAACCTGGACTTTAAGTGTCCACGTGAGCGTCTGTCCTCCTGTTCCAAATCAAACAACACGCTCAGGGTCAGGGTTGGGGAATCAAGTGGGTGGAGCGGTGAGTTTTGGAGATAACAGCTGGCGGAGGCCGGAGGATGGAGAAGTGTCTCTGTCCCAGGGCTCTCCTTTTTCTTGGCTACAGGGCGGCAAGCGAAATTCACCTGGCTGCACCTCTGTAGCCAGATTCCCTCCTTCCCCCCTCTAGTTTCTGGGGCCCTCCAGGCTATGCTCCCCACCGCTGTCTCCTGCCCTCCTCCACCAACCAGAACCCTACCAGCAGCTCAAGGGAAGCCTGAGAGTCGTGGTGAGAAGGCAAAGCCTCTGGGAGGAGTTGAGGGCCTGGGGAGCTGAGCCAGCTCAGCCTTGTGGTGCCCTGAGCACCCTAAGTCACTGGAGGCCAGCATGCGGGGTGCAGAAGGAGCCGGAAGCTGCTCGGTGCATTGCTGTGGGGGTTGGGAGCACAGGATGCAGAGTGTAACCAAGACCTTCATGGCTTGCCCTTTTGCAGGACTGATAGGCCAGGTCAGCCATCAGGTGGGCTGGGAAACTGGCTGCAGAATTAACCCTACAGCCCACAACTCCCACCTCCAGGAAACCCTCCTCCAAAATGTTGCCAATGTGGAGGGCAAAGCTGTCTCCATCTCTCACAGCCGATGGCTTGGCAGCTTCTCTGCCAGGCGACAGATATGTGGGAAGCCACTGTCATCTATCTGAGTGGCCATGACCTGAGGGGAACCGGGAGAGACTGAGGGTTCCAGAGAGAAGACCTCCTTCCCTCGTCGCCTGGGCAGAATCCTCTGCAACCTGGACATGTCCAGGAAGACTTTTCAGGAAGAGACATGTGAGCTGACCTTTTTGTTTGTTTGTTTGTTTGAGACGGGGTCTGGCTGAAAGGACGGCATTTCAAATAAACTATCCCACAGAGAAAAAAAATAAACTGTCTAATAGAAAAAAGAGAGGAAGTTTGATGACTGCTAATAGAGGAAAAAACAAAAGAAGGAAAAAAGACCACAAGTGCCCCTTTGTTTGATTAACACCCTGTGGCTTAACTTGTGATCTTTACGAGTTTGTTTTTACAGCACTTGAAAAGAACTGAGCAGATAGAAGGAGGACGACTCTCCCTCAGTTCCCGCCAGCTCACACCCCGAGGAGACTGATGAGCCAGCCTCACAGAGGAGAGAGCAGAAAAGGAAAAACAAATGCAGCCTCTTCCCAGCCGCCTTCTGGCATCAGCCTGCAGCAGTAACTTTTTTACCCTTCATAACCCCCAACAAAAAGCCCAAAACCTTCACCCTTGGTGCCAGCACTTCTTCTTTCCCTTCTTTCTTGCCTGCCCTTTCCTCCTTTGGAAAGTAAAATAAACTTTTTCTCTAAACCCGTCCTAATCTTTGTGTCAAGAATTCTTTCTCATCCCACGCCACAAGTTCCCACCCTAACACTCGCTCTGTCGCCCAGGCTGGAGTGCAGTGGCCTCATCACAGGTCACTCAAACCTAGAACTCCTGGGCTCAAGCAACCTCCCTGCCTCAGCCTCCTGAGTAGCTGGGACTACAGGCGTGGGCCACCACGTCCGGCTAATTTTTTCTATTTTTTTGTAGAGACGGGGTCTTGCTGTTGCCCAGGGTGGTCTGAGCTGACCTTGAAGTGGATGCATCGTGAAGCCTCCTGAGCAAGATTCCCAACGCCGACACTCACCATCCTCCATGACCTGACCCAGTGCACGTGACCTGCCTCAGTACACGTGCCCCCTTCTTAGTTACACCATGACCTGCCCCAAGGCACGTGGCGCCTCCTTAAAAAGCACGTGACCTCCTTTAGTCTGGGAGACGGATTTGAGGCAGTTTCTCCCATTCTCCTGATAAGACGTCTAGCGTATTAAAAATTCCTTTCTTCCCTGGCGATTCTTGTTGTCTCAGTAATTGGGTCTTTGTGCAATGAGCAACTGGATCTAATGGAAACATCCCTGTGATTTTGACAATAGAAGGAAGTGGGTGTGTGTCAACCCAGGGGGGAGAAAGTCTTTCCAGAGCTCCCCTAACACAGGAAGGGAGGTCTTTGAGGAATTCTGTGGGACTAACAAGGACTAACAAGTAGGGGATGTGTGTGTGTGTGTGTGTGTGTGTGTGTGCGCGCGCGTGCTGGGGAGGGAGGGCCTAGAGCCCACCTTTGCACCCAGGACCTTGCGGAAGTGACAGCCTAATGCCCAGTCCCTCTTCCATCACCACCTTGAGCAGAAAATGAGCATGACAGCAGTCATCACTGTGAACTCAAGTCTAGCTGACTTCCCCCAAAGTCCCAGATTCCAGAGTCTTACCAAACCCTAAAATGAACACCCTCCCAAAAACATGTTGTAATTGAATTTCCTGCCAACCAGGTGGGTGAGCACACATAGCTAGTTATCTGATATAGAAAAAGAAAGAAATGTGACTTTATTAGGCTGCTGTGTGTTGCTATTAAGGAAATAGCTGAGGCTGGGTAATTTAGAAAGAAAAGAGGTTTATTTGGCTCACCGTTTTGCAGACTGTACAAGAAACGTGGCACCAGCATCTGCTTCTGGTGAGGGCTTCAGAGGCTTCCAGTCAAGGTGGAAGGGGAAGGGGAAGCAGGCGTGTCACATGGCAAGAGAAGAAGCAAAAGAGGGAGGAGGTGGTGCCAGTGAAATAAACAGTTCTCATGACAACTAATAAAGCAAGAACTCACTCATTATCCCGGGGAGGGCATAAAGCCACTCATGAGGGATGTGCCCCCATGACCCAAATACCTCCCACCAGGCCCCACATCCAACACTGGGGAGCAAATTTCAACATGAGATTGGGAGGGAACAAATACCCAACCTATATCAGTGACATTTAATACTTACCCCCAAATGTTGGGAAGTAAAATTCATACCCAGTGTTCCCATCAACTGAGCAGTATCCTGGAATGACAGACTGGAGAGCTTCTTGCAGTAGAGACAGACACAGTACAACTGCTACAACTCAGGCGGGAAGGGCTCATTGGAAACAGTTCTGTGACCTTTAGAAGAAGAGTGAATAAAATCTAGTGTCGGGCCCAGCTGCGGCCATGAGGCCAGCCATCCCCACCAGGGAACCTGAGTCTGGGCCCTTTGGTAAGTTATAGTCAGTAGTGCGGAGGGTACCTCCAGCTCCCAACTAAGACCATACCATCAAGACTCTAATGTTTCTGTGTCCTGCCTGTGTTACCAAGGAAAGGTCAGGAATGTTCACTCTGGGTGGGTGTCACCAGGGCCTCCTATGGGGAGGAGGGTGATGACCCGGGGCAGAGCCCTTTGGGGTGGCTGGTGGGGGGGGACCGCCCTCCCTAAGCCACTTGCTTTCACATTGTTTCCTCTACTGTCTTTCCATCCTCACCTTAACAATTGCCATGTCAATTACTCTAAAAGCTTGTTACAAAGGTCCCTTAGGGAGAATTACTCCGAAGACAGGACCACACACTCTGCTTCCCCCACCAGGTCCTATTTCTCTGCGAATAAACTTGGCCCCAGCCTCTGTGACTTAGATGAAGATGAGTTTATCCCGGGGAGCCAGAGTCCACCCCCAGAGGCAAGATTTGGCCAATGACAAATATTAGCAGTTAAAGTAAGAAAGGCTGAGGTCACTCAGGTCTTCTGGGAGAGAGAAGAAGGGAGGGCCGAGGACAGAGCCCTCCAAAAGGCCAAGCTGGGGGCTACGTGAGCAGGTGGGGGGAACAGAGGCCAAGGAGCTGGAGAAGACAGAGAAGGAGCAAATATGGATGAGGAGGTGACAACGTGGGGAACTCAAGGCAGGAGAGAGTTCCAAGAAGGGGAGTCAATATTGTCAAATAGCACTGACAGGTGCAGAAAGTAGGTGGCCAGAAGGGCACATTGGCTTGTGTTTAAGAAGTCACTGGGTACCTTTGCCAGAGCAGTGTCTAGGGCCTGAGCATCAGCAGCAGGAAGCCAGTGGGAGGAATGAGTGGGGGAGGCCAGGAAGTGGACCCAGGAGGAGTCGCCAGTCTTGGAGGAGGAGTCTGTGCAGGCAAAGACAGAGAGAAGACCCCCCCAGGAGGGGGGTCAAAGGAGAGGCTTGGCAAGATGAGAGGCATGAGGAAAGGGCCAGACAAGAGGGAGATTGAAAATATAGGGAGTGGCCGGGGCAGGTGGCTCATGCATGTAATCCTAGCACTCTGGGAGGTCGAGGTGGGAGGATTGTTTGAGCTCAGGAGTTCGAGGCCAGCCCAAGTAAAAGCAAGACCCCATCTCTACAAAAATAGAAAAGTTAGCTGGTGGCACCTGCCTGTAGTCCCAGCTACTTGGGAGGCTGAAGCAGGAGAATCTCTTCAGCCCAAGAGTTTGAGGTTGCAATGAGCTATGATGACCCCACTGCACTCTAGCAGGGGCAACTGAGTGAGACTAGGTCTCAAAAAAAAAAAAAAAAATGCAGGTAGTGGCCAAGGGAACCTTCCAGGTGGAGCTGGAAGGGGTGGGGTTCACCTAAACAGGTAAAGAGACTGTGGAATTACTGAGCTTATCCTCATTGCCAAACCCAGTCAAAGAAGCTGCCAGAAGAGAACCAGCCCCTACCCCCCTTTTAGGGGTTTACCCATTGACTGTGTTTTCCAAACCCATTATACCTTGTGTAAAGTGTACAAGGATGATCTAAGTAATGATCACAAAACCGCACTAGCTACAAGTAGGACTCGTTATTGGGTGGGAACTTACTTTAATGAGCAACTGGCTCTACCAAATGATCTAAGTGCCAGATAAATACAATGACTGTTAGGGTAGGAACTCGTGGCCTGGGATGAGAAAGAATTCTCGACACAAGGGTTAGGATAGTTTTAAAGAAAGTTTATTTTATTTTTCAAAGGTGGGAAGGGCGTGGCATAAGAGAAAGAAGGGAAAAGTGCCGGTCTAGAGGACAAGTGGCTTGGGCTTTTATTGAGGGCAAGGGGAGAAGGAAAAAAAGAATAGTTATTGTTGTCAGTTGATAGTAAGAGGGCTGTGAAGCGGCTGTGTCTGGTTGTTTTTTTTTTCTGTCTGTGAGCCTGGCTTATCAGGGTCCTTGGCATGTGGTCTGGTGAGAACTGGGGCAGGGGAGCATCATGTTCCTTTTATCTGTTTAGTTTTCTTCAAGTGTTGTGAAAACAAACTTTTCAGGTGGTTAATCTTAAAGATAATGAGTTGAGTCACAGGTGGTTAATCAAACAAAGGGGCAGCTATGTGTTGTGATTTTTTTCTTTAAAGGGGAAATTATGTGTTGTGAGTTTTACTCCTCTTTTTTTCTGTTAGATAGTTTATTTTTCTCTGTTAGTTTATTAGTAGTGTTGTCCTTTTTATGACTGTCCTTTTAGGGGGTCATGGCCTGCACAGGGGGCAAAGATCGGCCAATGGCCAGGGATCGTTCCTCATTTCCCACCAACCTCAGCAGAGAGTGGGAGATGGGAGGAGGCACCAGATCTGGGGTTCTGATCTGGGCTCTGCAAATGGGCTCTCCTCAGACCAGATCTGCAGGAGGCCTTCATCTGGGCCTTGTCATGCACTCAGGCCGCTGTCCTTGTTGACATTGATGGCAGTTCCAGCCATCTGCCCTACTTCCCTGTGGCCAGGACCTTCCCCACCCCCGCCCTGTTAACTCTATTCTTTGTATCTGGGCCAGAGAGAATGTCCTAAAAGGAAAATCTCACCCTGTCACTCCCCTGCTTAAAATCCCTTTATTGGTTGGGCACGGTGGCTCACGCCTGTAAACTTAGCACTCTGGGAGGCCAAGGTGGGAGGATCTCTTGAGCTCAGGAGTTTGAGACCAGCCTGAGCAAGAGTGGGACCCCGTCTCTACTAAAATAATAGAGAAAATTAGCCAGGCATGGTGGTGCATGCCTGTTGTCCCAGATAGTTGGGAGGCTGAGGTGGGAGCATCGTTTGAGCCCAGGAGTGTGAGGTTGCAGTGAGCTGTGATGATGCCATGGCACTCTAGCCTGGGCGACAGTGTGAGACTCTGTCCCAAAAGAAAAAAAATCCTTCTGTGGTTTCCCATTTTCTAAGGGTAGTGTGGCTTGCAAGGAGTTGCCTCACCTGTCCCCTCCTTGCTTCTCCAGGCTGCCCTCCCCTATCCTACCCCTCACAGCCCATGCACCTGTCAATGAACTTGGGTACTTGGATGGTGCCACCTTGTCACCCCCTGGCCTTTGAACATGCTGTTCCCAATGCCTGGAACATTCTTTCCACTCTCTTGGCTCCTCCCCAGCCAATTTCTGCTCTTCTGCCATAGTTGGTGTAGGCATCACGTCCCACAGGAAGCATTCCCAAGCCCCTAAGTCTGGGTTAGGAGTCCCTGCTGTTGTCCTCTTCCCTCCTTGTCTGTAATTGGGCCTTTACTGGCCTCCTTGCCCCTGAGGGTAGATTTTGTGTCTCTCATTTACTAGTGTATTCCAGTTCTCTGCACAGTGCCTGGCATTTAGATGGCCCTCCACCAATCTTTGTTGACTATGTGAAGGAATCTTCTCTTGCACTCAGAGTTGGAGCCCTTCCCAGGGGCTGCCAGAGGAAAGGCTGATGAGCACAGCTTATGTTCCTCACAGGGGGTTCCCTTGTCTACATTCCTGGAGAAGTCCCAGGCATGCCCTCTGACCCCAGCCTCAGGGACCCCTTGTATAGCCCCTCTTTCTCAGGACAATGGGCCCCAAGTCCTGAAGATCTCAGCCTGGGTGGCACCAGTCCCTCTGAAACCTGACATTCTCAGTCACTAATCACTCCTAGACAATTGACCACAAGTCTGAGGCCAAGACACCAGACTACCTCAGTGGTCTAAGGAAGAGATTGGATCAGGGTAGGGGGCTGGAGGTCCACCTTGCAGGCCTCCTGACCTCAGCTGGGCTGATGTTCTAATGATCTAGATGTCCATTCTGCCTCACTCATTTGGGACATGGGCAGGTGGTGTCATCCCCATAGTAAGACCCCGAGAGACACAACCAGTCATATTTTCATATAAAAGCTTGTGAGAATTCACTCACACTCACCACATACAAAGGTTCACATTGTTTGGTCTGGACATGGGTTTCAAGGTAATGAAATTCAAGTGAGCCAGACGGTAGAGGCAGCGTGTGCTCCCCTTCCTCTCAGTACTGACCATGGTGCAAGTAGCATGAGAAGGAGCCATAAAGAGGTGGGAACATAAAATATGGGATTAAGCCAGGTGCAGTGGTATACACCTGGAGTCTCAGCTCCTTGAGAGGCTGAGGCAAGAGGATCACTTGAGCCCAGGGGTTCTAGCCTATAGTGTACTATGATCATGCCTGTGAATAGCCAGTGCACTCCAGCCTGGGCAACATAGTGAGATCCCATCTTTACAAAAATTTAAACAATTAGCTGAACATGGTGGTGCAAGACTGTAGTCCCAGCTACTTGGGAGGCTAAGGCAGGAGTATCACTTGAGCCCAGGAGTTTGAGGCTGCAGTGAGCTATGACCATGCCATTGTACTCCAGCCTTGGTGACAGAATGAGACCCTATCTCAAAGCATACATAAATAAATAAATGAGAAGTTCAGTTCCTCAAGTCAGAGGAAGTTGGAAGCATGAGGTCAGCATCAGAGCCACAACTGGCCACTGCTAATAAACTACCTACCAGAGAAAAATAAACTATAAGAGAAAGAAAGAGGAATAAACTCACAGCACATAATTGCCCCTTTGAAAGGAAAGATCACAACACAACTGCCCCTTTGTGAGATTAACCACCTGGGGCTCAAATTGTTGTCTTTAAGATTAACCACCTGAAGTTCTCTAAGAGTTTAATTTAACAGCCTTGAACAGCCCAGAGCAGACAAGCAGGGCTGGGAGCTCCTGTCTCAGTTCCTGCCAGAACCACTTTACAGAGGACTCTGATAAGCCAGCCTCACAGAAAAGAGAACAAAAAAAGGAAAACCAGACACATCCACTACACAGCCGTCTCTGGTCATCAGCTTGCAGCATTAACTGTTTATTTACCCTTTTTCCCTATAAAAAACTCCGAGCCCCTCAGCCTCAGGGCTGACACTTCTCCTTTCTTTCTCTTGTGTCATGCCCTTCCCACCTTTGGGAAGTAAAATAAACTTTCCTTCTTTAAAACTATTCTAATCTTTGAGTTGAGAATTCTTTCTCATCCAGCACCATGAGTCCCCACCCTAACAGCCACTACACCCCTTTTCTCTCCCATCTCAGGCTTCAGTCTCTCCTCGTCCTCCAACTCTCCTTCCACCTTCGCTCTTGCTTCTACCCAGGCCATGTTATGAATTATGGCAGCCATTGCTGGCCCCCTGCTCCTTATTGCAGGTTTTCTCCCTGTTCTTTGGAACCTAGTTTCTCTCCAGCCCAATGACTCCTCCTCATCCACTGTTCCATTCATTGACCTAGGGAGAACCTGGCCTTGGGGCAGAACAGACAGAAGGCAGCAGAAGCTTCCATGGTGCTGGAGTTCCCAGTATATGATCTCTCTCTAGTGAGAAGCTAAGCAGATCCAAAGTCTGTTTCTTGTACTTCACCTCCTGCCTTGGCCTGGGCTTCCAGCAAGCAGAAGTCACCCTTCTCCATTGCCCCCTCTTTGAAGAGATATGGCAGGGTGGGGAGGAAAGGGAGAGGGGAGAGATGGATGGAGGTTTAACATTTCCTCTGAGATGTACAAGCAAGAGAAGGCAAAAGGAGTTGCTAGAGGCCACACCCGCTTCTCTGGGTCTCAAGCACTTGAGAAAATTTCATCCCTGGTCCCATCCCTTAACCCACTTTACCTTCCCCCTCCACCCACCTGTTCTGAAAAAACATGTCAGTTAAAAAAAAAAGTCAGTTCCTGTTTGGGCCCATTTATGATTTATTTTGAATAGGTAATACAGTCACAGGGTCCACAATTCAAAATGTACAAAAGGGAAGTCCCCTCCCTCGCCTGTCCCCAAACTCCTGGTTCTCCTCCCCAGAGGTAATCAGTGTTACCCATTCCTTCTGAATATGCATATATAAGCAAGTATGTATTTATATTCTCCTCCTTTCTAAAACACAAATTGAAACTGCACTATCACATTTCTGCACCTTGCCTTTTTCACTTTAAGTTTACTCCATCTTGTCATATAAAGACATATATTAAATATTTTTTAGCTGCATAGAATTGTATTGTAATGCTGCATCATGATTGACTTACCTAATCCTTTATGGAAGGAGGTTTCTGTTGTTTCCAATCTCTTGCTATTATTTTGGACCCATCCTTAATCCAGACCCCAGGAGGGAAAGCAGCGATGGGAGGCACTGGAACAGGTTCCCTCCCCAGGCCAGGCCATTCACCACCAGGTTAGCCCCGCCCCACCTAGGCCAGGCCCCTCCCCACAAGGCCAGCCACGCCCCACCAGGCCAGGCCCCGCCCCACCTAGGCCAGGCTCTTCCCCAACCAGGCTAGGCCCCAGCTCATTTGCATGCCTGCATGTGATTGGACAGCCCTTGGCCTGGTGGCTGGAGTCCCTGGGGCTTTCTGATCCCTTTGCTGCCCACCCTTGGTTCCCACCCCAGCCTCCCAAATTAGCTGTTGGAGAATAAGGAGGCCAATGTTCACACACAGCTCTGGCACAAAATGACCGTTCTGCATTATCACTGCACCCACAAAACCACCTGAAATGCTAACTTGAGCAGCTGCTGTCACGATGTGCGCCCTCCTCCAGAGAGTGCAAAGCAGGCAGATGCAAACGGGCAGAGGGAACTGTCCAGAAACATACCCTACCCTAGGACAGGGGTGCGGGCAAATCCTACTCTCAATATGTGACAGACACAAGGGGACACACAGTGTTGTCTTCTCCAATTAGGTGTCCTCTTGCATCTTTGACACTTTCACAGGTCCAGGGCCAGGAGAGGAGACTGAAGTCGAGAGCTGAGGGCAGTGGGAGCGCCAGGGGCTGGGACAGAGGCACATCCCCTCGGCACGTGGGGGAAATCCCAGGAGAGAAGGGTAGGCAGGAATGGGAGCAGGAGGCAGTAGGCAAGAGGAGAAGGAGAAAAGGAAGGGACTTGGATGAGAAGGAATGTGGGCAGAAGTGTCCTTTCTGGCTCATCTGTGGATATGCGGGACTGGCGGCCCTGCCTTGGGGTCTCTAGGGAATAATCTCTGTGACAGAGCCCTCAGTGATGGCCTAAAAGATTCAGGAAAAACAGAAAACAAAAAAGGAGAACCATATAGGGAAAAGCCTGGCCATCCCCCCAGGCTCCTGGCTGGGCCGGTCTCCCCTCTCTGGGATGGGGACTCAGCACAGCTGGGAGCAACGAAGCTGAGTCCCCCTGTCTCAGGCATCACAGGCTCAGGATGCTCCTGGCTCCAAGGGGGGTGCAAGGGAGGGCAATGGAAGAGAGGGGACCTCGGGGAATGGGGGGATAGACAGACATCAGGGGTGGGAGGAAGGAGAAGAGGGAACCAGACTGCCCACCCACTACCCAGCTCTCCCCCGACCTTAGCCTGCCCTGAGCCCTTGGCCAGATTCCCCATCCCCGGGACCACTTAGCTGTGACGGAAGCCCCCGTGGGAGAAGGCAGGGAGGTCGGGGGCACAGGCAGCAGTCTGGGGCAGGCAAGCCAGAGGGTTGACCTCACAGGCCCCAGCATCCTGGTCCCCCTGGAAGTAGATGGAGTCAGCAGAGTAGAAGGAGGGGTCCTCGTCAAAGAAATTGTAGGGACGGAGGAAGAAGCCCACACTGTTGCCCACAGTCACTGTGTTGGGAATGTCCTCTGCATGCGGGATGTGCAGAAATCCAACTGTCACCCAGGCCACCAAGTCCTAGCAGGGGAGAAGAAAGAGGATCACGAGGTCTGGCTTTGCTGAGAACATGCCCTGCCTCCCACGGTGGCCTTGCACCAATTCAGCTCACCAGCCCAAGGATCTTGAGTCTTTATGTTTTTCCTACTGGCCCACAAGTTAAAGCACAAATAGTCCATTTCTGCCTCCCTGTCCCTGCCCTGCACCCTCCATGTTGGACATTTCTCATCATATCGTCTCTGCCTCACCCACCCCCAGAGGGTGACACCCAAAGGCTACTTCAGCCCCTCTCCCCCTGACTTGCCAGGAGTTCCCTGTAACTGAGGGAAGAAGGATGGAGAAGGGAAGATCAGGGTTTGGGAGGCAGAAATAGGCCAACATTGGGCAATTCATCCTTTACCGGTCAAGTCAGGAATGGGAGCAACTTTAGATACAGGAGATGTGATTTTCCCTGGTAACATCAATCCCTCCTTGAGTTCTGGGGCCCAGAAAGGACTCAGTCCAGGAAGCTGGAACTAGGAGGGCTCTAGGGTTTGAAGGACAGGTCAGGTCCTCACCCAGTGTCTGCATATGGGCACCTAGCTCAGAAGATTACTTCAAAGGGTAATGATCAGATCCACTAAAGTGCAGGGAGCAGGAGTCAGCTCCACCCCTGAAGAGATGGGATGGTTTTCAGGGACCCTGCCCAGAGAAGGGGAGGCTCATCCTAGTGCCCGCCTCCTCCCTGGGCTCTTCCATTGTCTGCTGACCTCTCCCATGATGGTCTCATTGTTGATGAAGTCAGTGAAGTCCACGGTGGGGGCCCAAGGGTCGTTCTGGTTGAAGATGGTGCTGCTACTTGGCTCCTCCTCCTTCCGCTGGGTCACAGCCAGCTGGTACCTAGGGAGGCACTGGTCAGGCCTCCATGGTCACTAACCCCATCCTGCTGCCTGATTATGACAGGAGCCAAGTGCTCAGACCTCAGTTTCGCACACACACAACGACTCCGTGCTATATAATCCCTGATGCCACCGTGGGGGTCACTTCCTCCTGTGTATCTCCTGCCATGTCACAGCATGGCCCCTCCCCTATCCAGAACAGAAGCCACTCTTGGGCTTTAGCCCTCCAAGGGGGAAATATGTGCCTATAGCAGTGCCTTTGGATAACTAGGAAATCTTTCCTGAGATCTTACCTCACCTCATATATAGTTTTAGCCAAGTTTCCAGGTGTCCCTTCACACTCCCGTCCCATTGTTACCTCCTCCATTTGCTCTCTAACAGCTCACCACTCACCTCCCCCAGCTGAGGGCTCTCTCCATGGAGCTGTTCTGGGGCAGAGGCTCCCCGGCAAAGCTGAGCATCTGGATGCGGTAGCCCCGCGGGTGACCCCACTTGTTGCTGTGGTTGCTGGCCAGGTACAGGTAGCGAGGGGTGGTCCCTCCCAGGGGGAAGGCAGCCTGCTCCTCTGTCTGCAGCAGCTTCCGGGTCACCTGCAGCCTCTGTATCTGGTGTTCGGGGCTCCAGGGCACAGCCGTGGGAACAAAGGCCATGTCCTCGGCCCAGACCCAGTTCTCCAGTCCTGCTCGGTGGGGGTGGGAGTGGTGGTGTATGGTCAGATGGTCATGCAGCCACCCTGGCCCTTCTGGACTCTGCCCCTACTTGGCTTCAAGACGGGGCCAAAGAGCAGCCCAGAACTGAGTGTGCCCCCTAATTCCCTCTCCTCAAGATATCCCCAACCCTTCAGCCAAAGCTGTTGAACTAAAATAAATAAAATAAAATAAATAAAATAAAATAAATTAAAATACGTCATCATGGATTTCATTCATTTTCATTAATTCATCCTTTCACAATTCATTAGCGGAGAGAACTGTGCTCACTCCTGGGGACAGAGAGTGTGAACTGATGTTCTAGGCGGGCAAACCACTGGCTGGCCTGCATGTGAGAGGGGCATGGCCTGGGAAGGTTCTGGGTCACAGGAACACAGGTACAGGCAGGAAAAGGGAGCCCTCCTGGGCAACTTTTCATCCTAGACTTAGAGGGTGTTCCCAAAAGAGATGACATGGAAGGGCATTCTGGGCAGGGACAAAGTATAAGCAAAAACAAAGGAGCTTCACTGTGACCTGCAGACCGTGTGTGCAGGGACAGGGAGTGTGTGGGTGGGGCTATGGCAGAGTGCAGGGAAGAGTCAGCAAGGCAGGCTGGAGCTGCAATGTGAAGGGAAGGGCTGTGAGGTCGTCCTGTGGATGGGATCCTGCAGGCGATGGGGAGGGTGAGAGCTGAGTAAGGGCAGGTGGTGTCAGTGGGAGGGTCCTCTGGGCACAGAGTGGCCCCTGGATCTGACAGCAACAAGAGTGGAGGCAGCAGAGAGGGCTGGCACCCACAGGGGGATGGCAGTGTGGCCCAGCGAGGGTTTTGAGGTATTTCAGGGGCGGAACCTGAAAAAACCCAATGACCCCTGTGGGGAAGGAAAGTGAAAAGACAAAGACGAAGACTCCAAGACATCATGTGACCTTGGCTCTCTCTGTAACCGCCAACTCTGGAACAACCCGGAATACCCCACAGGATCCATGCTGCCCCTCACACTTAAGTGAACTGTGCTCAGAGAGAGATGGAAATCTTCCAAGGAAATCTGCAACCTGAGGTATTTCATGACTGGCCTGCACATGCCAGGGACTCGGCAGAATGCAAGCAGACCCTGCAGCACACCAGCAGAGCAGGCCAGACACAGAGAAAAGCGCTGAACAACAAATGGCTGCCTCCTGGACGTAGGCCCGTGTAAGTGCAAGAGAGGGTGGAGGGCAATGGGGACTCTGTTGGCTCCCATCCTGCCTCCTTCCTGAGCTTAGCCATTTCCCAAGATTTTCTAATGAGGTCACGTGGAGGCAGGCTGGCAGCTGTGTACCCAGCCAGTGAGTTAGATCCAAATAAAACTCATCAGCCAACTCTCTCCCATCCAGCAAAGGGGAAGCATAAAAATCCAAATCTTCCTTTCCCGGATAACCTACATAACCCCAAAGCACATGAAGACAACTCTTCAGTCCTTCTTCCAGAATCCTTGCCCCCGCCAGGATGTCTTACCTGCTACATCCAGATCCACCTTGAAGTGTGCACTGTGCGTGTGGACTGTGCCCAGCGTGTGCTCCCCAACTTGGTTCCCGTACCTCCGGGCAGCGCCAAAGAGGAATGCTGAGCTGATGTAGCCCGTGGCATGGAATCTGACTTCTATGGCCCCATTGGGATGGAAGACCATATCCCACACGTAGTCATAGTTAAGCAAGGTGGACACAGATCTGACGACCAGCACCATCTCTGCAAGGCCCCCAAAATAGTGGGAGTATAAATCTGAGTGGTGTCTCCACAGGGGGAGGCCCTGGTTCTGTTCAAACACACAAAAGGCATCATGCATTGTCTTAGGGGACTGGGACTCCAAAAGGAAGTGCCAGTCCACATAGGTGGCCAGGTAGGGGCAGTCCACCCCACGGGTCAGAGGCGTGGAGTACTTGCCCATGCCAAAGCTACCATCCACATAGCGGGTCAGCATTGCTCCTGGGGAATTTCCACCATAGATGGCCAAGGCCTCTTGGAGGCTGATCTCATAAGCTAGCCGTTCTCCCTGGAAGCGGATGTCAAAGACCCTTGGGCCACTGAAAGCTCCAAGGCCAAAGGAGAAAGTCCACAATGAGGAGACCACTCGACTCCCCTGGACATTGAAGCGGGGACCCTGGGGATGGAATTGCAGAGGGGGAGCTGGACCTAGGGGCACCTGGGACTTCAGGGACCAGGACCCACCTGTACCATTGTCTGGGATCAATACCACATTCACCAGGCCGGCCTCAAACTGGTCCTCCAGCTGGGCCAGACTTTCATAGTAGCGGCCTTGATAGAACACCTTCTGGATGGTCCATCGGGCAGGGTCCAGGGCCTTGTGGTCTACCAGGAGTTCCAACCCCACAGGGTGCAGGAAAAACCCAGCCCCTGAGATATTGTAGTAGAGGCCAAACCAGGTGGCCCGGTCCCCTGACTGCAGACCATGGGGGGCTGTGGTCATTGTCACCAGGTTCCTTCCTTGGGGTTTGTAGAAGCAACAGTGGTGGAGGAGACCAGCCACCTGGGGCAGCTCTCTGTCGAAGATCATCTGGTCTATGTCCAGGTACTCTCGGGCCAGCACGGGGCGTCGGTGATAGGGCAGGGGGCCTCCGTGACGCTCCACGGTCACATCTCGCACGTAGGAGGGGTGAGGCAGCGGCCCCACCACCAGCTCACTCACGTTGGGCTGGGGTTGTCCACCAAAGAAGACGATGGCCAGTGCCTCACGGGCAGGTGGGGGCCTCCCCCTGTCCAGGTGGGCCAGGGCCGCAGCCTTGAGGGGCAGCTGCAGCTCCACTGAGAAGACACAGTTGTCCGAGGGCCGGGCCTGGGCTGCATCCACCAACCCTGGCCTCAGCCGCTGGGTCAGAAAGTTCATCACAGCCGTCAGCTCCTCTCGGCTCAGGTCTGCAAACAGCTGGCTCTGGCCAGGGTGTGCCCACGGCTGGGCACTGGGAGATACAGAGGGGCAGTAGGGAGGCTGGCTAGGTTCATCCCCATCTCTACCCCTGCCCACTAACAAGACACAAACCAAGGCAAAGATGGTGATGACCGCCAAAGCGAGGAGCACTAGGGTGGTCTTCTGGTTCATCGTTGCGTGAAGAGGGACAGAGCATTCAATCAGAGTACGGTTGTATATTCCCAGGCCTGCAGGACAGGGGCTCTCCTTGCTCCCGGACTGGGGTGGGGGGCTCCCGGACTCTGGCTGAGGTTCTTTGCGGTCAGCCGCCTAGGACTGAGAGTGGGAAAGACACAGGGGGGCTGGGGCAGGGGGAGGGGCAAGCCGGCCTGGGGGCGGGTCTGAGCAAGGCAGCAGTAACGATGACCTTACATAGCTTTGTCTCTAGGCGCCAAATCAGGCTCTGCTCTCTGGGTCAGGGTTAGAACTGGGGGGAGCTGGGGTTTGCGGAAGAGGAAGGAAAATTTCAAGATACTGCAGCCTGCCAGCCTGCCAGCCCGAGCACAAAAATGCAGCCCTAGCAAGGAGCTGGGTCTGCGCAGAGCAGCACCTCACGCCCCTGCCCAGCTTCTTCTCCACCACCCCCTTCCCAGGGCCAGATGTTCTCTTTCCTGTGACTTCAAACTATTGTTCTCCTTCTAAGGAAACCTCCACCCCCAGGTCCTTCAGCTTCCCAAGCAATGTTCCTTGGCCAGGTCTATCCCTGCTGCCCTCTGTCCTCCATTGCTAATTTCCTTGGCCAGAGTCCTTAAGAGTCTCCAGGGGACTCTAGATAGTTGAACAGTCAAAAGAATAAATTCAAGTAAAGTTCTTGTAATTTTTTTATTATAAATTACACATAACATCTGTTTTACAAAATTCTATCTACGCTTCCTTTTGAATGCACACGCATGAAGAAATGTCTGGTATAATGTGAATACCAGCTATTTCTGAGTGGTAGGATTGGTGGTGTGCTTGAATATTTTAAAACCATTTTTTATAATTTATCATTTAAAAAAAATGAACAGAAAATAACAATTAACCAAAGGGATATATGGGGATTTGGTGTGGGAAGAGGTTGTTTCCTAAGGAACATTGACAGGGTGAGAATCTGTGGGGGGGACAGATGTGATAAAAACACAGGCAACAGGCCCAGCACTTTGTGAGGCTGAAAGGCTGAGGCAGGAGGATTGCTTGAGCCCAGGAGTTTGAGACCAGCCTGGGCAATATAGTGAGACCCCATCTTTAATAAAAAATAAGAAAAATTAGCCAGGCGCAATGGTGTGCTCCTGTAGTCCTAGCTACTTGGGAGGCTGAGGCAGACGGATCACTTAAGCCCAGGAATTGAGGCTGCAGTGAGTTATGATGATGTCACTGCACTCCAGACTGGGCAACACAGCAAGACCCTGTCTCAAAAAACAAAAAACACAGGGAACAGAAAGTGGAACCAGAGAGGAAGGTATATGTGTCTAACCCCCTCCAATCCCCACCCAGGGTTAGAAGCCTTGATAAGAGAAAGGAGGCAAGTCTGGGACACAGGCTGCCAGGTAAGGTAGGCAGGCCACAGGGTTGACACTGCAGAGCCCAGCATCCTGGCCCCTCTCAAAGTAGACACTGCCAGGGGAATAGATGGAGGGGTCCTCATCGAAGAAGTTATAGCGTTGGAGCAAGAAGCCAACTCTGTTCCCCAGAGTCACTGTGTTGGGGATGTCCTCAGCATGGGGAATGTGCAGGAGGCTGGCTATAACCCAAGCCACCAGATCCTGCAGGAGAGAGAGGAGCTGGAGGACTAAGGAAACAAGACCCAAAGAACCACCCTTGGGCCACAATCCCCAACCTCCAGCCACAGCCTGGCTTCTGCCTCTGCCCAGCCTTATGCCTACACAACACAGAAATGGGGACGGGGGTCAGTGTCCTTCCCATAGCTAATCACACCCTAGGAGGGGTGATCTGTGTTGGTCATCAGAAAACTTCTTGGCCCCTGAATCTGAGAACTGGAAATCTACCATTCCCTCCAACCTATGGCTAAAGGCTGGGCAGCCAAGATGCCAGGCACAGAGGAGCCCCTCTCCTCTGCCCCCTAGGGCTACCAACCTCTCCTAAGAGGGTTTCATTGTTGATGAAGTCAGCAAAGGCCACAGTGGGTGTCCAGATGTCACTCTGGTAATAGATGCTGCTGCTCTGCAACTCCTCCTCCTTCCTCTGGGTTACCACCAGCTGGTACCTGACCAGGAATTGTTGTAGGAAGGTGGTGTCGGAAAACGTCAAGGGCCTTTACTGGCCCAGAAGTCCTTTGGATCAGATTCGTTGTGAGACCATTTCCCACCCTGTATCTACTGGAATCTGAGGGGAGGTATAGGGACAAATGGTAAGCCAGGGGTATTGAGTTGGGGTCTCCAAGGGCTGGGATGGGGAGAAGGCCAGTCCTTCCCTTCCACCCACCACCCAGGGCCCTCCTCACCTCCCCCAGCTAAGAGCCCTCTCCATGTCGCTCTCCAAGGGCACATGTATGCCGAGGGGGACCCCAGGCATTAGTCTGGTTGCCAGCCAGGTAAAGGTAGCGGGGAAGGGGGCTTCCCAAGGAAAAAGCTGTCAGGTCTTCCCTTCCCAGGACCTGCCGAGTCAGCTGTGGGCGTTGCAGCTGGTGCTCTGGGCTCCAGGGGGCTGCCACAGGTTTGAACACCACATCTTCAGCTACCACCCAGTTTCTCAGCCCTGCCAGGGTGAGGGAAGGGGGAGTTCCACACCAGGTAAGGCTATTCAAACAGGCCCATCTTCCCCACGATGCCCACTGCACTGGCCTCACAAAAGGCAGCAGAAAGCAACAGAGAGTGCTGTGCTGGGAGCCAGAAGGTCTGGGCGTTACCCTGTTTTCTTCTAACATGCCCTCTCCAATAGGGTAACCACTAGTCACATGTGGCTAATTAAATTTAAATTGAAAATTCAATTCCTCAGTCACACTAGCCACATTTAAGGTGCCCAGTTGCCACACATGGCTAGTGGCTATTGTTTCATAGCACAGATATGGAACATTTCTATTATTGCAGAAAGTTCTGTTAGCATTGGTCTACCAAATTAGACCCTGGACCAATTTGCTTCTCTGATTCTTACTTTCCAAATCCCTACGTTGGGCATAATTTCTGAATCCATACACTGTTCTACGGCTGTGCTCAACAAACAGAAAAGCACACGCAGTTGACTAGTGATATTCTTGTAACTATGAAAGGGATAATGATATTTGTCTTGGAGAAGCTGGGTGGAAAAACCCAATCCCCTTCCATGGTCCTCTGCATACTCCTCCCAGCTCTGAGACTTCACCATATCTCAATAAGGAGGAGAGTACTTTCCATCATTTTTGGAAGTGAGCAGATTCCTATCTAAATTTTCTGGAAGCTTTTTGAATTTCTACTGCATCCATAATCTGCATCACCCAGCTCAGCACGTGGTCATACACTTTCTTCCTGCAGGTCTGGACCATTGCTTCCTTTAAATGGGAAGGCCTATATGAAGACACCTGGCACAGGAGGCGCTCGCTCCACTGAAGCCACTGCCTCTGCAGGTTGTGGTCCTGTGTGCTGGCCCTTGTCTGACACTGCCTCTCTGGCCCCACAGCACCAGCCAGGGCTGCACACATCAGGGATCCAATAAATGTTACTTAATGTTACTTCCCAAAACAAGGTCTGTAATGCCAAAAATGCTGAAGAGAAACCCCCAATCTGAATAGTCATAATCCATATATGTCAAAGAGTAATCTAGATAACAATATGATCACCTCAATCATGTTATTTTCTTAGTTCTCTCTCCCCTACACCCCCACTGCAAACGCAAGCACAAATGCATGTGCATGAGCATGTGTAGGCACACATGCGCGTGCACACACACACACACACACACACAGTCTTCATACTCAAGAGGACAAGAAAATGTTTCACAAGAAATATACTTGGTTACATTGTATTATACTTGCACAGTCACTTTCTGTCTGCCCCATCTCCCCCCATCCTCCTTAACTTCCCCAGCTGTACAATGGAGAAGGTGAATTTCTAATATTCTTTGTGGATGTAAAAAAAGTCTGTGATTTGATAAGTTCATTTTCTATTGTCAACAGAATGTCAGGAGCAGCAAGTCCTCTTTGTGCTTTGAGCCCTACTTGAGAAATCCCTTTCTATACCTGCAGCAAGCCTATCACATGCCTGCCATGTCGCTGGAGTCCATTGTGGTGACAGGCATGTGGTGGCCCTCCTCACAAGGAGAGTGACACTATCCTATGGGGCCACCCCCAGCTATGGTATCTCCCCTTCCCATGACCCAGGTCCACCCCTACCCTGAAAACTCTTTAGACAGACTCCTTCCAAACTCTGCTCGGCCCCTACCTTCCCCACCCCCACTGACCCTCAGAATTAGGAAGAAGCAAAGTGTCCTAATCCCAGCCCCAGCCAACCTCAGACAGGCCAATTCACCCACCTAGTGTCACTCAAAGCTGTGGCAGCCAGGCACAATCATTACATTCAAACTAGTTTCACAATAGCAGCAAGGCAGACGGGGCTGGGGGATTGGGGCTGGGCGGGGGAACCCTTTTCATCTTTTGCCAGATACCCAGCAGCCCAGTGTCAGGCTGACTGCAGTTGGATACACTCCAATTGTCCCTGCTCTGTTGCTGGCATGCCCTGCTCTTGCCTCTTTCAGAGATATCAGCTTGATCTGGGGCATTCCCTTCCCTCCCCCCACCCCCGACCCTCCACCATCATCCCTCAGCACTCACCTGCCACATCCAGGTCCAGCTTGAAGTGGAAGGCGTGGGTGTGCACTGCCCCCAGCACATGCTCCCCAACACGGTTCCCAAAGAGGAGGCTGTCCTCTCCCCCACTCAGGAAAGCTGCGTTAACATAGCCCATGGCATGGACCCGCCCTTCAAGTGTCCCATTTGGATACAACACTAAGTCCCAAATGTAGTCATAGTTACCCACAGATGACACAGAGCTGACCACAAGGGCTGAGCTGGCCAAACCCCACAGAAATGACTCCCAAGGTAATTGTAGTGCCTTCGAAGAGGCAGTCCCTGGGCCTCCTCAAATACACACACAGCCCCTGGAAGCAGCTGGACTGCCCCTTTGCCCACTAATACATGGATATCCACCATCGTGGCTTGATAAGGGCAGTCCACTCCCCGTACCAAGCCTCGGCTATTACGGCCAAGCCCATAGCTGCTATCCAAATACCGCGTTATCATCGTCTTCGGTGAATTGGCACCATAGACAGATAGACACTCCTGGACACTGATTTCATAGGCCACTCGCTCGCCCTTGAACCGAATATCAAAAAGCCTCATGCCACTGAATACCCCATGGCCAAAGGTAAACATCCAGAGGGAGGACACCACCAGGTTCCCTTTTACACTGTATTGGGAACCCTAGGGTGAGAACTGAAGAGGGGGAAGAGGGCCTGGGGCGATCCAGGACCTCAGGGATGAAGCCCCATTTGGTGAGGGTAGAGGGATCTAACCACTTCCAGCCGGCCAGCCTTAAATTCCCATTCCAACTGGCCCAAGTCTGCATAGTAGTGCCCAAGGTAGAAGACCTGCTGGACAGCCCAGCGGGCAGGGTCCAGGGCCCTGTGGTCCAGCAGTAGCTCCAGCCCCACAGGGTGAAGGAAAATACCAACACCTGAGATGTTATGGTAGCGAGCTATCGAGGTAGCTCGGTCCCCTGAGCGCAAGCCACAAGGGGTGGCATGCAGAGGTACCAAAGTAGAGCCGTTGTAGTTGAAGACAGAAGCCAGGAAGATGGGTGCCTTGGTAAGCTCCACCTCTTTCAAATGCCTCCACATTTGGGAAGACTCAGTTCTCAGCACGGGGTGTCGGTGATAGGGCAGGGGGCCTCCGTGATGCTCCACGGTCACATCTCGCACGTAGGAGGGGTGAGGCAGCGGCCCCACCACCAGCTCACTCACGTTGGGCTAGGGTTGTCCACCAAAGATGATGGCCACCGCCTCCTGGGCAGGTGGGGGGCTCCCCTTGTCCAGGTGGGCCAGGGCCGCACCCTTGAGGGGCAGCTGCAGCTCCACTGAGAAGACACAGTTGTCCGAGGGCCAGGCCTGGGCTGCATCCACCAGCCCCTGGCCTCAGCCGCTGGGTCAGAAAGTTCATCACAGCTGTCAGCTCCTCTCGGCTCAGGTCTGCAAACAGCTGGCTCTGGCCAGGGTGTGACCAGGGCTGGGCCCTGTGGGATACAGAGGGGCAGCGGGGAGGCTGGCTGGAACCTCCTTGGCTGGTCAACAAGACGTAAGCCAAGGCAAAGATGGTAATGAGGGACAGTGCCAGGAATGCCAGGACTATCTTGAGATTCATAGCGGATGCCGAGAGCTGAAGTCAGAGTCCTATCAGCTGCTCCTTACCAACATCAAGTCAGGTTTATATTCACCAGAATGGATAGGAATGGAGCAAACTCCACCCCGTGGGTTGGGCAGGAAACTTCTGACCTTGATTTATGCAATTCTGTTCCAATTTTCTGTCCTGTGGTTTGGCTCAAGGCATTACTTTCACATGCACAGCCTCTTCTTTGTCCCTGAACTCTTACTAGTAGCAGTCAGTACCAACTACTGATTTCCATCATTTAGACCAAATGAGACGGCATCTGGATTAACAACACTAAAATCCACCTTCCACCCAGAACGGGTCTGAGGAAGAATGCGAACCTAAGATCCCAATCAAGTCCTGCATGCAGGCACTAAACTGTCCACTTTCCTACCACCTGGCACACATTGCACCCCAACAGTTCTAGGATCCACTGTCTAGTTCAGCAGTAAACACTGAATTTTGCCTGTGGCATAATGCCAAGCCCTTGATTTAATCTCAGGCCTTCTGTGCCTAGGCAGTGAGAAAGGAGTAGTTGAAAGCCGGGGCTTAGCGATCAGATTTGTACACCAATGTAGGTTCCTAATCTGTGTGACCTTGGGGGGCAGATATTAATTCTGCATCTCATCCATAAAGAATGGATAAAACCACCCTATAGATTCATGAAAATTAAATGTGATCATGTCCATCAGGTCTGACACAGGGCAGGCATTCAAAAAGTGCTAGCTTTTGGTACTCATCTCTGAAACAGAACAGAGCAGATGTTCCTCCATCGTTCAAGACCTTAACATTCTTTTTGCAGAGACAATGAAGGGATTATTGGAAACCAGAAGGCTACTTGCAAGTGGAAGTGGAGGAAATTTTATTTCAGAGGGACACAGGTTCCTAGGCAGCCCTCCAAGTAATTTGAAAACCAAGACCAGGAGTCTCCTCAAGAAATTTAAGACATTATTCCGAGAGGAGAATTAGTATAAGGCAAAGAAAATGACTGGGTAGGGTATGCCTTGAAGCAGGTAGTTCCCTACACATGGAACTGCAGCAGCCTCTACTGGCATTCATGAGTATAACCGGGGAAGGAAGGAACTGGGGTCTTGTGAAGTAGGGAGACAAGGCAGCTTAGGTTTGGGAAGAGCTTACTTTAGCATAATTCAGACTGAACACAAATGAAGGACCCACGCTTGCTTGGTGGACAGAAGCCTTAGCCTTTCCACTATCCCAGAGAAAAGAGGCAGCTTCACTGGTACAAAGACATGAAATAGAGTGGCTAGAGGTGTCTGTGGAGGTGAGTGTCCCAATGTGCACACATGTGAGTGTGAGTACATCCCTAGCCACCAGAGCATCGCACCAGGGTCTGCGGCTTTAGAAAGAGGTCAAAGTACCTGTATTTTTAATAATTTCTTGACATGGTAAAAGAATTTTACATTACGATCCAAGGGTGGTAGGGTGAGGAGGAGGGGCAGTGGAACAATCAACAAACAAAAAGGGAAACAGAAGCACATGGTGGGAGGAGGGAAGGGTTTTAGCTGGAAGGGATCTGGAGGGTGGATAGGGGCACTGCCCAACTAAAATGCAATTGGTTTGTTACTGAGTACTATTCGTGGGAAGACAGCATCCGGACTCCTTCTCTACAGAATACTGGGAGTAAAAATGATGCATCCCAGATGGAAATATGATTGGGAGTTGGAAGACAGAGACGGGAAGAATAAAAGTCAGAAACAGACACTGAGAGTCACTGGCAGGCTGACTGCAGATGTCGACTCTCCAGCAGTGGTAGAATAAAAAGCTGGGGGGTGAGGGTTAACATAAAAGCTGTAACAATAAGTGATATCTCTGGAAGATTCAAGAGATAGGAAGCAACTCTTCTACGGTTTTGACTTGCCTGGCATATTTCCACATACACAATGTGTATATGTGTGTGTATATGTGCACATAGACACACAAATGACTGCTTTCCCTGGAAGCACAATACTATAAATAAGAGAAATATTTCCCAAAGGGAAAGCCCAACAGGAGCAGCAGCATCTGGATCTCAGTTGCAGACACTCCCACCCCAATTTACAACTGGCCTGGGAAGAGGCAACCAGGAGTCACAGCAGCCTTTGCAATAATGCCAAAAAGGGCTCCGTCACAGAGGAAGAGGTCTTCCCCAATCCCCTACTTTTCACCTCTTGGCTCTCCTCCAACTCCTCCTGGGCACCAAAAAGCTACAATATCACAAGGGAGGATGGGCAAAGGACTTTTATCTGGGTGGATGACATCTAAGACAACTATCACCTCCTGAAAGGTATGTGTGTGACAGGGATCACATCATGGAGGACGGAGGGTATGTCGGGTAAAGAGTAGGAAGGAGCGTGTGTGCATGTCTCTACCGGTATACATATGCACACACGTAAGTGTATGTGAAAACCCCCATTATAAAAACATCTGAAGGAGCTAGGGACTCGGCTGAAGGCCTAAAGTGTTCCTTGTCATGATCAGGTTCAAGGTGGGATGTATGTAGATGGGAAACCCTAAGTCATCACCAGGGCAACTGTGGCAGGGAGGATTCAATGTCCCACAGAGGCAAGAGACACTAACCTGATGTGAGGAAGAGAGAAGCTGGTCCCCATGTCACCCCAGTTCCTAAAAAACACCTAGCACTTTCCTTCAGTTCTCTCAGCTTCTAACCAACTAATCATCAAAAGGAAGAAATCACCAAGCCCAAGACACAGGAGGGAGAGAGGATGAGAGAGGAAACACAAGTATCCTTGTACCAACATCCCGCACACACAAACCTGGAGTTCTCCAGAAATTAGGACAGGTTGGGTTTGGGGTGTTAGGGAAGGAAATAGAAGAGTTCCTGAGGCCTGAAAAAAGAGGTAAACACATCACAGAACTAGATGGGAGTTTCATTAGACTCTAACTAAAAACAGAGAGGTGTGATTACTATTTCCAGCCAGTTTCCCCATCACGATAGTCATGTAACAAACCAAGGCAATGTCGGTCTTGAGCCAGACTCACAGAGTCCCCTGGCCCTGGCCCTGGCCTCAGTACAGTGTCTCTGCATTGCTGCTCCGGGGCCGTTTGATCTTCTCGATATTTTTCAGGATCATGTCATGTAGAGTGACCTGGGAGAAGAAGGATCAGGGGAATCACACCTCTGTTCAACCCCTACCTCACCAAGAAAACAAGACACACACGTAGCCCCCTCCCCCTCAACAAATCCTCAAGCAATCATTCCAATTCCCATACAGTAAGTCCTTAATATTATAGATGGATTCTTGGAAACTGCGACTTTGAGCAAAACAACACACAGTAGGTCCTTGAATAATGTGGTTTCAAATAGTCATTTTGTTCAATGTTTTGTTATAATGTTGACGAAAAATAAACTGATTTTGTTATACATCATTTCCCTTAAAGTTGCAGTTTCCAAGAATCTACAAATGACTGACTGACGTTAAGTGGGGATTTAGGTCCTTTCTCACACTTACAACTGGACATAACTGGGTATTTCCAAGGCCCCGAGTGTCCAATAACTACTAACATGTATTCAGCACTTAACATACTGAGAATTACACTAAGTCCTTTAATGTGTTATGTCACTTACTTTTTATTGTTCTTTATGTCACTTATTTTTAAAAACTCATTTTTGTGCAGTAGACACTCTACTCAAAATCCCACTTAAAAAGAAACTGAAAGAAACTGAAGTTGAAGCTTGAACAATTTGCTCAAGGTCACACATTACAGGTAGGTTCCAAACCTGTGTCTATCTGACTCTGACACCCACATCTTAACCTTTATATTATACCACCCCCCCCCCCGACCTAGGCAGAAAGAGGGGAAAACCCAGCTAGGCACTCACAATGATTTCATGGTTTTCAACACTCCATTGATGAGCAGTATTTGTTCCACTCATTTTACCTCTGATCCTCATCTCAACACCCAGAGTGTTTCAAGAAAATTATCAACAGAACTAAGAGAAGCCAGGGCAACTGTGGCCAAGGACCAAGGTTACTCACATATTGATTCCTCAGCTCTGATATGATGAGCCGAAGGCTGATATATTCTTTCTCATCAATCTCTGTCACGGTGCGACGATAGTCCTCCTGTAAGGAGGGACAGAGAAAAAAGCTAGTCCCCAAGGCCCAACTGACCACAGCTCCTTCCCAGTAATGGTCACTTCTCTCTATCTTGCCACCTCCACCCTCAAGCCACAAAACCCTTACTTACCACATGGGGATATTTAGCTATTTTAGAAACCAATTTGGCTCTTGTAATATAATATCTGGAAGAAGAGACAAGAGGAGAAAGCTGCAGGAGACCCTTGACAGTGCCCACCGCCCCATCAACCTCTAATTCCTGGGCCAAGCCCGAGCAACCCTACCTAGAAATCTGGTCCAGATAAGATGCAGCTTCACTCTCAACAGTTCTTAGTTCTGCAACTGTCTCCTCCTGGTAGGAAAAAAAAAAAAAAAACAGGCTAGTCAAAAGCCACTTCCATGTCATCCCACAGCAGCCCCAAAGAGAAAGGAAAAACAGACAAAGCAGGGGAGATAAGTATGGGAGATATCAGTTTGCAATGCAAGCATGTTACCTGAATGGACACCCCAAAGTTGTTCCCATCTTCTATCCTGGGAATCAGGAGCTGTACCCACATTTTGACCTGGAGGGTGAGAGGACCAAAACACATGTATGAGGACCATGGCCTTTTCTGCTGAAGCCATGAAGTACACAATTCACACTGCTGGGGCCAGATGCCAGGAACACAGGAGTCAAGATACCTAGTCTGCCAGCCCCCACACCTCCAGCCCCTCATCCATTGTTTTTCATAGTTCAAGTGGTGCTACACTGGCCCCTGCCTCACCGTGTTACATTTCTCAATCAGCAGCCGGATCTCAGGTTTCACTTTCTCAATAATGTCCACCAGCTGCTGGTTGCTTTTTAGCATCCCGTTGGGCATCACAAACACCTTGGTTCCTGTCAGAAACGTGAAGATCAAATGATTAGGGTAGAGGGAAGGCTGTAGCATCCCCTACCTTTCTCTCTTCTTCCCCAGACCTATAAGATGCTATGACCTCTGCCTTTTATTTGTCACAATCCTACCATGACACCACTATCAGGATGAAAAAGGAAAATGTATGGAAGAACAGAACAACAGATAAATAGCCAAAGTATGCCAAAAGTCTTAAGTATAAGGACATTAAAGTAAAGATATGCCTTAAAGACTTAATGTATCAACAAGTATTTTTTTCTTTTTTTAGAGACAGGGTCTTGCTCTGTCGCCCAGGCTGGAGTGCAGTGGCATGATTATATAACTCACTGAAGCTTTGAACTTCTGGGCTCAAGGGATCCTCCTGCCTTAGCCCCCTGAGTAGCTGGAACTACAGGCGTGTGCCACCACATCCAGCTAATTTTTCTTATCTTTTATAGAGACATTGTCTTGCTGTGTTGCTCAGACTGGTCTCGAACTCCTGGCCTAAAGTGATCCTCTTGCCTTGGACTCCCAAAGTGCTGGGATTACAGGTATGAGCCACCCTGCCCAGCCAACAACTGTTATCGAAGGAGAAAAAATAACATGGAGCTGGGACTTCTGTGACAAATTTAAGATATGTGGTTGCTACCTCCAATTTCTCTCCCTTGGTAGTCCATGCTAAGTCAAACCCTCTGTTTATTGGAAAACTAGGTTTAGAGCGCTAAATGATGACCATGTTTGGGAGGACTTGGGAATGCTGACTGTGGCAGATAAGATCAGAATTTTCTCCCTAGCCAGGAGAACACCAGCTCCATCCTGCTTCTCAGGGCTACAGGTCAGGAGGTGGGGTGAGTGGGGGTGGCTCTTACCTTGGAAGGCCTCTTCACACTCATCCAACCTTCGCTTCTTATAAGTGGGCTAAGGATACAAAGAGGCAGGAATTAGCCTGTCTTTGACACCCACATCCCCATCATAAGATACTCTTCAAGTAAGTGTTTAATACCTTCCTCAACCTCATAGGTTCTCTTATTAATTTCTGCACAATTTCTTAAGTACATATGAAGCTTTAAGAAAAGGTTCTTGCCACAAAGCAACTTACATTCCAGTTGGGAAGACCAACCATTCAAGAAATACAACACATTAAGCAATTAGGGGACAAGGGAGGCTACTATAAAGAACAGGAAAAAAGAACCAATCAAGGCAGAGTGAGGATAATTAAGGGAATATATATAAATCTTCTGGTTTCACAAAGAAACACAATATTCAGTCAACAAACAGGTATTTAGCACCTGCTACATACCAGGATCAATGCTAGGTACTGGTGATACAAAGATGATTAATTGCATTATAAGATGTTTAGTAAAAAGATTAAAAAACAATTTTAAAAAAGATAACTTAGTTCCTGCCTTCAAGATGCACAAGTTCTATCAATGAGACAGTAATGCGGACAAAGAACAACACAGTGTCATCAGTGTTATAATAGAATGTGGACATATGACTGATAAGGACAAGGTGCTAAAGATGCACAACAAAGACAGGGACTGCAGTTATATAGCAAGAACTTCTCATCCCATAACAAGACTCAAGACATTGAAACAGACTTAAGTAAGATCTTGTTCAGAGCCATGGGAAAAATTAGGTAACCTGAGGGAACCTGTAGCTAGTTTTGTCCTGTTTGAAATTCACTCCAATACTGACAGTAGCATTAGCATATTCACCTAATCTTATAAATGAAAATCAGGGTATTAAAGGAGTATATTGGAGTCATCACGTCTGTAAGACTGAGTCCTAGTTCCCAGATCCAAATTCCACTGTCCCCTCTGTACACGTTCAAACTGACCAGGAAATAGTGGACACAGAGAACCAATTGCTTAAGAAAACAAAGAAAAATACAGGACACTTACACCATCCAGTCCATCATGGCTATTGGTGAGAAGAATGGGGTCAGGGACTGGCAGATTCATGTCCGAGTGGATCTGAGTTAGGTCATGGATGTTTAGGATTGGTTCCTAAAAGAGAGATGCCCACCCCCAAAACAACATTATTCTTTTCAAGCTGAACAAAGGAGTGTATTTCATTTGAAGGGCGAGAAATGACAGTGCTTGACAGTACAAAAAAATAATAGAATCAATACACAATTTGTCCCTTTAGACAGAAAGACCAGAGCCCCCCCCAAAATTGGGGAATTTTAGGAAAGAAAAGGGTCTCTCACCTTCAAAAAACTATCAAGTTCTAACAACTTCTTTGGGAAAAAATTTGCCACCAAGTCTTCTGCCTAAAGAGGAGGAAAAATATAGCTGAATTAATAACTGTGGGAAGGTTTCTTTCTACAGATATCTCCTCTTGGGAAACTCCCAACTATTAACCAACACTCATTTTTCTATTTCTTTCACTCACCTCACTTGTGATCCGCTCCCTGAAAGAATCAACCTAAAATTAACAAAGAGAGCAATTCAGTACCTGGCAACAGAGGTAGGAGCAGGATGGGGAATCCCAAATCCAGCTGTCTTTCCCTCACCTTGCAATTGTAATGAGAAGCTGAGAGGCCCCCGGACTGCAAATACTTTATTTTTTTGAGGATCCATTTCTCCATCTCAGGAGAGGGAAGCAGGGCTGAGGCTAGCAACGGCCTGTCTCCTGTCTCCTCTCCCCTCCCTCCCTCCCTCCCTCCCTGTATCTAAAGCTGTCTGAATTTGATAAGCAAAGACAGGTAGTTAGGGGGGATGTGAGCTCACAAACGTGCCAACCCCCACCCAGACCTGGCCTACGATAGGAGGCAGGCCAGCCGCCAAGGGCAGGGTCAGCGGCAGCGTCGGGGGCGGGGACGTTGCTGGGTTGGGGGAGTTTCAGCTGTCACTGGCTTAAAGCACTGACTCCAACACGTGTTCGCGGAGGTGTCTCCAGGCTCTCCATCACCAGACGCGGTACAGAAAGCCATCCTATATTATCTTTTACCCCAATGCCGTCCCCGGGAGTTGGGGGCTGGACTGAGCCAAGCGGAAGCTTAGAGTTGGTATCCCCTGGGAGACAAAGACGCCATGGGGCGTGGGGAGCCGGTCAGACTTGCTGAGGGATTGAAGCGAGGGGTAAAAAGACCTGGACCGGTGCCGCTACCTTGAGCTTCACTTCCTGATCCACCTTCAGCAACGAGGCCATGGCCGGGCCGGGCCGTGTCCGCTCCGCTGGAGACCGGAGACGCTGTGGGCTCCGGGGAGGGGGCCAGAGGGACCTGAGGAATCTCGGCTGCCCTCGGGACCCGGCCGCCCTCGCTGGCTCACTCACTGCTCGCTCGCTCCCTCCCTCCGTGCCGTCCGTCCGCCCGCCAGCCGGCTGCCTGCTGCCTGCTCGCTCTCTCGCTCGCCCTCCCGGCTTTCGCCGCTCACGCCGGAAGTTACGTCACAGCCAATCGCCGGGACTCCTGCGAGGATGTGCACGTGCCCTGCGCAGCCGCGCTGAGGCTTGGCTTTGGTGGCTCTGGTGGGGGTTCGTATTACCCGGGCTCCTAGACCAGGTAGGAGTGAAGTAAAAGGGAGGGTGGTGGGGCATAGTCTACTGAGAAATGAGCCTCCAAGAGACCCGGGAACTGTTCGACTCGCCGTCGGCCCGGAACTCGCCTTCAGCGAAGGGACCTTCTGAGCCGCTGCAGCCCCGTGGACCACGCCGTCGCGCGCCAGTGACGTAGGCTCGAGGAGGCCGGCGGCCCGGGTACTGGGTACCGGGGTCTGGTCTGTGATTCCCGCTGCCTCCGCCCGTTGGCCGAAGCTCAAGTGTTTAGACTAGAGCCAAAGAGAAGACAAGTTCTGTTGTGCCAAGCTTTTCTGGTACATTTCTCCGCCACTGATTCTCGTAAACTTCCAAATCTCATCTACCTGATGGGCAAATTGACGCCCAGATAGGTAGGTCTTGTCCGGGGCTACATAGTGTTTCCAGTAAATCCTGGACGAGAACCCAGATCTCCTAATTTCTAGGGCAATGCTGTATCCATTTTCCTAGTGGAAACCTGACACTGTATGTCTTCATTCACCCATTCATTCGGTGTATCTCTCAACAATGGTTATTTCAGGCCGGGCGCTGTGGCTCACGCCTGTAATCCCAGCACTCTGGATGGCCGAGGTGGGATTGCTGGAGCCCAGGAGTTCGAGACCAGCCTGAGCAAGAGACACCCCCCCTACTAAAAATAGAAAAATTAGCCGGGGTCGTGGCGCGCGCCTGTAGTCCCAGCTACTCGGGAGGCTGAGGCGGGAGAATCGCTTGAGCCCAGGAGTTTGAGGCTGCAGTGAGCTACCACGACGCCATTGCACTCTACCCAGGGCGACGGAGTGAGACTCTGTCTCAAAAGAAAAAAAAAGAAAAGAAAAAAAGGGTTATTTCACTTAATAAAATGGGCCGGGGCACTGTCTCAGAGCCTAGAAATATGTGCGTCACGTATGTAGGTTAAAATCTTCTAGTAGCCACGTTAAAAAAGTAAAAGAAACAGGTGAAATTAATTTTAGTCATAATTAACCCAATTTATCAAAATATTAAAATTTAAACATATAATCAATATAAAAAATACTGAGATCTTATACATTATTTTCTCATACCAAGTCTTTGAAATCTGGTATATATTTTATTAATACATTTAACTGCACATCTCAATAAGGCGCCACATTTTGCAGTACAATACTAGCCATATGTGGCCAGTGGCTCCTGTATTGAACAGCCCAACTTTGAGAAATCAAAAGTAAACTAGACTCAGGGTCTCTGGTGTCATGGGGCTTAATTGGAAAGACACCAGAAAGTAAACTTAGAAGGTAATTGCAAAATTTTATAAATGTAGGAAACAAATGGCTTACATACAGAGAATACCAGGGATCTATTTTAGTAGAATAGCCAAACAAGGCCTCTCTGACCAAGAAACAATTAAGCTGAGATCTAAAGGAAATTTAAAGGGGTTAGCTTGGGAAGAGTGAGAAGAGCCTTCAAAGGTATGAGTGCAACTCAGACCAGTGCCCTAGGGAAGGAAAGAGGTGGTCTTGTTGAAGAACGTGAAAGACTAGAGAGGTGGGGATGGGGAGGGTTATTAGGCAACAGTTTAGATTAAGTGCAAAGGTAGGTCATCAGATTTATACTCTGGGGTCACTCTTGCTGCTGAACATTTATCCTGGGCTTGCCTCTATACTAAATGCTAGGGAGATGGGGGGGAATATGCAATTAAATGAAGTGCAACACAGAAGACTTACTATATGGCCTTTGGAATCAGAGACCTGGCTTCAAATCCTACCTCAGTTCCTTACTAACTGTGGAATCTTGGGCAAATTATTGAAATGCTGAGTCTCAATTCCCTCATCTGTAAAATGGAATTTAATAATTACTAATAAATAATATGTAATGTTGTAGGGTTGTTGTAAATATTAGAAATAACATGTAAAACAACTAGCACAGTGCCTAGACACAAGGCAGGCACTAGATGAATAGTAGCCATTGTCAGATAAGCAATCTGTTAGTGCTTAGCATGAAGAGATTACTCCTTAAACTACAGTAATTATTTTCAACCCTACTTTCAAGCTCAAAGTCCTTTTCTACTTATTCAAGGCTGCATAGAACATAGCTCATACTGTCCATCTTGCTCATTAATATCTAACAGGTTTTCCCTCTTTCGGTTCTGCTTTCTGTTAACACATGTCTCTAGGAGCTTTTGAGATCTGATCTGAAACTTCAGGAATTCTTCCCTAAATTAACTTAACCCTATTTTAAGTATGCTATTCTGCATTTCTTTCAGAATTTATGACTTCAACTTGAAAACTTTAATATGTTTGTGTTTGTTCTCAAATAATTATGTTTTGTTTCCTTCAAATAGGTTATAAGAAGACAGATACACATTCTTTATTTCCCTTTCTCCTCCCCATATATATAGTAATACTCCATTCATATATAATACTCCACTCGTTTGTTTATTCAGTGAACAATTGGAGGGTACCACTATATTTAACAAAAACTGTTCATTTCTGGGTGCTTATAAATCACATGTGATCACTTAATGACCGGTCTCACTTTAAATTCATGTCCACAAATCTCAAATGGATGCACAACACTGCCTGAGCTCCTACTACATGCTCCTGAGTTTACTCTCTCACACTGCAAATGACTGTCATACTTTCTCATCTCCCTGAACCTCCAGCATTCCTTCCCTTCCACCTCAAATTTATGGTCTGGGCTCATTCTTCACTGAGAAAACAGAAGCAAGTGAGAACTTCCTCATCATCTCACCACCAAATTTGCCAACCTGCAAATACTTTCTGCCTTTCCTCAGCTTTCATTGAAGGAAACATCCCTGTTCCCATCAAAACCCAGCTCTTACTTTTGTACATTGGATCCCATCCCCTTTCACTTTCTCAATGTCTGTGCCCCAGTGATTATCCTCTCTTTTTCCTATATCACATTTATTCTTCTCTCCTGGATCATTTCCAAATGTGGCCAAATATCTCCCATCTTGAGAAAAACCCTCCCTTGAACCCAGGTTCCTCTGTAGCTATCACTCCCTTTCTGTGCTGTTCTTCATGGCAAGACTTCTTGAAAGAATTATTTTATTATCTCTTACTCTACTTCCTCATGCCTTATTTAGTCCAATTCATTCTAATCAGGCTTCCCAACCCGACTGTCTCACTGAGATAGTTCTTGTGAGGTTACCACTGACTTCCATGTTGACAGCACTAGTAGTCACCTCTCTTACTTGAACCTCTCAGTGGTACTCAACACATTAACCACTCCCCTTCTTAAAACACATATGGCGACCTGTTCTGATTTTCCTTCAACCTCGGTGGTGACTTCTCCATTTCCTTTGCTGGCTCTTCCTCTTCTGCTTCACTTCTTTTTTTGTCTGTCTGTTTTTTTTTGTTTGTTTGTTTGTTTTGAGACAGGGTCTCACTCTGTTGCCCAGGCTAGAGTGCAGTGAGTCATCATAGCTCACTGCAGCCTCAAACTCCTGGTCTCAAGTGATCCTCCTGCCTCAGCCTCCTGAGTAGCTGGGACTAGAAGTGCGTGCCACCACACCCAGCTAATTTTTCTATTTTTTGTAGAGATAGAGTCTCACTATGTTGCCCAGGCTGGTCTTGAACTCCTGGCCTCAAGTGATCCTCCTGCCTTGGTCTCCCAAAGTGCTAGGATTATAGGCGTGAGCCACTGTGCTCGGCCTGCTTCACTTCTTAATGTGACATGCTCTGGGACTCAGTCTTATGTCCTCTATTCTTCTCTGCTTAAACTTTCCCCCTAAGAGGATCTACCCATGTTTATAGCTTTGAATACCATCTGATGCTGATGGCCTCAAATTATATCTCCGGTGCTGACATCTTCACTGAGTTTCAATTGTCTATATGATATATCTTCTTGTGAACCTAATAGACATCTCAAGTTTAACATGGCCAGGCCAGGGCAGTGGCTCACGCCTGTAATCCCAGCACTTTGGGAGGTCAAGGCAGGAGGATCACTCGAGGCCAAGAGTTCAAGACCAGCCTGGGCAACATAGCAAGACCTCATCTCTAAAAAAATATTTTTTAATTTAAAAAAAGCTGGGTGTGGTGGTGCATGCCATAGTCCTAGCTACTCTGATAGGCTAAGGCAGGAGGATCAATTGAGCTCAGAAGTTCAAGGAGATCGCACCACTGCACTCCAGCCTGGATGAGAGAGCAAAACCCTGTCTCAAAAAAAAAAAAAAAAAAAAAAAATTTAACATGGCCAAACCAGAATATTTGGTTCTCCCACACACGTGTTATTTTCCTTTTATTCCCCATCTCAGTGACTGACATAACTGTCAGTTGTAGTTGTTCAAGTCAAAAAATCTAACAATCAACCTTAACTCCTCTCTCTCCCTCATCTCCCCACATTCAACCCATCAGCATTATACAAGCATTATACTTGTATAATGCATCCTGTGTAAGTGTGCTTTTCTCCATCTCCTCATTTGTCATCCTAGTCAAAGCCACTGTCATCCTTTGGTAGGACTATTCTAATAGGCTTTTATTTGTTTCTCCTCTTTTCCACTCTTGCCACCCTCCCCCCCCACTACCATGTTCTTTTCTCCACTCAGCACCCAGAATTATCTTTTAATATGTCAACCACAGATATGGTAGGATCAACTCAAGCTGAATATATATGTCTGTGATCCAGAAATCTCAACTCTAGGGACATACCCAAGAGAAATGCATAAATATATTCACCAAAAGACATGAACAAGCATGTTCATAACAACATTATTCACAATAGCCCCATCTGGAAACTACCCAAATGCCCCTCAACAGTAAGATAGATAATTAGATTTAAATATAGTCACACAATGAAATACAACAAAGTATTGAGAATGGATGAACTAAAACTACGCAAATGAGATGGATAAATCTCATGGAAATAATATTGAGTGAAAGAACCAGAAAAAAGAATACATAATGTATGATGCCATTTACATGAAGTTCAAAAAAAACCAGTCAAAACTAACCTATGGTGTTAGAATTAAGGACATTGTTTACCCTTGGGGTGGGTATCAACTAGAAGGGAGCATGGGAGAGAGTTGAGTACTGGGTACAGTGACGTGTTCGTTTTGTGAAAATTCATTGAGCTGTACACTTAAGATTTGTGTCCTTTTCTCTTTGTATTATATCTCTCAGTAAATAGGTTTTTTAAAAAAATTTGACAATTTTTTATGCAGGAACCACCAAAGTTTTAGTGTATAATAATAGCACAACTGACCAAGGTCCAAGATGTGAGAATACCATGTTCAAGAAACTGGGGGATAAATCACTCTATAAACTAACTATATAATATGTGATAAGAATGCACATTTTATAATATAAAACCTGTCTACACATAGTAGCTGCAAAAAGCCATTCAGTCTTCTCTTGGCTTGGAAAAGTGGTGTTTCAGATTTCAGTGTAAATTATTAGCAACCTTCAACTCTTTTGTGTGGCAGGTATCTTGTTTTCATCTTCCAGTTCTTCCACTCCAGTCTTTGTCACGAGTCTGCGACGTTTTTCTCCAGATCATCAATGCAACTACTCATATCATCAATTCTTCCAATGATCTGGTCAGACATGGTCTGAAATTTATCTTGCATCTGCTGCAGGTGTGTCTGCACCACTGAGGTGAGATCCTGCATGGTCTTGGGGTCAGTCTCGCCATCTCCCCAGCTCCCAGCTTGGTGGTGATGACTCGGACCATCACCAACCCTTCCGTTTGTCTGCACAGATGCCCCAAGCCACTGCTTCTCACAGTAAATAGTTTTTTAAAAAGTCAGCCAGATCATGTCTCTTCCCTACTTATCACCCTCAATGGTTTCCCAGATAACAGGCTTTCCTGGATCCCCCAGTTGAAGTAGTTCTACCCATCCTGCCCCCACTTACTCTCTATCATATTATTCTCTTTTATTTCCATTATGCCTACTGCATTAGTTTGCTAGGGCTGCTATAATAAAGTACCACAAACCGAGTCACGTAGAACAAGAGAAATTCATTGCCTCACAGTTCTGGAGGCCAGAAGTCTAAAATTAAGGTGTCAGCAGGACCATGCTCATTCTGAAGGCTTTAGGGAAGAATCTGTTCCAGACTTCTGTTAGCTCCTGGTAGCCTCAGGTGTTCCTCGGCTTGAAGATGACCCTGAGTCTCTTCACATCATCTTCCATATGTACAAGTCTGTCTCTGTATCCAGACTGCCCCTTTTTATAAGGATACCAGTCATACTGAACTAGTGCTCACCCTAATGACCTCATGAACTTGATCATCTGCAAAGACCCTATTTCAAAATGAGGTCACATTCACAGGTACTGGAAGTTAGGACTTCAGCATCTTTTGGGGAGGACACAATTCAACCCATAACACCTACATTATCTGAAATTATCTTATTCACTTGTTTACACGTTTATTGTCAAATTCTGTCCTCTAGAATATAAACTCTTAGAGCAGTTCACCATTGTATCCTCCCAGACCTTGAATAGTGACTGGCACATAGTAGGTCCTCAATTAATATTTGTTGAATCAATGACTTAGGGTATGTTGTATTATTCACAATCCCTCAAGCACTACATAGCAAAGATAGGTTTTGAACACAGACAGTCTAGAGTTCCATACTCTCAGTTGTAACCTCTATATGCCCTACCTCTCTAGAAGCATGTTACTTCTCTACACCTTTCGGAGAGGGTGTTAGTGGCAGCCAGGCAGGAAGAAATGTGGGACTATGAACCAGTCCCACCAGGCCTAGGTGAGAATTCTTTGGGGATCATTCCACTCACATCCTCTAGAGGGGGTCTCATGCTGAAAAATCCAAGAGGAAGAAGGATTGCAAAGACTATCTCTAACTAGTCAGCAATACCAGGAGAAAATCAATCTAGTCCCACATATCACATCCAATACAAACTGTAAGAGAACCACATACATTTAAAATAATATGAAAGTCACTTCTGGAAGTGGGAATAACTTTCTAAGCAGTATAAATCACCAAGAAATAAGCCAATTTGACTTCATTAAAAATTTAAAACTTGCACATCTGGAAAATAGCTATATTAGCTAGACTTCATGAAAATTGACTGAAAAAATTGAGAAAAATATTAAGAATCCAACAGCTAAATAAGGAAGGGATGCAAACAGATAATTCATAAATGTGGAACTGCAATAAGCAAATACATGGCAAAATGTTCAGCCTTACCAGCAATCAATGATGCCAATTAAAATAACAAGGAAGGGTCATTTTTTGCTTTTGTTCCCCAAATATATAATACCCAATACTGACCAAGACATTGTGAAACAGGCTCTCTTGTACATTACCAGAGGCAGAGTAAAACTATGTGCAATCACTTTGGAAAACAATTGCCAATGTTAATCAAGAGACATGAAATAGCCACACTCTTAATTCAGTAATCTCAATTATAAGGCCCTATCATAAGGAAGCAGTTAGCTCTTCATTGCAGCATTATTGTAATCACCAAAATGAAACAATGGAAATTTCCAGCAGTAAAGAAATACATTAAGGTAGCACATTTGATATAACATAATGCAGCCATAAGAATGATACTTACAAAAACTGTGTAGCTACATGGAAAACTTAAATTTAAAAGGCAGGATACAAAAATTACATATAGACTACAATTGCACCTCATCAAAATTCAAAAGTTTTGCACTTCAAAACACCATTAATAAGATGAAAAGAGAAGCCATAGATTAGGAGAAAATATTTGTAAATCATGTATCTTATAAAGGACTTGTATCTAGAATATATAGAGTAGCCTTATGTAATGCAAAGATAAAGACAACCCAATTAAAAATGAACAACATCAGCTGGGTGAGGTGGTTCATGCCTGTAATCCCAGCACTTTGAAAGGCGGAGGTGGGAGGATTGCTCGAGGCCAGGAGTTTGAGACCAGCCTGGACAACATAGCAAGACCCCATATCTACAAAAATATTTTAAAATTAGCTGGGCATGGTGGTGTGTACGTGTAATCCCAGGTACTTGGGAGGCGGAGGAGGGAGGATCGTTTGAGCCCAGGAGGCAAGGCTGCAGTGAGCTATGTTCGGGCCACTACATTCCAGCCTAGGTGACAGATTAAGACCCTGTCTCGCCAAAAAAAAATCAAGGGGAAATTTATTTTAACGAACAGATAATTGTCACATTAAAAAAATAAGTGAAAAAGCCAGACACAAAAACCACATATTGTAAGCAATGAAATGTTCAGAAAAGGCAAATCTGTAAAGACAGTAAATTAGGGGTTGCCTCGGGTTGGGGGTGGGAATGGAGATTAACTGTAAAGGGGCACAAAAGGTGACAGGAAATGTTCTAAAATTGGATTATGGTGGTAGTTGCACAACTCCATAATTTACTAAAACTCATTGGACTGTACACATAAAATGGGTGTCTTATGGTATGTAAATTATACCCCATGAAGTTATTTTTTAAAATGAAATGAGTCTCTCTGCTCAAGACCCAGTCTTCTCATCTCATTCAAAGTGAAAGCCAGAGCCTTACAACTGCTCTATGTCTCTAAGTGATGGACACTCAGCCGATGCCCCTTACCTCCCTGATCCCATATCCTCTCTCTCTCTTTTCCTTGCTCATCCTCTAGTGACACCAGTCCCTTCGCTCATCCTTAAACAGGCACCTTCTTGTTCTCAAGGCCTTTGCTCTTGCTATTCCCTTGGCCTAGAATGCACTTCCTTTGGATACATGCAGGAATTCCTTCCTCATCTTCATCAAGTCTTTATTCAAATATTTAACATCTCTTTTTTAGTGAGACTTTCCCTGGCCACCTTCCTAAAATTACATGCCTGCCCCTAACCTACACACGTTTTAAAATCTCCTTTCCCTACTTTATTTTTCTCCTTGATAGTTATCACTATATAATATTATACTATATTTATTGTCTGTCTTTTCCACTACGTAGAATAAAGCTCCATGAGAGTATAGATAGTTGTCTGTTGTCTGTTGTTGTATCTCCAATACCCCAAACAGTCCCTGGCACATAGTAAGCCCTCAATAAATTTTTTTAAAGAATGAATAAACAAGATTTCATGGACTTCTTTCCATACATGTTTACTTTGTTCTTTTTAATGGCGACATAGTATTCCACTAAATGAATACTACCATAATTTATTTAAACAATCCCCTATTACTGAAGGACATTTAGCAGTGAGCATTCTTGTATACAGGTATATATTCTACATTTGGGCACTTTTATATCTAATATGAAGATTCCTAGAAAGTGATTTTATGTCAAAGCACATGAACATTTAAATTTTTGTTAGATATTCCCAAATTGATCTCCAAAAAGATTATACCAATTTACACTCCTAGTCAACAGTATTTAAGAGTTCCCCAAACCCTCATCAACCTGGATGTTATCAACTGGTTCAATCTGTACCAATCTCATAAATGAGAAATGCTGCCTCACTGTAGCAGGCTTAATTATAAGAGAAATAAGACATCTTTTTTTCCTTATCAATCATTCGTATTTATTTCTCTATTGCTTTTTCAGATTTTTTTGCCCATTCATTATTGGCCTATTGGTATTTTTATTGATTGGAGTTCTGTATATTAAGGAAATTTGCCTTCTATCTTATGAGCTGCAACTATTTTCCACATTTTTCTTTTGTAAATTTTGTTCGGTGTTAAAAAATTTTTTAATTTCTAAGGGGTGAAATTCAATATTTTCTTTTTTTGACTTCTGATTTTCATGTTATGCTTAGACAAAGCTTCCCCGCTCCAAGACTATAAAAAATATTCATGCTTTCATCTCACACCCTTAATCACTGCATTTTTGATGCTTAAATTTGTACCCAATTCGGAACTTCTTTTGGTGTAAACAGTAAAATAGAAGATTCAGCTCACCATTATCTATTATCTACATGGCTTTGGGGCCCTACTCATCATTTATTAAATAGTTCATTACCCAGTGATTTGAAATACCACCTTTTTCACACACTAAATTCCCCTGTATACTTGATGTATTTTTGAACTCTATTCTGTTCCATTGATCTGTCTCTTCCTGCACTAAAACAAAAATGTTTTAATTTTATAACTTTATAAAACGTGTCAATATCTAAAAGTGCTCGGCTTTCCCTAATTAATAAATGAAATTTTAAAATATAAAATAAAACACACTAAAGCTTTTCCCCTAACAGCCCCACCCCAATGTATCTACCACTCCCTCGGAGGCGTTTGAAGGACAGCCCGGCCCTCCTAAGGAGAAATTTTAAAAACTAATCCTAGAGGAAGAACTAAAGTGGCTCCACTTGGAAGTGACCATTCTTGAGCAAACCCACTGAACTTAGAGAACAGCGGAGTCTCGTTCTCTCCCGCCCTAGTGCTTCCACTCCCGGTCGCTACCTTGGCACAACCGCCGACGCCGGCTGCTTTTCCCAGTTCAGCCTCTTGGGGCCGCCGCCGGGCACGACCGCCTGTGGACAGGACCGCCTGCTGCCGTCGTGGCGTCACGTCCGGTCCTGGCCGGAAGTTTTCCGGTGGCGGACCGGGAAGTAGCCGAAGACTGGGCGATGGCAGTTCTGGAGGCCTCGCTCCGGGGCAGACCCCAGACCACGGTGCCCCCGCGGTAGACTGGACCTGGGTGGCGGGCTCCGGGGTCCCAAGGTGAAGAGCGTCAGAGGCTGAACTGGGACCTTAGAAGGGACCTGGGAACCCTCACGCCTCCTATTGGAGACCCTTCCCTGACCCTGGGCTCTAAACTGCCTTTGCCCAGGCTGCCCCGGAAGCGGGTCAGCCTGGTATCATACCGTTCCTAAAGGGAACGGCGCAGCTCAGGGTTTATCCCCTTCACCACCAACACCAAGGCAGGTGGTAGCCCTGGGCCGGAGGTTCGAGGGTGCCGATTCTCCCTAACATCGCCTCCTCTTCACCGCCGCAGGGATGGAAGGGTCTAAGACTTCCAACAGCACCATGCAGGTGAGCTTCGTGTGCCAGCGCTGCAGCCAGCCCCTGAAACTGGACACGAGCTTCAAGATCCTGGACCGTGTCACCATCCAGGAGCTCACAGGTCAGCGAGACCCTTGGAAAGAGGGTGGTCAAGAATGCGGAAGGTGGGCAGCTTTGGAGATACAGTTCCTATGGTGGCTATCTGAGTAGTCTGCCACAGACTCAGCGTGTGAACCTAGGAAAGTTATTTCGTCTCTCTTGCTACCCCTTTTTCTCATCGGAAACATAAAGGAGTTCTGACGTTGTGCGCTTCTGAGAGCTTTCTGTAGCAAAAGGAAGGTCCTTATTTTCCTGCTCCTGCTGTTTCAGAGAAAAGGAGTATGTATATATCATAATAAGCGGCATTTGTTGAGAACTTCCCATATCCCAAGTACATTACACTTATTACTTCATTTAGTCCCTGGAACAACCCCTATGGAATAGTGCCATCATTACATCATTTTACAGATGAGGAATTGAGGTACAGAGAGCTTAAGTGACTTACCTAAGGTCCAACACCTGTTAAGTGGAGGAGTAGAGTCTCAAAGTCCCAAGAATTAAGATGAAGTTAGAAAATAAAATGAAAAGACTGAATAGGCAGCCTAAATAAGCTTATGGGTCTGGAGTCAGCCTGCTTGGGTTTAAATCCTGGCTGTGATTTACTAGCTGAATGACTTTTTGCAAGTTACTTCACCTCTATAAGCCTTGGTTTTTTGGTTTCTTTATCTGTAAAATGTTAAACTGCCTCATAAGGTAGTTGTGAGGTTCAAATATGACAAAGCATATAAATAGTAATATGCTGGGCAAATAGTACTCAATAGATGTTAGCTGCTATTATTAACTGATTTCTTTTTTTGGAGGGGGAATTAACTCTTTAATATAGATTTTTGACTTTTTATTATGGAAAATTTCTAACATAAAGAGAATAGCATAATGACCTCCCTTGTATCCATCATCCAGCTGAGAGCTTCTGTAGCAAATGAAATTAGCCACATTCTGCCATTCATGTATTATCTACACCTCCACTCACCTCCCATCCCCCACTCAATTGTTATGTTTTTCACACTTTCTTAAAAAGGTAAATTTTCATGCATTGAAATATGCAAATCTTGCTGTACATTTTTGACAAATGGATATACTCATGTAATCTGGAGCATTGCAATGTAGAAATGTTTCATCCTCCCAGAAAGTTTCCTCATGTTCCTTCCCAGTTATTCTGAGGGAAAGGGGATATTAACTTTTGTGATGGAAAATTTCAAAGTATGTAATGAACCTCTGTGTACCCGTCACCTAGTTTCAGCAGGTATCAACACATATTTAATCATGTTTTATCTATAGCCCCATCCATTCCTTCCCATTCCGAATTATTTTGAAGCAAATCCCAAACATAAATACTATAAATATTTCTGTAAGTATTTTTGAAAGATAAGGATTCTTTTAAAAATAATTATGATACCACTATGCCTTAAAATCTTTTACATTTCCTTAATTTGATTTAATGGGGGTGGAGGGGACAACAGATTGTTCTTTGTGTAGATGGTACTTTAAGAAAAAGTTGGAGGTAGGAGTGGTGATGAGGATATTTCAGATTCTTTTTCCATACTTTCATATGCCCTCCTGCTTTAATAAGACTTTCTGACCCAATACTTTCCTTGCCTTTAGCTCCATTACTTACCACAGCCCAGGCGAAACCAGGAGAGACCCAGGAGGAAGAGGCTAACTCAGGAGAGGTAATAGAAGTGCCCTCTCCCCTATCCTCCTCATACAATAAACATTCTAAGTGGGAGATTTGATATGAAAACACAGGAATGCAGGCTTGGTTTCTGCAGGGTGCTTGGTGCTTTTAGAGCTCCCAGATTTTGTGGCTCTCTGGTTAACAAGAGATATTCTACATGATCAGGCTACTATGTATCATTGGAGGTATAAAAGTGCACTTGAGGTCGCAAGATTACTGAATGAGGCATCTGTTGAAAAATGTTAGGAGAGGCTCTTTATTTGAAGTGGAATTATAAATCATTATCAGTCGGAGATGGGCTGACCTATGTGTCCAGGTCATTCCATGGCATTGGTTTGTATCTGTTGATCTAGCAAGTTATTAATATCCACTTCTCTCCATTCTCAAAAGTACCTTGGTTTGGACAGTGAATCGTATGATTACCCTGAACAGAAAGGATTGTTAGTGTCATTTTTAAACTGTGACAATGTCAGTGATCCTGTGGAGCATCTGTGGAACAACATCCTGTGAGATAGTATTGAATACACACTTGAGATTTATCCTGCCCAAGTAGCGAGGGGAGCTGAGGTATCTACTCACCCACTGCTGACCTCAGGTGGAATGTGGACCATTAATTCTGGCTGGGGCTGTCTGCAGGCAGTGTAGGGGCCAGGGGCCAGAGAAAGACTTCAACAAAGAGGCATGGGGTAGGCTGGGCATGGTGGCTCTCGCCTGTACTCCTAGCACTCTGGGAGGCTGAGGCAGGAGGATTGCTTGAGGCTGGGAGCTCAAGACCAGCCTGAGCAAGAGCAAGACCCCATCTCTACTAAAAACAGAAAAATTAGACGGGCATCGTGGCGCATGCCTATAGTCCCAGCTACATGGGAGGCTGAGGCAGGAGGATTGCTTGAGCCCAGGAGTTTGAGGTTGCAGTGAGCTATGATGACACCACTGCACTCTAGCCTGGGCAACAGAGTAAGATCCTGTCTCAAAAAAAAAAAAAAAGAAGAGGCATAGGGGGCTGGCAGTTGAAGTCAGTAGATGTCATAAGATTTTGATCACATATAAATAATATCAAAATATTGAAAACATAAATTATCTACTTCATCTGTGCCATGGCAAACTTCACTGCAGTCTAATCTGTCTTTTTCCTTGTACCATGAATTTTAGGGCATTCTCTCCCCTACCCATGACTGGTGTTGAGAAAATGCAAACTTAACCATAAATAGAGTATAACATAGTTAGGAAATGCTGCTCCCCACAAAAAAAATTCAAATGGGCGTTGAAGTTTGTACCATGGGTCCTTTCTTAGTCCACATATACAAGGATGATAGATAATACCCATTTTCTTAAGTCTCTGTGGTTTATTAAATCTTGTGGTTATCCATCAAAAATAAAGCCATATAGTTCTGAGGCTGTTTGGGAGATAGACTCCGCCTTTAATCTGCCAAAACTCTAATGCCTTCTTATTTCTTTCCCAGGAGCCATTTATTGAAACTCGCCAGGATGGTGTCTCTCGAAGATTCATCCCTCCAGCCAGGTGCCTACTACTTCTCAGCCCCCTGTTCCTTACCAAAGGCCAGTAGAATTTTAATTGAACCCAGGAATCAAGACCTGGAGCCAGGTGATGGAGATGAATCATCACCTAGCCTTTTCAGAAAAAATGTATTCCCTTATACCTGGCTCTTTATCTTCCAGTATCGATTTTTTCCTGTAGCCATTCACACTGGGTAGGGACAGTAACTCTAATGATGAAGAATTGAAAAAAGTTGAGGGAGTGATTGACTGATAAAAAAGATGGGCTCTTGAGAAGTTTTAAAATAGCAAATGTTGTTAGATGTTCAGGTCCTCAGTTCTCACTGATGCAGGTGAAGGTTGCTGGCAAGGGGTGTAATGAAAATGGTCTTTTCCTGATTCTCCTATACTATAGACACACACACATATCGATTTTTGATGCCCCCTCTCCCTCCTTAGTCCATCCAGGCCAACCTACGTGCTGAGTGCCCCTGTGGAAGACTAGCAGGGCCTTCCCTTGGGAGAGAGGTACCCTTGGGAGGTCAGTCGGGCTAGGAGCGGGTATGTGCCTTGAGGCCCCTCAGCTGGTGCTTGAGAGTCTCTGCCACTGTCACTGCAGTAGGTGGAGGAAGCCTCTCTGCTCCCTCATGTGGCCCATGGGCGGGGGGCTGTCTGCAGGATGATGTCTACAGAAAGTGCCAACAGCTTCACTCTGATCGGGGAAGCATCTGATGGCGGCACCATGGAGAACCTCAGCCGAAGACTGAAGGCAAGTTGGCCCCATTCCAGTGTAAAGCAGTAGGCCTGGCTGGTAGAGGAGCTGGTTGGGCAGATAGCATGGGGGAGGCCCTACCCTGACTCTCCCATACTTCCAGGTCACTGGGGACCTTTTTGACATCATGTCGGGCCAGACAGATGTGGATCACCCACTGTGTGAGGAATGCACAGATACTCTTTTAGACCAGCTGGACACTCAGCTCAACGTCACTGAAAATGAGTGTCAGAACTACAAGTGAGTGCCTCTAGAGCCAGGGCCTGGAGCTGTTACTGCTCTGAGACTGCTTGGTCCTTACCTAAGAGCTCTGCTTCACTCAGGCAGATGAACAGCAGGTTCTCTCCGGTAAGTATACTCTGCCTGTGTCTTTGGCAGACGCTGTTTGGAGATCTTAGAGCAAATGAATGAGGATGACAGTGAACAGCTACAGATGGAGCTAAAGGAGCTGGCATTAGAGGAGGAAAGGCTGATCCAGGAGCTGGAAGATGTGGAAAAGAACCGCAAGATAGTGGCAGAAAATCTTGAGAAGGTCCAGGCCGAGGCTGAGAGGCTGGATCAGGAGGAAGCTCAGTGAGTACTCAGCCCATTCTATCTTCCTGCCCTCAAGGATCCAGGAGAAATGGCTTCCAGCTGAATGTGTCTGATTAGCTTGTAAACTGTAGTCAGCTGTCAGTCAGCAGCATGTTTGCTCCAGATCCTGTATATTGTTTCCAGGCCCTGTTTCTAGAAGTTTGTTGGGAGGGTTGTATATGAAGAGTTAGCATGATTAAATGATAGGATGTTGGTTAAATAGAATGCAGAAACCAGTGCTCTAGTCTTAGCTCTGTCCTGTAGGGAATGGGCTCATTTTGATAAGTTAGCCACTTTCCAGCTGTCCTTATCTGAAAAGATGAACATATTAGCCTACATTTGTTCCCTCCCAGCTCAAAAATTTCATGGATGTTCTTTACCTGAGAGAACTTGATGTCTAGTGGAGGAGAAACAGTATCTGCGCTAACTAAAGTTGGGAAAGTGAAGGACAGAGAAAGTCAGATTTTTTGGAGTAGTGTAAGAAGTTTCACTGGAAGTGGTGTATATTAACTATTCAAAGGACAATAAGTTTATAGAAGTGAAGCTACAGAAGGCCAATTATGGCCGATTCATGGAAGAAGCCACTCTTAACCCATTCACCTCACTTCCAAAAAAGATCGAAATAACAAGAGGTTTTTTGGCTTAGGTTGGGAGAATTCTTTTGTCCTTCACCTTTTTACATATTGGCAGCTGGAATTTGAGACATTTCTGTCTGTCCCAGACAAAACAACTAGACCATGTATGTTCCTCTGAGTGGGATCTATGCCAAATATAAAAAATGCTGTAGGTAGTGTAACCATAATCACTAGAATAAATCATTCAGAGGCCTCTAGAATGAATGGGGAGAGTGAAACTTCAGCCATCAAACTAACAGCCTTCAGTGACCCCCTTGGCTGCTCACAGGTACCAGAGGGAATACAGTGAATTCAAACGACAACAGCTGGAGCTGGATGATGAGCTGAAGAGTGTAGAAAACCAGATGCGTTATGCCCAGATGCAGCTGGACAAGCTAAAGAAAACCAACGTCTTTAATGCAACCTTCCACATCTGGTAATGAGAGCTGGAGGGTGAGGAGAACCTGGCAAGCGTCACACGTATCTGGACCTTAGCTGTTGACCCCTAAGCCAGGGTGCCCACTTCCCACAAAAGAGGGACTGTATGTTATCTTCACCCAGCTAGGTTTCTTTCATTCCTTGGGATGGGATAGGCACAATCAGGGGATTGGAATTCTAGCGTTTGGTGACTTCCACCTGTCCAAGGAAAGGAAAAGGTCTGAGCCCTCCAGCCACATGAAAGCCTGGTTCGCTGCCTGGTGCTGATTTCTTACCCCCAGGGTCATTCATATATTCATTTATTTGATTTATCCATTTAACTAATAACTGTTGAGCATCTACTATGTGACAGGCACTGTGTTAAGTGCTAGGAGGGTGACAGCAAACAATACAATATGCAGTCTACCTTCTAGTTGCTTATAATCTGGTGGAAGAGATGGATAAATAATAAGCAGTTGTAATGCAGTGTGATAATGATGAACCCAGGGTTTATGAGAACATGTAAGGGTACTTTATCCAATTAGGGGAGGCCACGTGGAAAGTTTCCCCCAGAGGAGGTTGATGTTTAAGCTGAGAGGTAAAATAGAAGTCTGGGAAGGGGGGTGAAGGGGGAGGGTTGTTCCTGGCAAAGAGAACATCATGTGCAAAGAAACAGAGGAAAGAGGGAGTGGTGAATTCAGAGAACTGAAAGGAGCTTATTGTTATTGAAGCTTGAACATAAAGGGAAGAGTGACTGGATGTGAAACTGGACAGTTACCAGTTCCTAAAGGATGTTATAGGCCTCATTAAGGGGTTTGAACTTGACCCAAAAGGCAGTAGCATCCATTGACTCATTTTAGGTAGGGAAGTGGCATAAAATGCCACATTGCATTTACCCACAATGTGGGAAATGACTTGGGGAAAGGGGATGGTATTGCTAAGGAAACTTGTCAGTATGAATCTAAAGAGGAAAAGAGTAGTAGCATTGAATTTGGAGAGAAGTGGACAGATTTAAGAGATTTAGGAGGTAGGATCAGCAGAGCGTGGTGGTTTTGGGGGAAGGAACTGAGAGAGATCATTCAAGGATAACATCCAGGTTTCTGCTTTGGCATCTGAGCAGCAGGGGGAAAGATGATGACTCAAGTTTTGGACATGTATTTAAAGTGCCAGGTAGAGCTTGGATATATGAATCTGAAGATGAGAGAGTTCGTGCTTGGTTTTGTGTGAGAGTAGGAATTCTCAAAAGTTTTTAGTAATCCCTGTATTTTCCCCCCTTCTGCCTTCCTCCGTAGGCACAGTGGACAATTTGGCACCATCAATAACTTCAGACTGGGTCGCCTGCCCAGTGTTCCTGTGGAATGGAACGAGATTAATGCTGCCTGGGGCCAGACTGTGTTGCTGCTCCATGCCCTGGCCAATAAGATGGGTCTGAAATTTCAGAGGTAGGAAATGTAGCCCTTTCTTGAGGTGTGGTATGTCTTTAATATAATCTGTATCTCCAGCCTGGTACTGTTCTCCACCATGTCAGGAGCCCTTGCTGCCAACAGCCTGGGAGTTTTCTGTGGGTAGAGACTCTACCTGCTTCTGGTTTTCCCCTCATCACACTGATGGAGCAGTCACTGAGCTGCATGACCATAGCAGTCCCCAGCCTATAATCTCCAGAATGTTGATGTTCCTCAGGATATTTTCAGTTTTTGTTTTTTAAATCTAAACCAAAACATAACATTTGTCCATGAAAGTCCCCCAGACAATTATATAATAAATGTAGTTTGTTCAGTAAACAAAATCTTTTAAACATGGATCCCATGAGGAGGTGGGAGAGAGGGTTGAGAGTAATAAAAGTCCTTGGGTAGGATGAAGAGTGAAAATCGTTCTAACTTCCCAGTGATCACTTTAGGAGGAGTCCTGTATCCATCTCTGTCTACATCTCCATTCTAGGTATCGACTTGTTCCTTATGGAAACCATTCATATCTGGAGTCTCTGACAGACAAATCTAAGGTACTTTGGGAAGCTCCATTTTCACTGGAATACAGAGTTGTTCTAACAAAATTGATGGTTTGCTTTGATATTGGCATTATTCACTTTCTTTCTTAGACTGAAATATCTCATGAAGAGCCAATGTTGTGTTCAATGTCTTGTCTAGTTCAGGTTTAGCTTTTTGGAGCTTATAGAGAAAAATTAGGTTTTTACAGTCTGTTGAAAAGAGATTTGGGCAGGTCAGAGAAGGATGTGTGCACTAGGATAGGGAAAGAGTCACTGTGATATAGATGTTTACATGTTGAGTATCCCTTATCCAAAATGTCTGGACCTAAAGTGTTTCAGATTTGATATTTTTTTCAGATTTTGAAATATTTGCACATAGATAATGAGATATCTTGGGGATAGGACCCAGTGGTAAACATGAAATTCATGTATATTTCATATACACCTTATACACATAGCCTGAAGGAAATTTTGTAAGTTATTTTAAATAATTTTGTGCATGAAACAAAGTTTATGTACATTGAACCATCAGAAAGCAAAGGTGTCAGGTGTGGAATTTTCCATTTGTGGTGTCATGTTGGTGCTCAAAAAGTTTCAGGTTTTGGAGCATTTTGTATTTCGGATTTTCAGATTAGGGATGCTCAACCTGTAGGACATTTCCATTGATAGTGAAACCATTCTATGTGCATTGTTATTTGCCCAGGATTATTGTATCATTCAAGGTTGTGGAAGATAGAGTCCAGCCACAATATGTGTCTCCAGTGGGATACAGACAGAACATGACTTGACAGATAGATAGGTTTGGAAACAATCTCTGGTAGCCTGTCTTGGTGCCACACTGATAGCCAGTTCTCTCTTCTTGGGCAGGAGCTGCCGTTATACTGTTCTGGGGGGTTGCGGTTTTTCTGGGACAACAAGTTTGACCATGCAATGGTGGCTTTCCTGGACTGTGTGCAGCAGTTCAAAGAAGAGGTTGAGAAAGGCGAGACACGTTTTTGTCTTCCTTACAGGTCAGTATCCCCCAAAATTGAGTGAACCTATAGTAGGACCAAATTGCACAGAATTGAAGCGACAGTAAGAATAGAGGCAAAACATAGTATAAATGGTGGGAAAGCAAAAAGTGGGCAAAAACTGATCAAACACTGCAAGCAGGACAGAATTTGACCACCTAGTCCCTGGAGTAAAAGAATGTTGCCTTACATGGTTTTGGGGATTTTCTTGGCACAGAGCTCAAGCCTGCTCTCCAGTTTCAGAAAGGTTTTTCCCTGAAGCTCTTGGAAATATACAGGAATGCTTCTTTTGGTCAAATTTTGTAGGAGCCCAGTGATGGATGGAAACCTAAGTTCTCACCTAGAGTAAGGCCGCTTCTACCACCCCAAAACAAAGCATTTCTTTTTTTTGCCTCCCTTCTCCCCCAGCGAGTTCACGGATGCCTAGGAAAACAGTGAGGAGTACTGTAACCCTCACTCACTCCCTGCTTCAAGTCTTCTCTTCTATTTGGGTGTGTGTCCTGTCCTTGTACTCTGCAATGACAATGAGGCTCTTGTGACAGTCTTCTTTATTTTTGGCTTTCAAGCAAATCCAAAATACACTACCGTTCCTTACCAAGTGTTCTTTAATAGATAAAATGACGTGAATGGTCCCATGATCAAGTCCCTGCCCATTTGCCTGAACTGACTTAACTTGGATCTGTTACTAATGAGTTCTGCTGTGTCCATCTGCAGGATGGATGTGGAGAAAGGCAAAATTGAAGACACAGGAGGCAGCGGCGGCTCCTATTCCATCAAAACCCAGTTTAACTCTGAGGAACAGTGGACAAAAGCTCTCAAGTTCATGCTAACGAATCTTAAGTGGGGTCTTGCTTGGGTATCCTCACAATTTTATAACAAATGACTTTCTTTTTTCCTTAGGGGGATGTTTGCCTTAAAGGCTTTAAAGTTTGTTTTGTTTGCAAAAATGTTTTAAATTAAATTCGGGTAATATTAAACAGCACATGTTTACAATACCAAAAAAAAGAAAAAAGCCACAAAGGCCACTTTATTTTAAAATATAATATGACAGTTTCCAGAGCTACAACAGGCCATGTATAGCTGCCAGCCCTTGTCATAGTTTTGACTCTTAACCCCTTGTCTTCCTTTCCCTTTCTCCCCTGAAACAACTAATTTAAGTTTGCTTTTTTCTAAACTGAGTTGAATTGAGATCAATGTGTTTTCACTGGAGTTTATCTCTCTCAACTTCCTGCACTTACTATATGAAATAGAAACTTTTGTCTCCACTGAGACGATGATATGTTTAAGACGCACAGTTGGATAATGTGGGAAAATGACATCTAAGCTTTGCCTGGTCACCATGCGATGTGATTAGAAGCTTGAAATTTAACACTTCTCACTTGGTTCTAGTACTGAATGCCTGTTCTGCTCTGTGTTAGAGATATGAAATGGTGTTTGATGCTGTTTGAGACATTATGGAGAGATTTAATTATTTGTAATAAAAGATTTGCTACAGTCTGATTACTGCCCGGAGGTACACTGTTGGGTTTTTCTTGAACTAAAATAGAGTATTTTGTATTCTGGGAGAATTGAGTTCAAGTGCAGGTATGTGGAAATTCTGTTGAAACATGTTTAGAGATGAGTTAGTTTTAGTTTTAAAAAGAGACACTAGTAAAAATAGATAGCTGTTGAGGAAGCCCTATTTGTATAGATCTCAATAACAGAACTGAGATGTTAAACTAACTTTAAGGGGAAATAGGGGCTACCTCCTTGATGCTCGGTCAGGGTCACCCAGATAGTCTCTGTTTTCTAGTCTCTGATTAATACTAATCTCCGTGTCTGATGTTCCCTCTTAATGAAATTAAGTTAAAGAAAAGCCATAAATATCTTGTTAAACAAAAGTGAACCAACTTCACTAATCTGTCTCCTCTCAGCTCTTTGACATTTTCAGTCTGATAAGACAAAAAGTCTTTCAGTCTGATAAGACCTCAACACTTTCTCTGATGCAGAAAAATAAGCATGAAATTAGCATACAAAATATGGTTTAAGAGACTTGGAACTTTTGTACCGAGTAGGAAAGTAAACAGGGAGGCATGAGTGCAGTGATGGGAGGCTGTTTATATTTGGCGGATTCAGCCTGCCTCATGTGTTAGAGGAAGCAGCAGCCCTCAGAGCTCTGGCTGCCAGGTGGGGAGGAACAGGCTGCTGTCGCCTTGGAGTGTTGGCTCCCACGCTGTGAGTCAGGATTGCATAAGAGAACTCAGCAATGCTCGCCACGGCAATGCCAGTGATGTTCTGCAAATGTCCCACGACCTTCAGAAATAGAGACAGATTTCATATTACCAAGTAATCTCTACATGTTTTAGTGTACAAACACACACATTACTTGGGATGTTCTCTCAAGCCAAATGTAAATTTTTTCATTTCTCTGAACTTATGCGGAAGATCAAATCCAGATTCCAGTGTTTTGCCAATGGCCAAATTACATTAGGATACCTTTGCCCTGATAGTATTAACATGGAAAGTTTCTGCTAGGCATTTCCCTCTGCTGGAGATAAGTTTTGTGAAATACAAGGGGGATATTTCAGCCTTGACATTTTCTTTATTTGTGAGGATATATACTTATTGGACTTTAACATAATAGCAGATCATCATTATAAAGGGAAACAAACAAGCTGAACTTGGGCCTCCATTTTCAATTTCATAAGAGGAAAACTGGAGAAAACATTTCAGTCCTATCCTAGTTTCCCCCCCACCCCCAAATCCTGCTCACTCATCCTAATCCTGAGTCTTGGCACTTCTGTAGGTTGTCTTCTGTGTTCCTTTAACTGATGGGGGACTGCTTTCTATTAAATGAATTCTGACCATGCTGGTCCTGCTCGGTGGTGCATACCTGGCTCCAACACTCATGGTTTTGGATGAAAGCACTTGCTGCAATGATTCCTACTGCCAACAGCATGAAGTCTTCCTTCACTGAAATAAACTTTTCCCTGAGTGATTAAAACCATATTAATTTTAGAGCTACAATGAAACTTGATCTTCCAAATCCTAGGATCATAGAACTTCAACTATGAATTATTTTGATCATGTTGGATTTTTAGACATGGAAAGAAACGGTCAAGTAATAGCTCATTGACCTGCTCGCCCATCCTGCCCCAACTCAACTGGGATTGAAACAGGAGCCTTGTGTCTGAATGGTTTATAGGCCTTTTGTTGTTCATCTGTCTCCCTAACAAATGTAACTGTGACGCTTTTAACCAGTCTGTCTTTACAGTAATCAAACACTTTTGCCCAAGTTGTAACCCTTGACTGGCTTTTTTTTCTAAGTGACTATAAAAGCAGTCCAGTAATCTCAAGTTATAAGCAGGTATAAAGGAAGAACAAGGAAAGAAAATATGTTAATTAATTGAAATAAATTTAAATTTAAAAGTAAAAGCCTTTAGGGTTTTCCTGATTGGGCTCAGTCATCTGCATCCAAGCAATATATTGAAAGTTAATAAGAACTAGGTAACCTGTGTAGGTTATCTGTGGACTGGATGCCTTGCTAGGTTAATTCCATTCCCCAAGTTCTTATGGTTTGTTCCCCATTCTCTGTTCCTGGAAGGAGCCTACCATATAGTAGTTGCCTTACCCCTGCAGCTGACTTGGCGTGGAGTTCTCAATTGAAGTCCTCAGCAGGCTCTCATATATGGGTTCATGCAGAAGATAGACCAGGTCGAGCAGGGTCAGGCAGGTTGCATGCAGTTGTGTGGCTGGAACCGAACAGCCATTGTATCCTAGATGGAGTATGGGCATCGTGGGGAGCATTAAGTGGATTTTATCTGATCATAACCACAGTTGTCTTGTAACAAAGCTGTGGAGCTGCTATTGTGCTTCCTGGTTGCTATATTCTACTATAAGAAATCTGTTTAGCTGGAGATCAATTCTAAAGGACAAAGGGAGAGGTAGAGAAACCTCCATCTATAGTATATATACAATTAGAGTACATTTGTTCCTCTCTTATCTTATGCCTCACTATAAAATCAACTTTTGATCCTGCAATTAAAAAGTGCGTAGTGAGTGCAACAGAAACCAGTGGCTGAGATGCTGAACTTCTTTCTCTGACTGGTGCTGGAAGGAGCACCTTTTTCAGTCATCCAGAGACGAGAGATGCCCTCAGGCTTCCTACTGCTCCTCACTGATAGGTTCTGCCCACCACTCCCAAACCCCTCCGCACATTTTTTATTGCCTTCTGTGGAAGTCTCCAACCCACATTCCCTGGCACACTTAATAAAGTACCTAAAACCTCTAGGAGCATCTCCACATAGGCCAGGGGAGTGGGCAGATTGATTTGGAAGTTCAAGGACTTCAAAACATCAAGCTCTGACTCCAGCAGTTCTTCTTTAGTGCACAGATACCCCAGAGCCTGGAGGAAATTCAAGACTGTAACATTGCTGATTATCTGAGCAAAGAAAAACAAAACAGTGAGAGGGAGAGAAGGATGTCAGGACAAGGGTCATGTATCTTGGCAGAGTGCACAAAGCCCTTCACCATCCAGCCCGTGCCTTCATCTCTGGTCTTGTCTCTTGGTCATTACCCCCTCACACTCTGCTTGTAATTCAGAATTACTTGCAGTTCCCAAACCCACGATGCTGTCCTTCAAGCCACTACACATGGTGTTTTCTGTACCTGGACCTCTCTTCCTTTCCTCCCCCTCCTCTGTCCCTGCTCTCCTTAACTCTTCTCTCTCTTCTCTTAGGATCCACCCATCTCCCACTTACCCCCACTTTAAGAAGTCATTTCCTCTAAATACACTGCCTTGACTCACCAAGGCTGATGTACATTCATAGCCCTCTGTATTTATACTAATCAGAGCACTTTTCCACACTATTTGAATGTGTGTCTTTTCCCATTACATAATACATTCCTTGAGAGCACAGACAATATTTTTACTGTCGTAGCCATGGCACCTAGTACAGCATCTGGCCATAGAATAAACTCAATAAATATTTGTTGAATGAATGATACTTTACTGTATAGGCATCGTGTAGTGATGTGGAAACATTTTATCCTCTATAAATGTAATAGTTTGCCTTTAATGCTGATAAGTATGTTGGCAATTCAGGCCCCTTATGTAAACTGTCCTTGATTCCAAGGGAAGGAAAGGTGACCTGTATGAATGATGGCATCTGTCCAGCAATTACACTTTGGGAACAGAACTTCAGGCTATTTAATAACTGCCTCTGTGTGACTGTGTGTGTGTGTGTGTGTGTGTGTGTGTAGGAGGTATGCTTAGGAAGCATAATTACACTCTGGAATTTCCACATGAGTAATATCACCTAGCCTAAGAGTAGGTTTCTCACAGCCATCTTTGGATGAGCTGGTTTTTTTCTAACACTCAGTTGTGTGTGAGCAACCGCAGTTCCTTACTTTGTAGTGGAAGGAAAGTTTGCTGGCCAGCTGAACACATGACACAAGACGGAGGATAAACTTGTTGAAAAGGTGCTCTTTCAGAGCCCTCCAGTTATGAGACTCTGTCTTCTCATTATCTCTCAGCTGGATCGTGGCTTGCCTGCAGATATTCTCTGCCTGTTTGACCATAAACCTATACAAGGAAGGGAAGGAGAGAGTAAGCAATCCACACTCACACAAACTAAGGGGAGTTTGTGCTTCAAACCATGCTACATTTTATCCTCCAGTATCAACTGCTGGCTAAGAAATTTACATTTGCAAGTTAAAGAGAGGGTGTAAAACCAGGCCGCAGGGTAAGGGGCAACTAAGCAGTACTTTTCTTAAACATTTAGGTACCTTAGCTATTCTGAGAAGCACCACTCACAAAGGCCTTATGCTCAGGTCTTTACCTTTCTAGGATTTCTACAGCCTGGTAGCTCACAGATTTCTCCAGACACCATTGTTCAGACAGGAGAAAAACAAACTCTGCCAAAACAGGAAAAAAGAGCCTAATTCACAAGATGCAACCAAAACCACTCTGTGAACTCTTGGCGTTGTATAAAAGCCATGATGGGGCCCAGGGAGGAGGGTCAGGAGGTGAGAAAGATGAGACTAAACCAACCAAAGCTGAGCTTCGTTTCCTTTGCTGCCAGTAGGCAGATCAGAGGCATGAAAAAGGCTGACTGAGTGCCAAAGACAAGAGCTTACCAAGCCCCCTCGGTACCCCCTGAATCTTCACATGGGTCTCAGCTGATAAAAGGCTTGGCCAGTTACAAACATACCAGCTGGTCTAGTTGGCCTCTACACCATGCTGGGAACCCCCAGCTTCAAGGAAGATTCTTGGATGGATAAAAACCTTAACCCTTATCTTCTGTTTTCAGTGGAATGTTGGCAGGAACAGAAAGGTCCCTTTTGGAGCTTCAATATTCTTTATAACATTGTTTGTTTAGTAACCACCCTCTGGAGAACTCCCATTGCTTTACAAACACGATTCACCTTACAGCTGGACACCTTCTCTCCACCAGTTTGTTGGGTAAATCTGTGGTGGCTGAGCCTCTCCCCAGGAGCAAGTTTGTTACTGTGGAATGGCTTGTTTTGAAGAAACATCCCCTAAATCAAGGAACATATCCCAATTTGGGGGGAGGGAATCATTAGGAAGGTGGGAAGGGTGAGATTCCTTGGCAAGATTTTAACCCACCTCTGTTTCTTTTTGAAAGAACAGCCCCAGATAGAATTCTATTTAGCTTGCAATATCGTTAGAGGGTGGAAACAAGGGCAAATGTCAGTTTGCAACAAAGAAACCTCCTGCAGACCCAGGAATTTCTGGCATTGATCAGCAAAGAATTATACATATAGTCAAATTATCATATGTCTTAAGAGAAATTTTACTTTCTTAGAAAAAAACTATTAAAAAGTTAAGCTAGCACAAGATAGTTTAACAATCTCCTTGACACACCTTATACATAGATGTATGTATAAAACCTTATCATTACAGAACCCTGGAATACATAATTGTGTGTTATTAGCCAGTCCTTTTGGCTTTATGTCTTAGTTTTGTTCTTTGTGTGTGTGTGCGGTTGGTTTGGTTTTGTTTGGTTTTAGTTTGAATTATCTGGGCATTTGTTTCTATTTTCCTTTTTTTTTTTTGAGACTGTCTCTGTCATCGACCAGGCTGGAGTGCAGTGGTACATTAATAGCTCACTGCAACCCTCAATTCCTGGGCTCAAGCGATCCTCCCACCTCAGCATCCCGAGTAGCTAGGACTATAGGTGTGGGCAACCACGCTGGCTAATTTTTTAAAAATTTTTTTGTAGAGATGAGGTCTCCCCGTGTTGCCCAGGCTGGTCTTGAACTCCTTGCCTCAAGTGATCCTCCCACTTTGGCCTCCCAAAGTGCTGGGATTACAGGCATGAGCCACCACACCCAGCCCTGTTTTCCATTCTAATTTGCCAAGAAAACTGAGCTTGGGTTAGGTGGAAAGGATGAGGGTTATACCTTTCCCTCACTACTGGCCCTACCTCCCCTGCCTACAAACATACTCAGATTTACTATGAACTAGAAGACCCTCCCCTTCTGCCCTCTTAAGCTGGGGCTCATCTCTCTCCTTGCCATCATCGTTGAATTTCCTGAAAGCCTGGCTTATGCACCTGCTGCTTCCACTTCATCATTCACCCCCTAATTTTCTCAATTTGGCTTCTACCTTTACCAACTTGCTGAAATGATTATCTCAAAGGCCAGCAAATATGTCCAAATTGTTAAAATATCATGGCCTTTTCGCAGTCCTCATTCCTGCTGATATCCCTGAAGCACCTGAAACTGCTGACCATCATCCTCTTGAAACTCTCTTGTTGGCTTCCAAAAGCCCCTTGGTTCTGTTCCTATCTCCCCAACCACTCCTTTTATTTCCTTCACAACTCTTCTTCGTACTCCAATTCCCTGAACACAAAATGTTTTCTAGGGAACTATCCTTGGCCTGCTTCTCTTTTCTCCTTCTAGAAGCTCATTCTCTTCCACAGTTTCAACAATATCATGATGAAGACAACTTGCAAACCTTTATCTCCAGTTCTAACCTCTCTTCTCACCTACTTTTAAAACAACCTGCTAGAACCCTTCCTCTAGATGTTCTGCAAGCACCTGAAACTCAGTAGATCCCAAACCAAAGCTATTTATGTTTCCTAAACAAAAGTCACATTTTGTAATGTGTGTATTTCTTTTAATGGCACCACTATACTCCTAGTCTCTTAGGCTCAACTCTTTGGCATAGTCATCTTTTCCTTCTTTACTTCTTAAGTTCATCCACAGCAGGCCCTAGATTTTGCCTCTGAAATGTTTTTAAGCCATCATCCCCTGTCATTCCCTCTGCCCTATCACTTAGACCACTGACACAGACCCCCTGGTCTGCCTACCTCCCATTCTCTCTAGCGGAACCCTTCCTTTATATCGCTGCCAAAATAATGTTTACTAAGGCAGAGGTTATAGTCTTATCACTCCCTTATTTAAAAACCTTCAATGTCTTCTTGTCGTCCTACTAAAGCAAGTATAAACTCCCCTTTGCATTCAATCTTCCACCTGGAACGTCTCCAAACTACCTTTCTGGTCTTAATTTCAACCATTCTTCCCATGTTCTGGCCAAGGTGGACTGCACTGTACCCATTTCCATAGCTTTACTCATGCTATCCTTTTTCACCAACCAAACGGGCATCCTTCCTTCAAAGTCTACCTGAAACGCCACGACGCCTGGACCACTCCCTGCATTCTTCCTATCACCCATCACTCCTTTCCATCCCTATAAAAGCTTGTTTTATCTCCCTCTTATGCCACTTACCTAACCATACTTGTACCTAGTCATTTGCATATTTGTCCTAATATCCCCCAAAGATTGCATATGGCTTAAAAGCAAGGACTGTATCTCTATTTCATCTTTCTGTCCCAGGCAGTGTCACTAATATGTACTCTACACATGTAGAAGAAATCAAAGGTAGAGTGCTGGTGTGTATTGTTCATCACTATATCCCCGGCACCTGGCATACTGTAGGTGTTAACAGAAATTCTTTGGATGAATAAAATAAACTGAATCTCAAGGTCGGTGCCTCAAAGACAGATGTCCCAGCCCCCCATAAACCCGGCTCCCCGGCCCTGCAGCCACACCCACTATCCGGGTCTCCCTGAAGCTGCCCATCCGACCCGCAGCCTCCTGCACTGCTTGCTCATTCTGCTGGGCCAAGTGAAGCAGAGCGTCTTCGATCGTCTCTGTGGCAACAACTCCAAACTGAAAGTCACCGAGGGAGGCCAACCTTGGCCTCACAGGTCCGTCCATATTCACCAGCCTCTTAGGGCACCTGGACGGTTCACTGGATGCATAAACCGGCCCCCCTAGCTTCTCCTCAGTCTTTCGCCACACCCTGGATTCCTCGTCCCCTTCCAGTGTGTTTGTCGTCGCCTCAGGTCTGACGAAAACCCAATTCCCACCACCGCCTCGCGCCCTCCATAGCTTTTTCCCGCCCCAACGGCCGCGGACCCGTCAGCCAATCAGAAAGCCCGGCCGCTTCCCGCCTCCCCGGCCCTTCCCCTCTGGCCAAGAGTCACGGCTCTGCCCGGAAATGGGCATGTGAACTACAACTCCCAGCGTCTCCGCAGAGGCCAAGGACTACTGTTCCCAGCGAGCCCCGCGCTGCGGGACTGCGAAAGGTGGAGCGGCAACATGGCGGCTTCAGGAGCTGGTGACCCTGTCGATGATGCTAAGAGTGGAAAGGCCCCGTTCGCTCAGCGCATCGACCCGACTCGCGAGAAACTGACTCCCGCGCAACTGCAGTTCATGCGGCAGGTGCAACTTGCCCAGTGGCAGAAGACGCTGCCACAGCGGCGGACCCGGAACATCGTGACCGGCCTAGGCATCGGGGCCCTGGTGTTAGCTATTTGTATCCGTCCGGGCTCCAGACTCAAGGAGACCGCATGTGGGGGCAGGGGAAGGGGAACAGAGCGTTTAGGAGGGCTGGGGTAGCCATTTAATGTTTGGTTACAATGGGCTTAATACCTTACCTTGTCATTCTAAGGTACTCTTTTAATGTGGTTTATTGATAATAACAAGAGTTGTGGGTCAGGGCTCAGAAAGAGCAGTGGACGGGAGGCCGGAATCATTGATTTGGGAGAATGGGAGGGTAACAAGAGTGGTAGAGTACATCTAGGAAAAGGGAATGTGCATATTCCAAGTGGTTTCCTGAACCCACCTCCCCAGATGGTTACACCTTCTACTCGGTGTCCCAGGAGCGTTTCCTAGATGAGCTGGAGGACGAGGCCAAAGCTGCCCGAGCCCGAGCTCTGGCAAGGGCGTCAGGACCCTAATCTGGATGGGCATTGCACATCTCCAACCTGCTGGAGCTCCTTCACATGGCGATGATGCCCCACGACCCTGTAGAAATTGCAGCCTGCTCACAGCATCGCTGGCCTTCTCACTAACCTTGGACCATGATTGAGCCCGAGAAGGCTGGGACTTATGCATTTGGCCACTGTCAAGGGAACATTGTCCACCTCACACTCACTTTGTGCAATGACCGAGCCCTTCTTGTTGTTTGTTTGCTTGTTTGAGGGGTATACGACCTTGGTTTTTCCCAAAGTTTCTGACTTTGTGGTTTACCCTGTTCACCTCCCAGGGGCCCAACTATTAGGGGGTTAGGTGTAGCAGCTCTGTGCCATGTTAGAGCCTAAAGTGGGAAAGATAGGGTCAAGTTGAGAATAATAAACTGAGTCATCTCTCCTGGAGCCAAGTGAGTGTGTGGGGGCTGAGAGACTGCATGGTACTTCATGCTGGAAAGCTCCACAGGCAGTGGCTCCATTGGTGGCGTTGCCCCGGGGAGCTGTAAATGTTTAACTAGAATTACTTTTTCCATGAGATCTTTCCACCTGATTTAAGGGACAGATCACTGGGCTGTTTGGGACTGAACTACATCTTAGGGGAAGGAAGGTCACTCTTCTGTCCTCTACCCTCAAGAACACTAATTCTACTGCCTTTTCTCATCCCTAGAGAAGTGGATGATGGATGAAAGACAAGCAGCCTTCATTCTTTTAACTTTCACTGGTGCCTGCCTGTGCAGGCCTTGGGTGGGGTCTGGAAGGGATCTTAGTTTGGTCAAGTGGATCATTGACCTTGCAGTTTCCTCATGAACTGGTACCAGGAAGTCAGAGGGCTGGGCAGCTTCCACCCCTGTCTCCCATGTGAATGGAGAGTCCCTTTTAAATCCTCCCCTGCCTCACCCCACAAGGCTTTGCCCCAGTTCCTAAGGCGTGAAAAATACAGATTCACAGAGTCCTTGTTTCCAGCAATTTTATTGGCTACTGCTAAGTCTGGTGTGAGCACACCCGCTACACTCTCCCAGCTGGGAGTGGGTCCTCTAGAAGCATCTTGGCTTGGGTGGGATTGCTTAGTGGTTGACCCATGGCTGGGGAGGGGGTGGAGATGAAGATGGTAGGCTGCAGAACTGACCCCTCCACACAGCAAACAGTTCCCACATGTTTGGCTTTTCACTATAATGGAGCTGCACTCTCCATGTCCCCTGGCCTTCTACCCCTTCAGGGCTGGGGTCTTCCTTGCTGAGTTGTGTTGGTCAGAAAAGCATCAGATTCTGAGAGCACAAGCTCCATGGTAGGCCCTGGTGTGGGGGAGACATACAGCTTCTGTTCTGAATTCACTGGAGGAAAAAGAAAAAGTGCTGAAGAAACCTCCAAGGTGAGAGGAAGGTGAAGCTGCAGCAAGTTACCATTCCCTGGGCTCTCCCTCCCTTGGGCCCGCCCTCACCATCCTGCCAACATCCCCGGCGAATGTCACCCCCTTGCTTGCCCGCTGCTCCTGGGAGCCGGTGCTGCTGCCACTCAGGGAGTTCCTTCGCATGATGCCTGGGAGCAGGACGAGGGAGGGAGAGCACTGAGTGAGGGAAGGGGCAGCAGAGAGAGGGGGGCTAGTCCCCCCAAACCAAGGGGCAGACCCCCCCAGGGCCTGGAAGAAAACCGAGTTGGTAAGGAAGGGGTCTCAGAGGAAAGATGGAAGCTGGGTGACTGCAGTCTCACCAGGGCCAGGGGGCTCAGAGCGCTGCAGGCTGTTGCGGCGGGAGGTGGGGAAGCTGCCCTTGGAGAGGCGGCGCTGGCGGCTGGACAGCATAGCAGCTGGGGCCACAATACCCGGTGGGGGCTGCTTCCCCAGCCGGCTGTACAAGTCCTCAATTTCCTTTTTCTGTAGTGTTTGCAGTGCCTCCACCTCTGACAAGTGCCTGAGGACGCACCAAGGGCATGAAAGGACTAGCCACACACTTTGCTTTCCCAAGTTCACCTCTTGTTCCTCCGTCCTCCCCAGACTCACTTCTGCCGGAGACTCTGCAGCTCAGCCCAGAACTCCTCATCTTCACTGCTCTCTGACTCCTCGCTGGTCAGACAAAGGCTGCTGTAGGAGTAGTTCATCCACACTGGGCTGGGATGGCTCAGGGGTGGGGGGTTGTCCCCAACTCGGGGTTCCTTCCCATCATCTCCTTCCTCCTGGAGTCCAGCCCCCAGGCCTTCGGCTGCACGGTCACTCTCAGCCAGAGCCTCCCTGGTCTCTGGCCCGCCTCCAGCACTATCCTCTGTGTCTGAGCTCTCCGAGGTCGGCTGAGGGGTTGGAGGCTTCAGAGGACTGGAGAGAGTTGGGGATGTTGGTTGTAGGGGAAGAGGCTCAGCCGGTTCCTTGGATGAAGTCACTTGGAAACGCCCAACAAGCTGGGGCTTTCCCTCTGCAGGGAGACGTGGAGGGAGGGAGAGAAATCAGTGGCAGGATATGAAGTGGATTTGATAATGGGCAGGGGAAGGTCAGTGATCAGAGACCTCACCTTCTGAGATGGGCGCCAGTCTGGCTTCGCTCAGGAGTGGCCGAGCAGGATTTGGGCAGGCCTACAAAGTGGGGGCCCATGAGGAAGGAAGGGATCCAGAATGGAGCCTCCCGAATCATCCCTCTTGGTTTCCTACTCACCTCACTGCCCATGTCAGCTGTGTGGGGTGAAGGGCTCTCCTGTCCACAAGGAGCGAGGGGTGGGGGAGGGGGCAGGCTAGGTAGGGGACTGAGAGGGGCTGGAGGAGACTGGGAAAGGAGCCCAGGGGCGGGGGACAGCAGGGACTGGGCCACGGTCATCACAGCCAGTGAGAAGGCACTAGCCAGTGAGAGGAGAGGGGCTGCTGTGGGGCAGGGGAGGGGAGAAGCAGAGGGGCATGGAGGAAAGGCAGGGGGATTAGGAGTGACCTGGGAACAATCGGGAGAGAATGGAGGTGGAGAACTGGGTGGGAGAGAACTCTGGGGAAATGGAGAGGATGGGATTGGAAACTCGGGTGCCCTGGAGGAGAACGGAAGTAGAGAGCTGGGGGGTTGTGAAGAAGGATTTGAGGAGACCTGGCAAGAAATGGGGGAGAATGGGGAGGGGCTGGGATGACACCGGGGAGAAGTGATGGGGAAGATGGGACCTGGAGAAACAGGGGTTCCAGGGGAAAATGGGTTTTCAGGAGACAAGGGAGTTCCAGGAGAAGAGGGGGAGGTGGAGAAGGCTGCCCAGCTTCTCTGCTCCAGGGAGGTGCTGCTCTGGGACTCTGCTGGGGAGGAGGGTGTGTTGAGGTGCCAGTTTTCCATGCCCTGTGCCCTTCCCAGGGACAACCCCAAGGGGTGGGATGAGCAGGGACAGAACTCTACGTACCACAGGGAGGGCCTGGGAGGGGGCCCGGGAGGGCAGGCAATGGCACTGGCTCCTCCTGAGGAAGAAGGGGCCTACAGTCACGGTGGGGAAGAGCCGAGGCTTAGATGGAAGTTTTCAGACTGGGGTTCTTAAGCGAGGGCCCATGAACCTCTAGGAGCCTATACATGAGTTTCAAGGGATTCAAAAGTATATGTGCTGAAATATTTAGAGGTAAGAGGGCATGATGTCTGCAACTTCCTATCAAGAGGCTCAGGAAAAAAAAATAATATGTACACATACATAAAGAAAGGGGAGAAAGAATGATAAAGCTAATGCGGCAAAACACTAACAATTGGCAAATCTAGACGAAGGGTATCTAGGAATTCTCTGTATAATTCTTGTAACTTCTCTCCACAGCTCTGAAATTATTTCAAAATAATAAGTTAAAAGTATGCATTGAACACATTTTCCTAAGACGAGGGTCTATGGCTTTCATCATATTCTCAAATGGGGTGAGAGCTGCTGTTTTAGGGTCCCGGAGCTGAAGAGGAGTTAGGTCCAAGGGGACTGCTGAGGGCAAAGAGTGATGAACCCAGAGCAAAGAGTCTGTTCCCCCTGGAGACGTCCAGAGGGGTCTGACCTGGGGGCCTAGGGTGTCTTCAGCAGCCTCCCCAGGGCCAGGATCTCTCTTCAACAGGGTCTCTACTCGTTGAATAATCTCCCGAATTCGGCTCAGGAATCCATCTCGCTCCGAGGGCAGAATGAACTCATTATACACCTGGCGAGGGTTAAAAGGACAGGGAGCGGGGACTCGGTTATCCCACCATCCCTCTCTCCTTGCTCCTGATCTTTAAAACCAACCCTTCACACCACTGCCTCCGCCAACCTATTGTAAATTCCTATTGTGTTCCCGGCACTGTGTGATAGAAGAAAAAATACAGCCTAGAAGGAAAGGAGCTAACAGTCACAGGATGCATGTATGTACTGGATGCTTTACACATATCATCACATTTAACACCAACAACTTCCTGGGGTCCATATTAACATCACCATTGTAGAATAAACCAATGCTCAGAGAGACTGAGTTCGGTCTACCCAAGGTCACAGGATTTAAAGCCAGTGCCTGAGTTCTTTCCACTGTTGCCTTGCGTGCTTTTGGGCAAAATTCCTGCCCTCATAGGGTTTATGAAGTATACCACACAGGCCCACATACACACACTCCCATAAATTAGGTAAAAATAAGGCAATAAATGGTAAATGTCACATTCAAATCCAGGAACACTTATTGAGCACCTACTACTGCCAGGCATTGTGCTAGGTACTGTGGGAATATAGGAAAGCACGAAACAAGATCCTAGTCTTAACTAAGCCCAGAATCTAATGGAGGAGACATATAAATTCATAACTCAACATATGGCAAGGCAGGCCACGATAGGTAAGGAGCTTATGAGTGAGGTACAGACAGAAATGCTATTCCAGGAGAGGGAGAAGGGGAAGTTGTTGTTGAATGGGTATGGAGTTTCAGATTTGCAACATGAAAAAGTTCTGGAGATCTGTTTCACAACAGTGTGAATATACTTAACACTACTGATCTCTATACTTGAAAATGGTTAATATGGTAAATTTTATGTTATGTCTTTTTTAACCGTGATAAAGAAAAATTCCACCAAAGAGGAAATACCACCCTGGGATGGAGGAAGCTGGAATGGCTTCACAGAGTAAGTCTTTGGAGCTGAACATTGACAGATGAGTGGGAAAAGCAGCCCTTTATTGAGGACCTACCATGTGTGGACATTTCTCATACGTTACATATTATATCAGAACATCTTGGCAAAACAAGTATTATCACCTGCATTTTACTGATGAACAACTGAGGTTCACAAAGGTTAAGAAACTTGCCCAAGTTCACCAAGTTAGTAAGTAACAGAGCTGAAATTTGAACTCAGGCATTACATGAAAGCCCACCGTTTCCTCTATTGCAGGCTGTTCATCAGGAAGAGAAGAATATTCTAGGCAGAGAGAACAACGTAATAGCTTTGAGGCATGAAAGGCATGGTGCATTCTTAAAATAGTGAGGACTTGAGTGTAGCTGAGTGTACTGTGATTTTTAAAGGCCATGCTTCTGGAATTTGGACCTTACTCTAACAACCACAAGTAGCGACTAAAGATTTTGGAGTGAAAAGTAACAAATCAGGTCCAAATCTCAGGAGAATTCTGCTGCAGAGGAGTGGAGGGTGGGTTGGTAAGGAGAGAAAACAGGGGAATGGACCCCGGGTTCAGGCGGCAGGGTCCCTTTGGCTGTGTGGGATCAGAGTGGGCTTGAAAGCCCAGTAGAGAAGGCTCCCAGGGCGGGAGACCCCTAAGTGGATGGTAGCAGAGGCAGGAAGTCACCCAGCCTCTTCAGAGGACCATTTAGAAACCAGCATGGCCGGAGAGAAGACTCTGAAAGGGTCAAGTGGTTTGAGGGAAGGTGATAAGCCTTACATGCCGGGTGTTATTTTTGTCTTTGTCCTGGACACAAGGTGAATGACACTGGAGGAGAGGCTTTAGAGAGAGTTCCTGAAGCCTGATGTTTCTCCCATTCCCTTCCCTCCTTCCCCCCAGGGGCTGGCATCCATCACCCCAACTCCACTGAAACTGGTCTCCCACAAAGACCTGGTCCTAACCCTAACATAAGCCAGTGTGGTCTTGCCCCAGGCTTCAGCCGAAGTCACCTCCCTGAAACTCTCTCCTCACTCAGTTTTTACTAATATCCTCCTGCCTCTTCCATGTCCTTCAGTGACCTGCCCTTCCTTTCCCATTCCGGAACTGGTGGTATCCACTGAGCACACTCTCAGGCCCTCCGTGTCTCTGCTTTTGCAGGCCCATCTCCCTTCACTCGTTCAACTCTGTACTGACCACTCCTAAATCCACCTCTCTCCAGCCCTGCCTGACCCATATCCTGCTGCTATGGAGGACCTTGTCTTGGCGGTCCCTCCTTCGCTCAAGCTCTTTATGACCCCTAAAAAACCTACTTTCATTTCCGACTTTCTCTTTCCTTTGGTGGCCTACTTCCAAGTTGCAAGCTGCCCTTGACATCCCTTTCCCGTATCAACTCAGCAAATATTTATTGAGCAGCTATTATGAGCACTGTACTACGTCAATAGGTTACTGGGTTACAGAGTGAATTTATTTTCCTGAAACAACCCTCAGATTCACCTCTTCTCTCTCTCTCCCCGATAATCCACTCTCTCCTTCATCCACATCTAGCTTCTTGTGTCCACCTCCCAGCTGGACTCCCTACCCTTAACCCCGTGCTATATCCCATGGCAGAATGATCTTCATAAAACCTACTGTCACCATCTTACACTCTGGCTAACTCTTAAGATTGTCTATAGTCTGGGCTCATTCTACCTGCCCAGCTTCACTTCCACAATTCTCCTATAGAAGCCCTGACTCCCAATGACAGTGGTTTCCTCATGAAGCCCTCCCAGCCCCACACTCTTAAGTCACTCCCTACTTGGAATGTCTTTGCTTATGCTGTCCCTCCATCTAGACATACCCTCTCCACCCTTCACTGCCTTTCTCACCCATCTGCCGAGACCCTGGGTAAGTCCCACTGCCCCTGCTGTCCAGCCCATCCTTCACCTGCAGCCACAGTATCACGTCTAGCGCGCACTTCCACATAGCACTTGTGTGTACCTGGTCATTGTAAGTCTCAAATTGCTCCAGCTGAGGAGCCAAACCTCACTGGATAAACAGAAATCTCCCCCAAAACAAGGGCTGAGATGGCTTCAGTGTCACTGTGCTGAATGCCAACCAATGCTTTAAAAAACCCTACTGTTGGCGGGGGTCAGGGGGCGGGAGGTTAGCACCAGTGGACATCAGGAGGGAGACTCTTGTTCTGGGTCCAAACACTCTGTCATCTCTCTGCCCCTCACCATGGCAGCTGCGATCTCCTCTGGGCTGTCTCCATCCAGATCAAATCGGAAGGTCACCATCTTGCTGTTGTGGGTCTGTAGCTGGCATTCAACCACTCTGTCATTCTGGTCTGAGACCTTCAGATTCAAAGTGAGCAGAGGGGAAGAGGTCAAGCCCTCTGTCATCATGCCGTGTCCCCACCCTACTCCAATCAAGTGACAGTTGCCAGACTGGACTTGGAGAGAAGTAGACTCGACCCCTACAGTCTGGTAATAGAAACCAGACTGGCTGCCTCTTGAGTACCAGGCACACGCTGCTGCTCCCTTTTTCTGGCTGACCTCCCCATCTGCTGACAGTTCCCTCCTGGCCTTGTCAGTTACTCTCCATCTCCTGTACCCCTTCCTTACATTAGTGACCCGAAGCCGGGATCGGGGTCTGCGCCGGACATTCCTTCCTGGAGGTCTCCTCATCTGTCCCAGCCCTTCTCCCACATCACTAAGGCCTGATGCCACATCTGAGGCATAGCTGGAGAAGGGAAAGGAAATAGAAGGAGTGTCAGAGTGGACAATGGGACCCCAGAGCTCAAGATGTCTCATCTTGGCACCCCAAGTTGTACCAGAACATACCTGTCCCCAGGGGAAAAGTCGCTGCCAGGGCCAGAACATGGAATGGATAGGGCAAAACCCTGAAAGAGGATAAGGGTTCATGAGGTCAAGAGGTTGGTATCTAGGGAGAAGGTGTCAAGGATGCTGGGAGGATACTAGGGAGATGGAATTGGGGAAGATGAGGACAAGACTGGTGGATTTCCAGGGACATGGGGCCGGGTCATGAGGCTGGGTTTCACAAGGAGGGAGGTAGGCCATAGGCTTGGAATGGCTGGGAGCCCCCCACGTGACCCTCTCACCGAGGGCAGACGGAGATGGGACTCAGCAGGGCTGGACGGCACCACCCCAGGGGGCTGGAGGGCAGGGTCTGAGGCATCCAGGACGCCGGAGGAGCTGAGGTAGCCATCAGTCTCGCAATCCGCTGGTGGGGGAGGAAGGGGATCAAAAAAGGGGAAACAAAAGGGAGTGGTGGCAGAGGAGGGGGCCTGCCTGAGCAAGGAGAGGCCTGGCGCTGAGGGACAACTCTTTCCCAGAGGGAGCTTCACGGCTAGAGGAGGAACGCAGGGTGAGTGACGGTGCTACTGGGTTGAACTTCTGTGTGAGAGGCAGAGGCTGCGGGTTCTGGTACCTAGGACCCAAGATCAGGGGTGACTTACAGGTGGTAGATGAATAGCTGGCATGGCGGAAGAGGAAGGGCTGGTGCTGGTCTGCCTCTGGCTCCTCGGGCTCAGGCGGGAAGGCACTGGGGGGACCAGGAGCCACAGGGACAGTTGCTGGTGGGGGTCCTGGCTCGGGTGGGAGGGCCTCTGACTCCCTAGCTTTGCGCAGCTTCTCACGCTTTCTCTGGATGGCGGCAACCCGTTCACGCACTGCCCGGGCCACTGGCTGGTAATCAGCTTCACAGACCAAGCCCAGAGCCACCTGGAATTGGGAGGGTGAGGAACCCAGTTTGGGACCCCTCTCAAAGATCCATCAGGACACCTTCTTGGGGCCTCCAAAATATGAGAGGAAGGGAACCAACAATCATTGATTACCCACTATATCCGTTAACTGGCAACTCCTTACCTTGTCATTAAATCCTCCCACTAACCTTGTGAGACAAGTCTTATCAGCCCCATTTTGAGATTAAGTAAAGTAAAAGACCAGTTCATGGTCATACAGGAAGTCAGTAGTACTCAACAGGGGGAGGAGACATTTGGCAATATCTAGAGACATTTTTAGTTGTCATGACTGGTGGGTAGGTGCTACTGCACCTAGTGAGTAGAAGCCTGGGTTTCTTCTCAACATCCTACAATGCACAGGACAGTCCCCCAAACAAAGATGTCAATAGTGCCAAGGTCAAGAAGCCCTTGTAAGTCATGGATCAGGATTTGATCTCAGGTCAGGTTGGGCGGTGCTAGGGAGATCTGATCTTTCACCACATCCCAAACACATTCTCAGGTTCTTGACCCACCATAGATGATCCCCACCCTTGCAACTGCTATTTCCCTATTGAGAGTCCATATTCCCCTCCCCCAGGTCTTCCTGAACCAGCCCCCCCAAAGCATCCATTCATCGCCCCGCATTCCTTTCAACCACACACTTTGCTGGGTGAGTAAAGGAGGTGGGGCAGAGTAATCTGACAGAATCGGAGCCACCTCACTTTAAATCCAGCTCCACCACTTACTTACTTGGCACCTCAGACAAGACATTCAACCTCCCTAAGCTTCTGCTTCCTCATCAATAAGTTGGGATAAAATTACCCCCTATGGAGGGTGGGTAGCAAAGGTCAAATGCATGTTAAAGTGCTTTAAGCCACGTAGGGATGTGGGCTATTAATGAGCTCCTACCATGTGCCCAGCACCGTCAGGGATAGAAAAATCAACAAAACACAGTCGCTGCCCTCAAGAAGTTTATAGTCTAGTGGAGGAGAAAGACAGGAACGTATGCGGGTGTAAAACAAGAGTGGTGGTGGTGAGTGCTGTCACGGAAGGCCTGCCGAAGTGGAAAGCAGCACTTAATTTTGACTCTGGGGGGAAGGCTCCCTGAAACTGATGGTTCTGAGCATGCTGGAAGAAAGAGAAGAACAAGGGAGGGGGGAGGAAAGGGGAAAAATAAATAGATAAATTGGCGAGAAGGGTATTCCAGGAAAAATGGATCAGCAGAAGGTATAGTAGGGACGTTGGAGGACCCAGGGCTCGTTCTGGAAAGGAACATTGGGTGTGCCTGCGGGTTAATTAGGGCAGGAGAGGCAGAGAGACACAGCCCGAGACGCCGAGAGGGGCGGGGTGGGCCCCTTCCACCACTCCAGCGCCCCATCCTCCTCGCACTGTCCCATCCGGTTGACGCCCACACGCCCTTCACAGGCCCAGTGGCGGCACAGTCTGTCCTCAGCTCACCATCTCCTGCGCCACCTCCTCGGCCGCGTCCCGGCCCAGCTGGAACAGGAACTCTATGGCTTGGTTGTCCCGTGGGCGCCCCCCGCGCCGCGCGTCCTCCATGCGCAGCCACAGCTTGAGGCCCGGCTTCTCGCCGTCGTCCTCCTCCGCCAGCTCCACGTGCACTCCGCGCTCCTCTCGGAAGAAAGCGTGGGCCAGCAGGTCCTGGATGGTAAACCTGCGGGTGGCGCAGCGGTGAGCCCAGCCCGCCGGCGCCGTTGCTCCTACTGCACCCCCGCTCTGGCCCTCCACCCCACCTCTCGTTCTTATCCGTGCGGATGCAGCCTTCAATGATCTCCTTCACCTCGGGCATCTTCACCTTGTAGAAGCTGTTCGGCTTCGTGCCCTGGAAGAAGGGGGTGCTTGAGACCTGTGGTTCTCCGCGCTCCGAATCGGGGCTTGACACCCCCACCACATACTCCACCCTCGCTTTAGCCAGCAGCGGGTGCAGTCCCAAAAGCACGACGACTGCTACTGGAAGATTTGATTTCAAGTCCCAACCCCCCTACATATAGACAACGTGACCTTGAACAAGTCTCCCGCTGACTGTTTTCTCATTTGTAAAACGCGGAGCTGAACATTTGCCCCCTTCACCTCGCTGGGCAGCTGAAGGATAGGATGAGGGATTGGATGTGAAACCGTTTGTAAACTCTTGGGAGCGCTACTTTTATTATTCTAAGTAGCTTGTACTGGAGAGGGCGCGTGTGCAGTGTGTGCATCCGATATCCTTCAGCGTTCACCAGGGCATCTTTGTGTCTAGCCTGTTTTCATTAAGGGAAAGGGCCTTGACCTTGGGCTAGTTGGGGCAGGAAAATGGGAGAGGGACCTAGAATTCCCTCTCCCCCCAACCTCACCCCTCTCACCGAAGTGACCTTGCGGTAGATTTGCGCGGCATTCTGGCACTCGGAGTACGGGTACTCAGAGGTAGCCATCTCCAGCATGCACATGCCAAACGCATATACGTCCACGGCCTCATCGTACTTTTCCTCGTACATTTCGGGGGCCATGAATTCCGGGGTCCCTGTGGGATCCACAGCAGAAATCAGGCTGCTGAGCATTCTGGCGTCGTCCTTCCACTTGGGCTACCATAGGCTAGGCAGTCCGGGGGCAGTCCCGCGAGTTCTAGAGTATTAATACAAGTGACCGACCCTTGCCCACAGTGTGTGTGTGTAGGGGGCGGTGGGGGGTGGATACCATAGTTCTCCCCACCTTCCCGGTGTTCTCATAGTTCCAGGGACCTCAAAGGGCCCTGCTGGGGGGAGAGGGGTCACCAGATTATTTTGAGGCAGGGGAGGAAGGGATTGCAAGGACCCTTCTACAGGAACGCACCAATGACACTCTTGGCAAAGGAGGCGCGCTTGAGAGTGGCCAGGCCCAGATCCCCGATCTTGACGGAGCCCGTAGGACCGGTGATAAAGACGTTGTCGCACTTGAGATCCCGGTGCAAGATGGGGGGGACCCGGGAGTGTAGGAAATGAAGCCCCCGCAGGATTTGGCGGCTCCAGCGCTGAAGGACTCGCGGCTTCATCTCCCGGAACCGCCTCAGGTACCTGGGCGAGGGCGTACAGCCAGGGTGGTGGCGGGGGTTACGTCCCCGGGGGAGGGGGCCCCAGCTGGGAAGTTCACCCTCGCCCCACCCGTGCCGCGGCCTCCGCGGCCTCTGCCAGCTTTCTCCTAGCCTAGGTCCGCGCCAGGCCCCAGGGAGAAACTGAGTCGGGAGTGTAGTAGCTAGAAAAGACGTTACGAAACGGGTCGGGAGGTAAATTCATAGATAGGGCCGGGCCAAGGTGCTGTGGGAGCGCCGGAAGGGATGACTAACTGCCCCGAGCGTGGGGGAGGGCTTCACAGAGGAAATAACTTTTGTGTTGCGTCTTGAAGGATGAGTAGGAGTTCAAGGGTGAAAAGGGGAAGGGATGGAGACTTTCCAGGCAGATGAGACACGTGCTCCGAGGCACCGAGACAGCAAGTGACAGAGCAGGGTGCAGGAGGAGCTGGGAGTTCGGTTTGTCTGTAACTTAGGCTGAAGATGAGGCTGGATCCTAAGGACCTTGTGAGCAGGTTAGCCAGTGTGGACTTTATCCCGAGGGCTGTGACAAACCTTGAAGGGGCTTTAAGTAGGGGACTGACAGTTCAGATTTTCACTTGAGAAAGATCCTCCAGGCTCCAGGGGAATAGGCTCCCTTAGAGGGTGACAGAGTAGGGGAAGGCCCTTTAGGGGGCTGCTGCACGGCTCCAGACTAGTGAGGTGGCATGGAGGTGGAGGCATGGATGGGGCAGTGAAAGCCTGGTGGGGAGATGTTAAGGAGGGACTTGGAGACTGATGGGGGCAGACTGGAGAGAGAGAGAGAGAGAGGAGGATGCTGGGGAGACACCCAAGTTTTTGACTGGAGTGCTGGGTGGACATTGCCATTCACTGAGACAGGGACACAGGTCGAGTGTGTGGGAGGTGGGGAACCTGGTTTTAGACCTGTATGTAGAGAGTTTGAGGGGTGTGGGAGAAGGTCAGGAAGCAGGGGTACACATCCCAGCCCGCCCTCCGCCCAACGCGCAGAGCTCACGTCTTGAGCGTGCCTGAGGTCATGAGTTCCGTGACCAGCACGATGCAAACCTGGCCCCGCAGCACTGACTTCCACGAGTCGTAGAAGCGCACGATGTTGGGGTGCTGCAGGCCCTTGAGCATCTCCACCTCCTCGGAGAAGCGCTGCCGCTCGGCTCGAGACAGTTTCCGAGTCTGTGGGATGGGGGATGGGGGTCACATCAGGCCCAGGAGAATGAGGCATGTGGAGTGGGCCTGGGGAAAGAGGTGAGGGTTGGAGCCCAGGGAGGGGGTCAGGTTGGTAGGATCGCTTGCCCAATGGGCTGCAGACCCCAAACTCCCCATCAGTCCCCTCTGGCTGCTCCAAGTACACACCTATACTGGGCCTGGGGCAGCCCCCTAGACCCCCTGCTGGACACAAGCGCCTTTATGCAGCCCAGTCCAGGAGCCTTGGGCTCAATAGCGCCTTTGTGGCCGCCCGGGCTGGCCGTGGGGCGGGAGGGGGTGCCCAGGGGCTGGCAGCGGGCAGGCAGCAGGCGGGTAGCGGGTAGCGGGAGACCACGGGCAGAGAATTGGGGCCGGCAAGGGGGTTGGCCCCAGGAACTGGGAACTGCTAGATCCAGACAGAAGGCGGGAGGGCTGCAGAGGGAGGTACAGAGAAAGAAAAGATCCAGGACTAGGCGCCAGGAGTCCGCCCCCTCCCCATGGCTGTCCCGCCCTGTCTTCTCTCCCTCCCCTCACCCCTCAGTTTGGCTGCCTCTCCTAGTCTGGCCTAGAGCCTGGGGCGCGGCACTGGCAGGCGCAAGGGGCAAGCCCTGTGCCAGGGCCAGAGAGGAGGGACCCTTCCCCTAGGCTCTGTTCCCCAATCTGAATCTGGAGCTTTGTGCCCAGATTTGACTGAGTTCTCCCAGTGGAAGAAATGGGAGGAAGGTCCTGCAGACCAACAGGTTTGGGTCTCAGTGTCTTTGGGTCTGGGAAAGGAGAGCCCAGGTAGGCAGTGGGATGAGAAGCAGGACTGGACTCAGGCATGGGCTGGAGCTCCCTGTCCTCCCTTCTCCGCAGCTGTGAAGTCCAGAAGTCTGACTGCTCCAGAAGGGGCCTGGAGGGCCTCATTCTGCCACAACTGCCCTAAATCTTCTGGAGGTGAAGAGGACCCTGGCCCAGCTCCTGGGCTCCCGAATCCCAGCCTCCTGGTCTGCAAAGAGGTGGGGAGGGGGTGGGAGCAAGAGGACCAGGGTCATAACTGAGGGTCTCAGGACTTAGGGGAAAGGGAGAGGAAGAGAGAGTGGATACCCACCAGCAGGAAACTGGTAGAGCCAGCCCCCTCAGAGCTGAACTGGCTCCCCCACCCAACTTCCCATCCTATTTCCCACCTCTCAGGGCTGAGTATGGAGACTTTAAAGTGAGAATGTTCATGCCCATGGGGGAGCCATCATACACCACTTGCCTGAGTTTCTCCTTCTGCAGCCCAGAGTCAGACAGGTCATCAGGGCAAAGACAGCAGGGGTGTTTGGACATTTGACTGGAAAATACATCCTTCCCTTGATACTGCCCCCCTACCCCGTCTCCCATCCTAAGACCTCCAGAGTCCCATCCCAAGGTGCCACCGAGGTCGCGCCCAGCCGCACCTGCAGCTCACACCAGGCCACCTCCACCGTGGTGTCCGTATCTAGCCCTCGATACACCGTCTTAAAGGAGCCACGTCCAATCTCGATGTCAAACTTGAGGTATCGGCCGTCCGGGGACGTTGCCACAGCCTGAGTCTCCATGTCCTCCTTTTCTTCCTGCTCCCGCCGCCGCTCTCGGGCCGCGGCTTCTGGGACCCTCTGCCGCTCCCCAGACCCCGAACCTCCCGCAGAGCCCGTGAGCTCGGGACGCGGGGAGTTTGCAGCCTTCCCAGGGGCACCCTTGGTCCACGTGCCCTCGGGGGGCTCTTCAGCGCTAGGCGGTGGGCTCATTGCAGGGGCGGGACCAGCGGAATCCGGAGGATCGGGGAGTTCCGGAGCGGGTGAGACTGGCTGGGACCAAGAGCTCAGCAGCCCCAAGTCGACTGAGCTGCGGCGGCTGAGTCGAGAAGAGCGCGGCCGGGGCTCAGTCTTCCCGGAGTAGCGGCGCGCTCGGCGAGGAGGGGGCCCGAGGCGAGGCGGCCCCGCGGTGGCGAGAAGCGGCGGGGACCGCAGGGCCAGGTCGGCCTCGGTCTGGGACATAGGGACCGCGGTCTCCGTGGCTGAGGGTGCCAGCATAGGGAAGGGCCGGGCGCCGCAGGGCGGAAAGCCAGACGGCCCTAGAGGAGGCGGCCTGACAGGCGGACTGGCTGGGTGCGCAGCGATCCGGCTGAACCGCTGGGGCCCCAGCCCCCGGCTCGCCCGCCGCAGCCCCGCCCCGGCCCCGCCTCGCGGCCCGCCCTTACCCCCCAGGGCCGCCTCCTCCGAGCCGCGAGCTGGCGGCTGGGATCCCGGCTGCAGCCCCTCACCTCAGCCGCCGCCCCGCCCCCGGCCGCACCCCCCTACCCCCAGGCACCGCCTCCAGCCCCAAGCCCAGGCCAGACCTGAGTGCGAGGCGGCGGTGTGTCCTCCCGCACTAAGAGTGCGCAAACCTGTCTGCGCGGGGATGAGGGGGAGGGAACGACACTGGGACAGGAGAAGAAACATGCCCGCGGCTCTCGGGCCCAAGTGTGTGGGGGGGGCGTCGGGGGGAATGGGAGGCTACCACCCGCCTGTACACCCCAGATAAGGCAGCACCACCCCCTCCTAATCCTCCGGAGTAGCCCCAGGCCAAACGGAGGTCAGTGGAAAGGTCTGACGCTTTTGTCCCTCTGGTCTGCATGAGGATGGGTATGTGCCACCAGGACAAGTCCCTCCCTAAAACCAAAAGCCTGGTCACCCATCCCCTCCACCCCACCTTGGCCGCAGCCTGGCCCTGGCCAGAGTGGCTGTTTTTGCTATGTGGGCTCTCCTTCCTCCCCTTATGTTTGCCAAAGTGTCCAATAAACCAAAGTCCACATCCGGCTTACCCCCGCCTCAGTTCCCCTGGGCCACAATTACCCCACCCAGACCAGATGGGTGGAGGGAGGGGCTTCAGAGTAGTTCAGGACTTTCATGGGGGAGATGGCAGGGTGACCCTAATTCAGAGAGAGAGCAGTCTGTCCCCAAGCTGTGTTCCATCAGCACTCCACACAGCCCACCCAGGAGATGTAAAACCACAGGCTCACTGGAGTTCAGTATAGCCCTAGAAGACCTTTACCTTTACAAAGACATAGGCTTTCTCTCCCCTCGCCTTGGCAGGGATTCACTCAGGTGTTAACACTTCACAGCCCTCCCAACCCCATTCCAGTACTGTAGTAATTTAAGAGGCAGGCAGTGGGAGTTAAGATTTTTAATATCATAAATCATCGTTGGGCCCCGCCTCTCACTACCAGGCCTAGGGGCCTCCTATCTTCATATTGCCTGGAAGGCTGCCTGCAGCCAGGGCTTCCCCATCCCCTTGGAAGGATCCAGCACCAGCCTGAGAAGGGAGGCAACAGCAGCTAAGGGGGTGGAAGGGAGAGGAGGCAGAAGCTGTGCAGGTGCATGTGTGTATGTCCTCACATGTGTGAACACATGTAAAGTGTTAGGTTCACAGACCCAGGCTCAGGGACAGTCTAGGATGGGAGAGGAGGTAGGGCAAGAAGAAGCACATCTTTTCTCTCTGGCACCTTGGCTTCACTCTATCCCAGGGACAAACATATGAGGTGTGAGAAACCCATCCCAGGGTCCCAGCCTTCAGGACTGGAGCCATTTTGAGTCTGGTGGAGTCACAGATCTAGTCTGTGGGGACACTGGGTCTGCCTCCTTTTGAAAGCCCTGGAAAGGTGGAAGGTAAGAAGGGAGATGGGTCTCTGCTAGAAGAACTTGACACCTCGTCCATCGCTGACAGTGATGATCTCAGCCTTGTGCTCCTGCTGTAGGGCCTGCAGAGCCCGCAGTAGGGTTGCCTCATCCAGCCCGTGGAACTCTAGATGGAGAGATGGGCAGTCAAGGACACTCAGCTCCTTGGGGCCCAAGGCCTCTGAGAGCAGTCTAGCTGGAAGCCAAGACCTTCCCAGAGGCAGGGTATGCATGTGCCATCTATACTGCTGCAGCTACCACCCACACTTCCTGGGCACTCCTTAGGAGTAAAGGGTGGAAGAAAGCCCGAGTCAGCATAAAATGAGTTCATGCTTATTTCCCTCTCCCTGGTTGTCCTGTCAGATTCAACCTCCTCCCACTCCTGCCTCCATTAGTGTCTGATGCATAAAAATGACACCACCTGCTTTTGAGCAACAAAGGGACCCTGACAATCAGGCCTAGAGAGGTAAGGGCCCTTGTCACTGGACACTGACCCTAGTTGCACATCTGTACAAATCAGGAGGACCTGTCTTAACACAAAGAAGTGTAGCCAGTACCCCTGGCCAGGAGACTGTTAAAGTCCAGCAACTATATTTGCCCTTTCCTAGATAACAGCTGGGAGCCAATGGCCAGCTGAGTATGTGGATATGGTAAGATACTGCAAGGAGAGGTGAAAGGGAGTAGGCAGGCCCTGACAGGCTTGCTCACCTCACCCCCCGCGGAGGCCCAGCTCAAGTCAAAGAGCTTGCTTTCTGAGGAAGCCTCCAACTTTGCCCAGCCTGAGTGGTGGACTGGGCAAGGCTGCAGAGCTGAAGTCATGGGGTGATGGTGGGAGTAGCAAGCAGAGACCTGCAGGGTGGGGGGAACAGCCAAGAGCTGTAAACTCTGCTGGAGCAGCCAGAGACTAACAGAACGGGAAGGCACCCCATCACCCCAGCTAAGATTGGAACTTTTGGTGATCCTGGGGATCAGAAAATGGAGTCAGAGAGAAAAGAATTAAGAAAGTGTTTACACTAAAATCAAACACTATACAAATCCTTGCCTGACCAGAAACTGAAGTATTTAAATGGACTGGGGGTGGGGATGGGGGTGTTGGCCCAATCCCTTCAGCTGACGCCCACAAATCTTGAGCCCTCTACAAGAATAAAAGGTGAAAGAGAGCCTGAGTCAGCAAGGAATGAGAGTTCAGGCTTAATCCCCTGCCCTGGGTCCTCTTTTGGCATCTACCGCAGTAATTCTTAACTTTTCATGGGTCACAGGTGCCCTTGAAAATCTTGTAATATGAACTCTATCCCTAGAAAAATACACATACGCCCACACAAACAAAATTTGGATTTTTTTGCATGTGAATTAAGGTGGTTTATGGAATCCTTGGATGTGGGTTAAAAACTTTTGTATTATGTAGTACTTGGAATTCAGAGGCAGAGAAATGGGAAGTCTGAATACCAATTAAACCAGAAAGAGGAAAATTCAGATGACAAAGCTGTGGGGCGGGGAAAGGCATTACCCTCATTTTCTGTGTCTTCCCCATTGGTCAGTTCATACAGGGTGAACACGGAGTTATTCTGGCCACTCCTGGAAACCTGTGGACACAAAAAATGAAGATTGAATTAAGATCAAGAATCTCTTGGGAGAAAGAAAACTCACCAGAGCTCCACCTCTCTGATCCAGGAATGGTACCTACTCCCAAACCAGGACTCACTGTCACCTCTGCATAGTGGCCTAAAAACCATAAATCCTACAGGTGCTATATTTATATGTGTACACACACATTTGGAACCACTAAACCACAGGCCTTCACGTGTCTGAGGAGTGACCTCTCATTCTGGTTGTTTTCCTGTTCAGGAATGGGTGGTGTATGTTTGTTATATTTAGGTTGTTGACGCTTCTTCCCCTTTCTTCCTTGGGAATGTTTGGGGCTAGTGGTGGCTAGGAATTTGGGGGAGAGAGTATTCTGTCCCCATACTGACACTGGTTCAGAATGGCTCATTCATACTGTGGACAGCCCCATAATAGTGCAGTGGGGGAGGGGCCCCAGGTTTTTTTCCCCTTCCTTTCCCCATTTATCTCCTGTGGCCAGAGGTTCCAGCCAACAATAGCACTCAAGGTTCCCACTATTGCATTCTCCAAATGCGGCCTCACATAGCCTCTGGCCCCCTACAGGCAAAGAAACGGAAGTTCTGTGCAGCCAAAGAAATTCAGTCACTGAAAGAGGTTTGCCTAGAGCCTATACTTTCTCTTTTTGCCCTCTCTCCACTTTGCTCAGTCGGGATCTAGGAACACCAGGTATCTGGGGACCAATATAACTTTCTTTTGCCACAGGTCATTGCTGAGTACTTGGCAGCAGCATGTCCTCACCCATTGATAGATGAGTTTCCCCCATTCTTCTGGCCTCCGCCACATGATCAGGAAGCTAGACTTGCTCTTATCCAACCACTCGAGGTTCCCTGTAAAACAGATACTTAGGAAAGCATCATGATCTAAAAAGGAACAAAGAGGCAAAAACCAAGGTGGGACAGAGTGGAAAAGACTCAGCTTTCAGAAAGAGAGATTCAATATTATTTAACATTACCATCTGAAAAGCACCCATTCTTCTTCCACCTCTCTTCAGACATAGAGCACAGAGAGAGAGATTTCAGTATTTTGTACAAATGAGGAGAAAGGACCCAGGAATTGGGCTGTCTACTGTACAGAACACTCTGGACTTCAAGCCAGAGGAGAGAAAGAAGTTATTAAAGGGAAAAGACTTGTCCTATTTGTCCTTGGGAAAACCCAACCAGGAAGAAAAATAAGGAATCCAGGGAAATAAACCCACCTTTCTTCCTCAGTTCCTCTAATACAATCTGGATTGATTCCACAGGAAGCTTCCCTGGTTAAAAGTTAAGGGAATGGTATGCACATGAATTGGGTGGGATAAAAATGCTCAGAGCTGGTCCCATGCTGAGAACCACCTGCCCTTGTCCTGTCCCACACATGTAGGCATGCAATTTCCCTATATCCAGCATTTCCTGAATAGTCCAGAGAGGAAGGTAAAGAGAAAAACTTCTAGCTAGGCACAGTGGCTCATGCCTGTAATCCCAGCATTATGGGAGGCCGAAGCAGGAAGATCACTTGAGGCCAGGAGTTAAGACCAGCCTGGGCAACAGAGCAGGATTCTGACTCTACAAAAAAAAAGTAGAAAAATTAGCCAGCCATGGTGGTGGGCACCTGTAGTCCCAGCTACTCGAGAAGCTGAGGCAGGAGGATCACTTGAGCCCAGGAGTGTGAGGTTGCAGTGAGCTATGATTGTGCCACTGCACTCCAGCCTGGGCAACAGAGCGAGACTATGTGTCTTTAAAAAAAAAAGAGAGAGAGAGACAGAAACTCCTTCAATTAAAAGAAGGAGCTTTCGAAAATGAAAGGTACTACCATCCTTCAACCACTTGTCCTCTTGCCTTCCTTCAGCCTTTCTCCATAGATATTTTAGGGATGAATCAGGCAGCAAAAACAAATGACCCTTACTTCCTGGGAGGAGGGGAGTGGGTAGAGAAAATGATCAAAGGTAGTACTAGGGTTGGAGCCTCACCCAAAAGAGGACAGGAGATTCAAATAGTCAAAAGGGCTCAGGTTGAAAAGGTTGGGATTTGGCTTCAGGGCAGAGAGTCTAAGACCTGAATGATACCCGGGCACTCATCACTGCAAGAGGGTTTGGTACTGCATTTGGGGGCGAAAATGGTTATCAGCTCACATTCTCGCACTCTCCCAAGTCCAGTTTTGGTGGGAACCTGCCTACTGTGGGTAAAGGGGTGGGGAGGGAGTCTGGGCATGTGGGAAAGTGTAGAAGTGCATGTGTGTGGGCTGTGGAAGAGCCTTAGGGAGGATACGCTGTAGCTTGACGTTGTTGAAGAGCGGGCTCTCCTGAGCTTCCATCACCGTCATGCTAGACTGTTTGTGCAGGCGGCAGAAGGACAGGACCAGCGAGCACCAGGCGGCCAGCTGCTTCTGCCGAGTGTCCACGTTCGGCTGTAACCTGCCGGGTGAAGGGAGTGGGGCGCAGAATTAGAGGGCGTGAGGGGGCGAGAAGCAGCACTTGCCCGGGGGCGCGTTTGGGGGAGAAGTTGAGGGACTGAGGGTGTTGGCGGCCGGGTCCCTTCTCCCCCTCCCCATGTGAAGCATCAGGGCTGAGCACGGGCCCGAGGGAGGAGAGGGAGGAACAACGGGGCTTCTCGGGGTCTGAGCCTCACGTAAAGAAGGGCGGGAAGCGATACTGCCACGGCCACTCGAAACTCATCGCCATCGTAGTAGCCCAGGAAACCCGGAACCTCCCGGCAAAGGACTTCCGGTTTCCGCTTCGGCACGTCCCAGCAGAAAGCACAGCAGAAAGGTTCCGGACGCCTCTCCGGAGAGAGGGTGCCCAGCGGGAGGTCCTTGTCACCAGCCAATCCCCTGCCATTATCCTAAAAAGCTTTACCTTTTAGAGAAGAAAGAGCTCTCAGAAGTCTTCTGGTTCGACCCCAGAGAAGGGCTGTGGCTTCCCCAAAGCCGTGCAGTTTGTTAGTAGAACTGCAAGTATGACCCAGGTCTCCAGACCCGAGCCTACGCTTGTTTCCACTATACTAGGCTTCTTTTAATCTTAACATTCATGACAATTACCATTTAATTTGAACACCTCACAATTCCTCAGTCTCCTCAATTCTTATGTCCTTTGACTTCACCATTCCTCAGGCTCCTGCAGCACCTGTGAGAGCACACTTTGTAGCTGGTATCACTAGAGACCCTCTGCTTCCAAGATTCAGAGCTTCCATCCTTGACTACAGCCATCTGTCTCCCATCTCTCCACGTCCTCACTATTCCAGTCTCAAGTCCCAGGACTCTTGGTTTTATCTGACACCTAACCCAGCCTAGACTACTCAGTTCCCTCCCTTTGCCTGCCTACCTACCGATCAGTTCCCAAACTAGGACTGTTGCACCATGCCCTCACCTGCCCCCATACTCTTTTTTTCCACTCTTGGGCTATGGAAAAATCAGCAGAACGTGTTCACTGAGCCCCAGATTCCCTGACTAACCTCACTGCTGGGCCCTCAGGGCAGCCCAGTGACCTTTTGTCTTTTACTGACTTCTTGACACCTTCAAACTTTTCCATGTTCATCAAGCCACTCCACCTGTCCCCATCTCCCTGCTCGCTGAAGAATGCCTTTCCCTCCTGTTTTATGAGATTGAGGCCATGCATATGAACCCCTTAATCTTTCTCTCTCTGTCCATCACCATACTTGATTTGTTCCTCAAAAATTCCTCTCCACTTTTACTCCTTCTTCCTTTTGGATTCAAAAGAAGTGTCCCTCTTCCTTTACAAGGCCAACTTTTGTTTATTTTTTTATTTTTTATTTTATTTTTATTTTTTAGCTCCTTCTGATTTGTTACATACAAGGCCAACTTTTTGCCATATTTTCTTGCCTCTCTTTTCCAACTTCCTCCAGGACTTCTCTATCATCTTCCATCTCTCCCTTTCCCCTGGCTCTTCTTGCCTAGGCTACAAATATTCTCATGTCATCCCTATTTAAAAATATGTACAACCCTTGACCCTACCACCTCAATTTCCTGTCTGATTTCCAACCTTTCCCTCACCCAAGTCCATCCTTCATTGTGCACAGTTCCTGGGCCATAGACTTACCAACAAATATTTGTTGAATGAACGAATAAACCATTCAGTTGATAATGTTTTCTCAAGCCTCACCATTTACTTTGCTTCTATGGCACTCCTTATTCTTGTTCTGCTACTACCTCTCTGATCTTTCCCTCTGTCTCTCTTTTTTTTCCTTATTCTTTAAAAGTGGGTGTTTCCTATGAATGCAACCTCAGCCGCCTTCTTTTCAATACACGTTCTCTCTTAGAGCTCTCATCCCTCCTTCATATTGCATTTCTGTGTGAAGACTCCCAAACCTATATTTCCAGATCCAACCTCTTTCCAGTCCCACCACCCCCATTTCTAACTCTTTGTGGGATATAGCAGCTTGTTTCATCGTTACGTCATATTGCACATCCTTTTCTTCAGGCCAGTTCCTCCTCCTAATGGCCCTTTTATTACTACTGCCATCATTGTCCTAGTAAGTCAGGTTCAAAGTCTGAGTCACCCCTAACCTCTCCTATTCTTCACCTCCTTATATCCAAGTCTTGCTGATTCTCTCGCCTATTTTTAATCATATCCCCTGCATTATAATTATTTTCCATTTCCCCATTCACAACTCCTTTGCTCCATGTTCTCATTTTCTCAAGCCTGGATTATTGTAATAACTTCCTAATTCACTTCACTTTCTACTCTCTCCTCTAGGAGAATGCACCCTATCTAAGGCCTAGCCATGTACCCACTCTGCAGTCACCCTCTTGTGATCACACCTCTATGATTCTCTCAGCCAGATGTGACCCCATCTTCCTTTGCTCTTGGATAACATTTGGTTTGTATCCCTTGCATGTCTCTCATAACACACTCCATTGCTTTTGTTTATTTGTACACATGTCAACTTCCCCACTAGATGAAAGCCATTGAGGGCAGAAACCAGACTCTATCTAACCTATCTTTCCAACACACTATACCACATATAGTGTCTTATACCAGCAGGCCCTTGATGTATATTAGGCAAATGCATGAAGGCAAATATGTGCCAAGAAGGGGACAGATATACTCTTTGGGAAGACAGACACATTCATAAAAATAGAGCACAGATTTATCTCAGGTGAAAATTCAAAATATTTTTAGGAAACAGGTGTGTCCCTAGAGAGACAGATGTGTCCTGAGAGGAGAAATGTGTCTCAGAGAATGAATAGGCACGTTCCAAGAAGCATACAGGCATATATGTATGGAAGAGACAGGCATGCCCTAGGAAATGGACAGGCATGTACTCAGGGAGGCAGATATTTCAACAAGAAGGAAAGTCCCTAAAGAGGCTCAGGGTGCCACAAGGAATGAGCAGATGTCTCCATGGAGAACAAAGTTGTTTTGCAGATGTTTTTGGTAACCTGGAAGGTACGTCTCAGGGAGGGCTAGGGGTGGGGGTCACCTGGTGAGAACTGGACCTCACTGTCCAGAAATGGTGAGTTGCAGAGAGGGGTAGGTATGACCCTAGAAAGTGGGAAGGTGTCTTAAGGTAGTATTGTATGTCTCAGGAAGCTGATAGAAGGGTCCAGCTAAGAACTAGTGGTTGCTATGGAGATCACAGTTTTCCCACCCCAAGGTCCATTGCTCCTCAGCCTTGAGCTTCTTCCAGATCACATACATCTTCTGGTTGTTGGCTTTAGTGGACACCAGGGGGCAGTGTGTGGCCAGGCTGTAGGCCACACCCAGTCCAGGACAATGTAGGATGAGGGCAAGGGACCTGGAGAGGGGAGCAGTGAACCTAGTACAAGAAGCTCCCACTGCCTTTGCCTTCAATTGTGAGGTCCTTAGGTATGGATTACTGTTGTTCAGGTCAGGGTTCCTCTTCCCAGACCCTGGGAGTAAACTGAGGCATGAAGAAGGGGAAAAGTCAGGGCTCCCAGGTAGCCTCCCTTTCTTCTTGCAGGAGTCACAGCAGAGATTACTCTCTTGCCCCTCCCCCAACACCTCCCCAATCACAGGCCCCCAGCTGCTGCCTACGGTCCAGACCGGAAGGGAGTCTCTTCCTGCTTGTTTCCTGGAGCTGGGTTTGGATAGGGGCAGGAAAAGCCCCGCCTGAGAGGAAGGAGTATAGGGGTTTGGCCTTCATATGATGGGGGTACAGCTGGGGGCAGGTGAAATAAACAGAACAGCAAGGCCATCCAGAGTCTTCCAGCTCTACTGCCCAGAGCTGAGGGCCTGTGGGAGAGGCAGGGACTCGAGGAAGGATGTAGGCCCCACTGAAATGGGGAGGGGACATTGTACAAAAAAAAGTTTTATTTTGGAGATTACAGAACTTGTGCCATGACCCCACCTGGTTTCCATTTCCACCAGAATCTGTGGTGGATCTGTGGGAGGGGAGGGGGTGGGAGTGAGAAAAGGGAGTGGGGAGGGCAGCGGGGAGACCTGGCCCAGGCAGGGAAGAGAAGCAAGATGGCCCCTGAGGAGCTCGTGCCCTCCTAGGCCTGGGCCTCACTGTCTTTACTCCTCCACACCACAAGAGTGATGAGGAAGGGGATGAGGCAGATGGGGGCTATGATCATGGCCAGGAGCACATCCTCCGGGGGGTCAGAGAAGGTGGGCTGCACCACGGAGCAATTGGCAAAGTGGATCTGGTGAGTCTCAAAGATGATCCTCTCTGCCCAGGGATTGGGGAAGCCCAGGCCAAACTCCTCTGCACTGTGCTCCAGGCAATCTCGTAGGGCGCTATAAGGCCTGGGGGCAATAGAAGACTTGAGTGAGGGAGGGGCTGTGCCCAGGGAGAGGAATGCCCCACACTCACTCAGGGTCCACTCCACAAAGCAGGCCCAACCCCTGGCCTGAGGGCCCTCCAGCACCCCTACCTGCTAATCATGGCCCAGTCACACCAATCCTTTTCGATAGCATCCATGTGAACTTTATAATACTCCCAGCAAAGTCGGACAGTTGTCTCATAGTTCTCCTCCACCGTCCTCTCCCTCCCTGTAGGTACAGATGCTGCACGATGACCACACCCCTCCCCCTCCCTCCAAATCCTCTGGCCCAGGTACTTCCAAGGTGGAACCCCTATCATCAAACATGGGGACCCCTCAGAAAGTTTCCCTAGCTAGACACTTCTGGCTGAGGAGAGTCCCGGCTCAAGAATCTTTTAATAACTTCCACGTGCACAGCACTTCCAGTCCCAGCCTGACAAGAACTTCCATGTACACCTCTTCCTGGGGTCTTCTCGCCCCCCTGTGAGGTGGGCAGGCTCACAGCTGGGCAGGAGCTTTGAGGGATGGCCGGGAGAAAGAGCACTAGGACCCCCAGAGAGAAGAGAGGGGAGTTTAGTGGGGAACCAATTGGGGTTGGGCCAGCCTTGTGGGAAAGGGACGCTCTGCACTGACCTGGCTCTTATCCTTGCGGGAGGCCACCCTCGCACACCCTGGGTACCCACCTTCTGACCCCAAGCTGCCTGTGGTGGGAAGAGGCTGAGCCAGGGACTCCTGGGGCTTCAGGACAGCTGTGGGAAGAAGCAGGAGAGGAAGGTGGGATGGCGGGGATCTGGGCAGTGGAGCCTGCGGGGGTGGGGGGCTGAGACCCTCCTAAGTCAGGGCTACCCTGGAAGAGAAAGAGGGGTAATCCAGCCCCCACGGATGCCTCAGTGCCAGGAAGGGAGGGGCTGGCACCAGCTCCTTGTCACTCACATCCAGGCCCAAAGCCCCCTCTCTTCTCGCCAGCCCCAGACCTCCCGAGCACTGTCCGCGGGGCCCCGCCGGCACCCCAGCACCCCAGTGGGAAGCACTCGCGCTGTGCCCGCCCCGAGGTGGGGCCAGGGACTGTCCGAAGGACAGTGCTGCTGGATCCGTCGGCCCGCACCCGCACCCCGGCGCCCGTTCCGGCCTCGGCCGTCCAGCCCCTCTCCCCTCCGGGGCCTCCCGCGCCTCCCGCCCGGGCCCCGGGGCGCTCCGCTCACCGCCCAGCAGGAGGAGGAGGCGGAGCGCTGCCGGCCGCTGGGCGCGGGTCGTGGGGAGCCGCGGGCTGCCGGGGGCGCGCTCCGTCCGGAGCGAGGCCATCGCGCGGCGAGGAAGCGAGGAGGGGCGGCGGCGCTGAGCCGGGCCCGGGCGGGGGCGCCTATATCCCCGGCCCGAGCCGCAGGAAGCCGCGCCGCTTCCTCGGAGGGGCTGGGACGGCTGCGGCCACGTGGGGGGCGGGGGCGACGCCCGGGCCCGGCGGGCTGGAGTGGGAGTCGCTGCCGCACCCGCGCCTGGCGCCCGCGGCTCCCTCCGCCTCGCCCGCGTTGGCCCACCCTCTCTTCTAGCTCACCCTGCGGGGCTGGACAGCTCCCCTCGTAACCCCAGAACCGGGATCCTTTTCCTGGGCTCCGCTGCCTGGCACCCAGGACTCGCCGGGGTCCCCCAGCATCCGGACTCTAGTCGCCCCCGCTCTTTCGGGGCCAGAGGGGTCGCGAGCTGCTATCCCAGACCTTGAAAAGAGGGAGGGGGCTGGGAGCTCCAAGGGCCTCTCTGCGCCGCTGCATCTAAGGCGGGCGGCTGGGGCTGTCCTGGGCCGTGGGGGAAGGGGCGCCTGGAGCTAGGCGGGGCAGCTCCGAGTTCCTTTTCCCGGGAAACACCCACAGATGTCAGCCTGCCTGCCAGAACCAGGGAGGAGAGGAGGGAGCCGGCCCTCCAGAGTCGGGAGAAGGCCTGGGGAGTGGGGTGGAGGGGAATCCACAGTCCAAATACCCTCCCTTCAAGACACCTCCTGGGGCCTAGACCCCACAAACCTGTTGAGGAGGGTGGGGGTGGGGGCAGAGGAGGAGGAGGCAGAATAAGATTACTACATTCCTAGGAAGAAGGTGGCCACAACTCTTCAGGACCAAGGTTGAGAGAAAGAAAGGAGGAGTTTAGAACCTTCATGTGTGAGGTAGGTATGTAATTATCACCATTTTACAGAGAAAACAGCTAAAGCTCAGGGAAAACAGCCCAGGACTTGAGTTCAGAAGCTCTGGGTCCTAATTCTGTCTTTCCACCCCCAGCTACATAGCCCTGAATGACACATGTACCTTCTTGGCTTCTCATGTAAAATAGGAACATTCCCCTCCTCACTAACCTGTAGCAAGGAAGGCATATATCAAAGGACATTGCACTCACTTAGCAATGCTAGTTTCCTTTCCTCCTAAGTGACTTGCCCAAGGTCACACTTCTGGGAAGCAGCAAGGCTGAGCCTTGGCCCCCAGAGGCCCTCATTTCTTTCTGCCACACCACAGCTGCCTCCATGTCCTGAGCCAGAGCTTCTTTAGCCTGAAGCAGCAGAGGAGCCCAGGAGCTGGCTTGGCCATGATGTTCAACTCCCAGACACAGCTGTCAGCACCAAACTTTCCTAAATTACTCCCAGACACTGACCCTTGGACTCAGCTGCTGCTGTTGTCCCAGTTACTGATTCCTGACCACCACAAATTATCTTTCATGATTGCTCTTAAAATCTTCGTCTCAGGATCTCAGGCTCTTGGATTACAGGCACAGATAACCTGTTGTCCTCCTCTGTGGCTGTGGTCAAGAGGCTGCTTTTGCAAGGCATCCAGTGGGAGAGGGGAGATGGCCCACTTGATATGAACCCCACAGTCCTCCTGGTAAGGATCATTCTTGCAATGGTACAGAAAAGAGCCAGGCAGTCTCAGAGCCACTTCAGGCTGGGGACCAAATCTATTCCTTCCCTCCTACCCAAGATTGCCCTTTGCAAGAAGGAATCATAGTCCAGAGGGAGATTTTTGGGTGATAAGATGAGAGGAGAGAGCAAGGAGTGGCAGAAAGCAAAACAAGCCATTTCCACTGGGCTGAGGCCAGAAACACATGAGCCTACTGTGAGTTGGGACTAGGGTTGGGGTTCAAGATTAAAGGTGACAAAAGCAAATGTTGGGTTTAAAATAGGACAGTGTGGTATAAGGCAGCAGTCCCCCACCTTTTTGGCACCAGGGACCGGTTTCACGGAAGACAATTTTTCCACAGACCCAGGGTTGGGGGGGTTTAGGGGGTGTGTTGGGGGTGGTGGTGTGGAGGGTGATGCGCAGCCCATTTCCTAACAGGCCATGGACCGGTACCTGGCGACGGCCCAGGGGTTGGGGACCGCAGGTATAAGGGATTTAAAAAAAAAAAAAAATTGGTTAGGATTCTGAAGGCACATCTGCCTCTGTCTTGCTGTGTAACCTTGGGCAGGTTATTTCACATCTTTGGAACTCAAAATTTTTATATGTAAAATGGCCTTAGGGTCAGAAAGTATAGGTAACCTGGTAGGAAGTATTATTCTTAGCCTAGGGTTGGGGTTAACTTTGCGTGTTAAGATCGCCAAAGGAGAGCTTATTATAGTCATTCCTGAACCTGGGTGTCTAAACCCTCCAGCTGGAGAATCTGAGTTTTCTCTCCTCCTGATTTTCTTCTTCCCACTTTTCCATACCAGTTGGATGTTCAGATGTTTTTATTGATTCCTGAAGGCATCCTAATAACTGAGAGTTTGCTTTGGGAGTCTTTGGAGCTGAACAGGGGCTGGAGACCTCACCTTTCTCGTCCAAGTACCCATAGGAGATAGTCCCATGATCTGCAGCAATGGGTCAGGGAAGGGCTTCATTAGGAACAGGCTGGTTCCTTCATGGGACATCCCCTGTTTTCCATCTCTCAGGGCCCTTACCCTCCCTTTCTAAGCCCACTTCTGCTTTTGCTATAAAAATATACTTTTTAATTCCAAGTAATACATGAGGATATGCTAGTTGCAAAACATTTAACACAGAAAACTTTATACCCCCACTCCTGTCTCATCTCCCCGCATATTCTGGATTTTAAAAAAAAAGCATAAATAGGATTTTATATCCCTATTATTCAGTGACCTTTTAAAAACTTAATAATATGTCTTAGATATCTTTGCATGATACTACATATAGATATGCCTCTTTCCTTTTAACTATACACAGTATTGCCTTTTGTCTTTTTTTCCTTATATCCAGTGGAGTCTAGTCTTTAAGGTCCATATACATTTCCTTATATCTCTGTCCCCCACCCCACCACCTATCACCCAGTGCTTGGGAAGAGAGGGATCTGGTTCTCCTCCACCTGGACATTGTCCTGATATTTCTGGCCCCAACATAGATTAGATTGATTCCTTCTGAACAGGAATCCTACTGCCATGCAAATTTCCTTTGTTGTTACAGGGCAAAGGCCATCTGCCTGGAACAAGGGAAGAAGTGACTTGACCCTTAGAAAGAGTGCCATTTCTAATTTTCAACCTCACCCCTGCATAAACACAAATCCAGAACAACACAGGAGAGAGTAAAAAATCCTAGGACCTCCTATACCATGAAATTATATGTGGAGCATCCCACAATTAGCATCTCTATAGTAGAGACATACATGCTGGCCTCTTCCCCAGCTGTCTGCAAAATAAAGAGCACAGCACAGGAGAAGATATGGGGGAGAGTCAGGGTCAGGGAAGCCAGAAGTTCTGGCTGGGAAGGACTGGTCCTTCCTGACTGGAGAGAGGAGACAGACTTCATCAGAGGGAAGGGAGGTAGCAGGGAGAATTAGAGGAACTGGACTATGACATCACATGGTGGAGGCTGTTTTTCTGAAAAGAACCCAGGCCAGATTTACAAGAACGATGCTCAGTGTGACTGAAGAGGACTGGGGCCAAGTGACACGCCCAGCAGTGCTGAGAACACTGCTAGTCCCTTAGCACCTGGGGCTGACTCATGGTTGCTGTAGGACCCAATACCAGATGCCAGGATTGCTTTCTCCCTCCCTCCACTCCTCAGGGCTGTCCTATGAAACCATCCCCTGGAACCCTTCTTTCCCATCCCAGCACCCCAGGAGCCTGGATGTTGGATAACATAGGGTACTCATATTCATTTACCAAACCCTGAGGATGACAGGCAGCATGCTCAATACTTCATACAAATTGTTTCATTTAATTGTTTCATAACTCTATTAAATCAGGTTATCATAGCAACCCACTTTACAGACAAGGAAACTGAGGCTCAGAAAGGTTAAGTAACTTTTCCAAGGGCAAGCAACTAATATTGCCAGATACCCAGGTCTGCTTGATTCTGAAGCTTGAGGACTTAGCCAATGCTCCACAATACCTGATGGAAGCCAACCTGCTGGAGAAAATCAAATAGGAAAGGATGAGGAAGACTGGCCAGAAAGACAACTAGACAGGGCTGCTTGTGGCGTTGAGGGTCTTCCCCACTCAGTACTGCCCCTCTCCTGACTATGCTTGCTTTACCTATTGACTGTGTCTTTTCACATCCTTTTCCCCAAGACCTTAATGCATTAACGGACAATGAAAAAATCCCATGACATCATGAAATAAATAATTTTCTAAATCATAACAAGAATCCAATATATGTTAAGCAAATATGACACTAATAGCACATGTGTGTTTAACATGTAGTGTTTGTAATGTGAGTTTAAGTAATATTACAAACATAAAAGGGAATATTTTCCTCATCTGTAAAATAGGGATGGTAATAATATCTATAAGATATAAAGCACCTAAAACACAACTTGGCCCATAGTCAATGTACATTATTATTATTATTGCCTTAGCAGTTAAGAGCACACACTTTGGAGTCAAGTAGTCTTGGGTTTGAATCTCAGGTCCATTGCTTATTTAGCTGTATGTGATTTTAGGCAAGTGATTGAACTCCTCTGAGCTTGTTTTCTTATCTTCTAAATGGGATTACTAGCATGTATCTCACTGAGCAGTAGAGATAATGTATGTAAAGCATTTGGCCCAATGCCTGGCACTAGTGAGCATGTGATAAATGGAAGTTACTATCACAATGTGTAACACTTATAGTTATGACAACTCTATTTCCAAGATATTCTGGGATCTCCCCAGTTTCATAATTTTGCTCTTTTTATGCTACAACACTCTTTTTGTCAAAAAGAATACAGACTTTGGAGTCAGACAGATGTAGCCTGGGTTTGAATTCCAGCTCTCCTTCTTACCAGCATGTGGCCATGGACAATGTTGTCAATTTCTCTGAGCCTCAGTGTCCTTCTCTGTAAAATGGGGATAACAATTTCTGTCTCCCAGGCATTTTGCAAGGATTACATGGGATTCATACCCAGTTCAATGTCTAGTGTTTATGTGAATGCTAAAGGCAATTTGTTAAATGAATAAATAAATGAGATTTATTTTTGTTTCTTTACATATAGTGTCATGGATATAATCTGTGAATGTGAGTAGAATGACCACTTCTCTTACTCCAAAATGGTCCCTGTAGCCTAGTGTCTCATCCTAGCCACAGAGGGGTTCAAAGGGCCATAGCATCATAGGTGTGGGGGACCCTAATGATAAGTCAGGGAAGAGAGAAAGGGAAGTCACAGAAGCAAGGGAAACTCCCCTTTCCTGTCTGTCTGGTATTCGTTTGTCTTCCACACAGGCTGTTCCCTGCTGATATGGGGGTCTGTCCAGTGTTCATCTTTGATTGACATCTCCAGTACAGAGGAAGTAAGCAGCCCCTTAACTTTCAGGAGCTGTTTTCCTCTGGACTTGCAGACTACAGTCCCACTGGTGAGACTTTCTGGCACCACTGGTGAGAGCAGAAAGCCATGGAGAGAATCCAGAATCATGATGTCAGAGCTAGAAGTCCTCAGAGAAGGGAGGAGGTATAGTGGAGTGGTTCAGAGCATGGGTTGAGGGGTCAGAATTACTGAGCCCAAATCCTGGCCATATCACTTACCAGCTGAATGACCTGGGGCAAGTTCTAGTATCTCTTTAAGCCCTAGTTGCCTCAGCTGTAAATGGGGATAAGAATATTCCTGACTTCATGTGAAATGAGATGGTTCTTGTAAAACACTTAGGACAGTGCCAGGCACAGAGTGCTAAGTATTTGAAGGCTGTTACTGGTGTTTTTTGTTTTTTGTTTTTGTTTTTTGGTTCTGCCATTTTGTTTTTGCAGTTGAGGACCCCAATGGCCAGAAAGGAACCACAGCTCATTAGCTGTCCACCTGAACAGAGCTACTTCCCAGGCAGGGCCGTGCCAAAGGCATGTCCTGAGGGATCAAGGTCCTGTATTAACTGTGCTGAGAGAGCAAGAACAGGCAGCACCACCCTAGCTGTGGGGTTGGATTATGTGCAAATCAAGGCATGAATCCCACCCAAGTAATCCCCCAAAGAGAAAGTCTCTTCCTGCTGGAATTATTTATTTTGTAATTAACAAAGGCTAAGGAAGCCCTTTCTAATATTTTGGCTTGGAGGCTCATAGTTTGGATTTATAACAGCCACGGACAAGAGTTTATTGTGGGCCTGTTCTTACTTGCTGAATTGAATGCATTATTATGATCCTTGGGCAACTTGAGGTCAGGAGCTAAGTACCTAAGGCAGAAAGCTGGGTTTTTGAGATCAGAGGACAAAGTGTCCAGGACTGGAGAGGCTTCAAAAATTGAACCATGTTTCCAGGCACTGTAATGTCCAGACCTAAACTTGCTTTGGAGCTGCCTTCACCTCTAAGTGTTCAGAGAGGGGTCTGGCACTTCAGCTGGCCTGACCAAGTCCTGGGCAGCCAGCCCCAGTTTCTGGTGACCTTCATGCAGGCTTTTAGGTTGTACTTTGCTTTATTTTCTTGTTTGTTTCCTCACAGCAGGGTGGCTTTCTCTGCTTCTGGGTGGGAACTCTGCAGAGGGAGGACGGTTTGCTTCCATCTCCCCAGCTGTGTTTACTCTTCCCTATCATGGACCATCTGGGGCCCAACCTTTCCTCAGTCTTCTGTGTCCCCTCTGAAAATTGCTATTTGATATCCCTGTGGGCATTACAAGGGAGGGGCAAAATGGGTCAAAGGGCCATTATCCAAAGGGGGCTCAGGTTGGAAGGGAGGAAGGAATAGTACAGAATACGCTGTTTGAATTCTGGGAAGCATCATCTCCTTCCCTTTCTACCAGTGGCATGAGGACCAGCAGGGGACAAAAGTACATTTAGAACTCGCCCATCCTAGAAGGAATAGAACACGTGACATGTCATTTCTAATTACTGGGTTGAACAAAATCTTGCTTTGTGATGGGGATGTGAGTCCAGAGAGCAGAGCAGTCTTCCCTAAGGCTTCATTGGGGCCAGTGGTCAAAGAGACAGCATGTTAAAGCCAATAAGATTATGCTAAAATATAAGCAAATTAAAAAGGATTTAGGAAAATGGTCAAGTAAATAATGCTCTTCTTCTCCAGGGAGCAAGTTGAGCTGGTATTAATCAGTACACTAGCATTGCCGGACTCTCGGCCAAGCCCAGGAGAATGGCTGCCAAGGCAAATCAGGCATCAGGTTTCAGAAATTAAACACATAATTTTATTTTTCCGCAATAGGGAACTTTCAGAAAAAGAACCAGCCTATTAGGCTACTCAGCACACTCTGTTCAGTTTCTTTCAGCCCCAGAGACCTCCAATTTCATAGCAAGATGAACAACTAGAAGCCAGGAGTGACACAGTTATTCCTTTCTTCCATTAACTTGCCTGGGGGTGGGACCGAGAGGAGTGGGGCAGGGGTGATGACACTGTTTTTCAAAGGTCCAGTTGCTAAACACTTGCCAATAGTTTTTCTACGAATTTACAGGACAAAGACCTGAAGGGTTGGAAAAGAAAAAGAATTGTAGAGGAAGAGCTAGCCAAACAAAGGTTGGCTGATAGTGTCTCACAGAACAGTCAGCTAAGAAAGAGCCCGGTCTCAGGAAAAACTCTGCCATCACAATGAGGAGGAACCAACTGGCAAACAAATTTTCCCTCAAGAACTCCATGTTTATTGGTGATGTGGAAAGCTGTTTTTATAATGCTTCAGTGAACAAGGATTACTAAACCCTGTGTGTAGTCCTACACCAAGTGGTGGATATGAAAGAGGTATACAAGGCGGTCGGGAGTACATGTAGTACTGGAGTTGAAGGGTCAAGGAGATCCAGGATGGCTGGAAACCTTGATGAGGAGGTGGAACTCAGATTCTTATCTACAACTTTGGCAGAAATCCCTTTAACTTCCTTCCTTTCCACCTCAAAATATTTCTGTAACCATACTTTCTTTATGTCTCTTCTCTTGTTATATGGTATACTCTCCTAAGGCAATGTTGTCTATTCCCCTGGCTTTAGTTACCATCAGTATGTTATGTTGATGACTGTCAAATATCTCACTAGTCTCCCTCCTGAAATTCAGATCTTCTGAACATCTGTCCTTAGATAACTCACATTCTTTCTTTCAACAATTATTATTATTATTATTTACAGAGACAGGGTCTCACTCTTTTGCCTAGACTGGAGTGCAGTGGCACCATCATAGTTCACTGTAAGCTTGAACTCCTGGGCTCAAGGGATCCTCCCACCTCAGCCTCCAGAGTAGCTAGGACGATAGGCACACGCCGCTGTGCCTGGCTAATTTTTAAAAATTTTTTGTAGACACGGGGGTCATGATATATTGTCCAGGATGTCCTCAAACTCCTGGTCTCTAGTGATTCACCCACCTCAAGGAATTCTTCTGCCTCAGCCTCCCAAAGCACTGGGATTTCAGGCGTGAGCCACCATGCCCAGCCCACCTGGGATGCTTTTAAAACTGCTGAAGCTCAGGCCATACCTCAGACCAATTAATCAGACTTCCTGGGTGTGGGAGGCAGGCATCAGTAGTTATTAAAGCTTCCCAGGTGGTTTCACTGTGAGCCAAGTTTGAGAACCACTTATCTAGAAGGCAGCAGGAATGGAAAGGAACATCATTGCAAATTACAAACATAAAGGAATATTGGCCTTGATTTTGTAGTTAAATGGATAGGGGCAAGGGAAAAACAGCAAAGTCAAAATTTTTGATTTAAGGAAAAGAACATTAAATCTAGAATCCAGAAACCTGAGTTTAAGACCTAATAGTGGGTGGGCACAGTGGCTCACACCTGTAATCCCAGCACTTTGGGAGGCTGGGAGGATCACTTGAGGCCAGGAGTTCGAGATCAGCCTGGGCAATGTAGTGAGACCCTGTCTTTACAAAAAATGCAAACTTAGCCGGGTATGGTGGTGCCCACCTGTAGTCCCAGCTACTCAGAAGCCTGAGGCAGGAGGATTGCTTGAGCCCAGGAGTTAGAGGTTGCTGTGAGCTATGATTGTGCCACTGCACTCCAGCCTGGGCAACAGAGCAAGGCCCTGTCTCAAAAACAAACACCTGACAGAGCAATTTCTCATCTGTGTAAGGCAAGTCTTTTAACTCCTTTATGCCAGAATAGTCTGTTGTATAAATGGAAATCTGCCCTAACTACTTCATAGGGTTGTTATGAAGATTATTTGAGAAAAATGAACATTATAGGCTCTTTTTTTTTTTTTTTTTCTGAGACAGGGTCTCCCTCTGTGGCCCAGACTAGAGTGCAGTGGCATCAGCATAGCTCACTGCAACCTCAAACTCCTGGTCTCAAGCTACCGTCCTGCTTCAGCCTCCCAAGTAGCTGGGACTACAGGCAAGGGCCACTGCCCCCAGCTAATTTTTCTATTTTTTCGTAGAGATGGGGTCTCGTTCTTCCTCAGGCTGGTCTCAAACTTCTAGCATCAAGCAATCCTCCCGTCTCTGCCTCCCAAAGTGCTATGCCCAGGCTGCCAGCTTTTCTAATTATACAGTTTGAGATAAAATCAAGGTGTTATTATTTTGCATTTTAATTTTTAATTTTTTAACTTTATATTTTGAGATAATTTCAGATTTACAAAAAACCTGCAAATATGGTAGAGTTCCTATATATCCTTCATTGAACTTCCAAAGAAAAATAAAAAACTCCCTGATCACATGGTTAAGGTACTGTCTGCCAGATTCTGACCTGTAAAGTTGCTATTTTTCCCTTTGTAACTAATAAGTATCTTGTGGGGAGATATTTTGAAACAAGGCTGTAATTTTGAATCTAAGTGACCGGACGAACTAGTGATAGAAATAGGGAAATCAGGTGTAAATAAAACAAGAACATAGAGCCCACAGACGGATGTCTGGGGTATTGGTAGGTGTGAGGCATCAGTATGAAAGGGATTCTATTATAGGTTGGCTTCAAACGCTGAAGTGAGACGTGGCTTGTCACCATCACCAGCTTGGGATGGTGCAACCGCTGGATAAGGTATTCAAGAAGGTATCAGCGGCTCTGCGAAGGTTTCCTCAGGGCCCTTCTCCCCTGACAGCGCCGCCGTGGAAACAGCCGGCCTGCGGCTGCACCCCGTCGGGTTCCTGAGTCCGGACTATTGGCGGCAAACCACAGACGTGCGAAGAAGGAAGTCCAGGTGGCCCACCCGCGCGGCGCGGGAGGCTCAGTGCGCACGCGCCGGGAGAAGGAGCGGGCGGGGCCGCGGCGCGCAGGCGCGCTAACGCCGGTCCCTGCGGCTCGGGATGGAGGGTGAGTGAGTAAACAAGCGCGGGCCGGGCGGTGGGGCCGGGCCTCCGCACCTCGCCGCCCGGGGCTCCAGGGAGGGACAGGCGAAGGGATCAGGGAATTGGGAGGAAGCCGAGGGACACACTGCCTGCCTGGCCGCGGGTAGCGGGGCGGCCGTCCCGGTTCCGAGGGCTGGGGGACAGGGGGTGTCGGGGCGGGACAGCCCCCGGCGAGGACTGTGGCTGAGGCTGCGAGGGCGGTGTGTCCGGGAGGAGGCGCGGCGGGGGCGGGCCCGGGGCCGGGGAATCCCGTTGGAGGGCGGGGTGGGCCGGTGGGCGGGAGCCCAGCGCGGAGAGGGACGGTGGGCGGTGGCACCTGCGGGGGCCCTTCGCGCCGTGGACTCCCGGGGACCTGGAGCAGTGCGCGGGGAGGGCCAGGGACCGGGGCTGAGCTTGCAACGGCTTTTGGGGATGTTGAGGAAGGGACAGCAGTAAAAGCAGGGCCGGGGCTGGGTGAGTGAGGCTCTCAAGGCACAAAGTGTAAGGGGGCACTGATTCTCAGGGTCGTGCAAGTGCAGAGTGAGCGCCGCCTCACATTTTGCGCCCCGGGAGCCTCACTCGCCTCACCCCAGGCCCAGCCCTGAGTAAAGACTTTTTCACTCCAGACTTGACTCGCTCCAGTCCCTGCCCACCCGCAGAATTCTCCCGAGGATCAAACGATATACATGAAAGTGCCCTGAAGCAAAGGCGAAGTGTCATATTTGGGACATGCCTGTTAGGAAATGTGGGACAAACTTTTATTTTGGTAAAAAGTGGCTACTGAGAAATTGTACCGGGAGCAGGGACGGGAAGGGATGTGGAAAGATGTTAGTGCCCGTGGTGGAATATTGAGGGTGGGCTTTTGATAGGTGAAATACAGGATTGTAAATAGAGTAACTTAGGTGTGGAGCTTGGGGCTTGGCGAGGGAGGATGAGGGAAAAGAGCCGAGGTAGATGAACAGTTGGGTGTGTGCAAGGATGGCATTCAAAATGTGAGTCTCTTTCTCCGCGTTTGCTGCCATGATGCCTTTGAATAGAAAAATTCCCCCACCCAGTGCTTTTTAAGTTTAGGAAACTGGTAGTGAAAGAAGTTTCCAGCCTGAAAAGGTGCTAGCTCTATCAGAGATTTCTCTGAGAGCTAGTCTATTTTAAGCCTTGGGATCCCCAGGTGTGGCCTTGATGAAAGACATTACTTACTTACATAGGAGAGAGCGTGTGTTAGGATGTAAGTACTTAAAAAAAAAAAAGCACGTAACAGAAGAGGGGACTATCTATAAAAATGTAATAATACTATTGTTGTCAAGGTTTATGCTTAGTGTATGTATCACAAACGGTGTGAATTAACTCTTTGAGAGCAGGGATGTGTGTCCATTTTTTTATTCACTGATGTACCCCAAGCACCTAAAACAGTGCTCAGCACGTAGTAGGATCGCATTACATATTTGTGAATAAATAGATAATGGGAAGATTTCTGGGACTGGAAGTCAGGAGATCTGGATCCCAGTTTTGTCACCAACTGGCAGACTACTTGTATGCTAATCATGAAACTTGATGCTAAGGCACAGCTTTAAAACTCCCTGAAGTGGGCTGGGCACGGTGGGAGGATCCCTGGAGCCCAGGAGTTTGAAACCAGCCTGGGTGACATGTTGAGACCCTGTCTCTAAAAAAAACCTGTAAATGACTGAAGTGTAAATGACTTCTTCATTATAGTGGTCACGTTAGTGCCCTTTGAGACAGCACTAGAATAAGGAGCCTGGAATTAAAAATGAAATTTTACCCCCAAGAAGACTTTTGTGAGAGGGAAAAAGGTGGTGAAAATGTAGTCAGACTTGCTTCTCTTATACTTGCCTTTGAATGCCTCCCTCCCACCCCCTAATCCCCATCTTGCTAAGGCTGGACTCAAACTCTTGGGCTCAAAATATCCTCCTGCCTCAGCCTCCCAAGTAGCTGAACTACAGGCATGCACCGCCATACCCAGCCTATTGTGTCATTTTAAAAATGACTTAAAATATTAATTTTATCTATTTAATTCTTGGATATGAAACCTGGCTTCCTTAGTCCTGTAGGTAACCCTTTCTGCCCTTGATTTGTGCCTTATGTGAAACATGTAACAATTTATATAATTAAGTATATCTTTTTCTGACCTTGGATTAAGTTTAAAAAGTTTCTACTTTTTTCACTAGCAACTTCCCAGAAAAGGTTTGAGGTAGCAACAGTAAAAACATATTACATTTCTACATAGGATAAACTAAAAAGAAAAGAGAAAAAAACATGTGGAGAAAGGTGAAGATAATTATAAAGGATAGGTTGGGATTGAGGGGGAGGGTTAAAAGAAAAAAAGAAAAACTACTTTTCTTCATTCTGGAAAGTCCCACTCTTTTTTTGTTTTCTTGTGTCCAGACTGTGTACGTATTGGGTTCCTTCCTGTCTCTTTTTAGTCTGTCAAGTCAATGATCAGTTGGGGCTTTAGTGCTCCAAACCCTAAAGTTATGAGTTACTTCATGGATAATTGGAATTTACTGCCTCTTGGTGTGTTGTGTTCTCTGACTTACCTGAATAATTTGATTCAAAATAGATTAAAAAGTCCTGTTTTTATTGAATGATAATGAATAGTCACTAAATATATTAATAGTACCATATTAAGATTTGTGCTAACATAGTACAGAACCAGCCGAGGTAAGGCTCTAGCCTGCTAGGCGATTGCTTTAACTCTTCTAAATCAGTGTTGCACATCCTAAGAGCCAGCATTTTCCTTTGGGTCTCATAAAAACTAATCCTACTTTGATTTTTGTCACCATTGCCTCCAATGCCCATGACCCGATTCTCTTAAGGAAGCAACATTTGAAAATATTAATCTTATAGTTTTATTTTAAATCAGAATTCAGGCTCACAGGTTCTTGTTAGTAAGCTTCTTTCTGTGTGTATAATGCTCAGAAGCTCAAACTAATAAGAAATGTAAATACCTTGGAGAAGTTGGAGGATATAAATTTAAGATGTGCTTAATAGATCCTAATTGAAGGATCTATAAGGCTGTGCACCATAGAGTTGATTTTAACCAGAATGTTGATGAAATTGGTGATCACCAGAATGACTCAATTGTGTGTTACTAGACCTCTTTGCAGGGGTAGGTTCACCCCTACTGTTCATGTTTCAATTCTGCTATCAATTGAAAAGGAAAGAATAAGATGGAAAATTTAAAAATCTATAGTACCATCTAACCCCAAAGCCTTACTTAGTCTGCTGGTTAATAAAATTATTATTCAAGAGAAAGTAGTAAAGACGTTGAACTTGCCCCTAAGACAAGAAGCTATTTCTGCAAAGGGACATCTTTAGGTAGATGAAAGAATTTCATAGTTTGGAACTTTTGTATTCTGATCTCAATCTCTCTAAGTTTAAGAACATTATTCCTTAAATGTTTTATCCCCATACAGTTTCAATAATGGTTTCTCATTTCCACCTAGTGACATATAAATAAGCTAGTTCTTATTTCCAATGATGAATCTTTTTTAAAAATAAGCTTTATTTTTTAGAACAGTTTTAGATGTACAGAAAAAATTGTAAAGCTAGTACAGGGAGTTCCCATAAACCCAACCCCACATCCAGTTTCCTCTATTATTAACATTTTTTTTTTTTTTTTTTTGAGACAGGGTCTTGCTCTCTTGCCAGGACTAGAGTGCAGTGGTGTCATCATAGCTCACTGCAGCCTCAAACTCCTGGGTTCAAGTGATTCTGAGTCTCCTGCCTCAGCCTCCTGAATAGCTGGGACTACAGGCACACACCACCAGGCCCGGCTAATTTTTTAAAAAATTTTTTGTAGAGACAGGGTCTTTCTATTGCTCAAGCTGGTCTTGAACTCTTGGCCTCAAAAGTGATCCTCCTGCCTTGGCCTCCCAAAGTGCTAGGATTATAGGCGTGAGCCACCCTAATCTACTTTCTGTCACTAGTTTTGCCCTTTGTAGAATCATTCTAGTAGAATGTCTTAAGTGGAATCATATAGTATCTAGTATATTGCATCTGATTTCTTTCACTTAACATAATGCTTTTGAGATATGTTGTGCATGTTTAGGAACTGTTCATCCCCTTTTATTGTTGAGTAGTAGTCCATTGTATGTACATACTACATTTTGTATCCTTTAGTCAATCTGTTGATATGTGTGTTGTTTCCACTTTTTGGCTATTATAAATAAAGCTGTTATGAACATTTGTGTACAGGTCTTTGTGGGGACATAGGATTTCACTTATCTTAGATAAATAATTAGAAGTTGTATGCCAGGTTGTATGGTAAGTACATGTTTAGCTTTTAAAAAAAAAACTGACAAACTGTTTTCCGCAGTGGCTATACCATTTTGAATTCCCACCAGCAATGTATGAGGATTCCAGTTGCTCCACATCCTCACCAACAGTTGGTATTATCAATCTTTCTGATTTTAGCCATTCTAGTGGGTGTGTAATAGTGTCCCATTATGATTTTAATTTGCATTTCCCTAATGACAAATGATGTTGAGGGACTTTTGGTGTACTTATTTGCCATTCCTGTGTTTGTTTGTTTGTTTTTGGTGAAGTGTCTGTTCAAATTTCTGCCTACTTTTTATTGTTTATCTTACTATTGAGTTATAGAAGTTGCTTATATAAAGACTTATTTTAAAATTTCTTGACCAAAACAGTATATGTTTTAGAGTTTATCCTCAACATATAAATGAATGTAATGAAAGGCTCTTAAGTACTAGCTACATACTTAACTGGAATATAAGTGTTGTTTTGCATGTGTAAGTAACTAAAGAATAGAACTAATAGAAATATAAAGTATTTTTTGTGTGCCACTCCCTTTGCCTAAGATAAATGAACCCATTTCTTCAAACCTGTTGTAGTGAATGCTGAGTTTTTTGTTTGCTTTTTTTTTTTAACTTTGATATAATAGTTGTTGTTTAGGGTCCAGCTGCTGTGAGAACCCAACTATGGCAGTGTTTCAGGTGTTTATTTTAATACTATCTATCTAATCCACACAGTATGTCTCATCTTCCTCAAACATTCTGTGGGGACTGACCAACTGCCAAATAAACTTTTAGAGACATTGAAGACCCATTAAAAAAATAAATATTGGCTCATGGACACATGAGATTCAAATATCATTTTAATTGTAAAAGGAGGAAGTGTGGCTTAGTTTACATTGTGATTGGTTAAAACTCAGTGGCATTTTCATGTATATGTGTATATTCCTCTGGCCAAATAAAACACTTGAATAAAATTAGAAATGGTGCCATTAATTGTCGGATTACTGTGATGTGTTTACTGTCATCTCTCTTGACAGACTGTAGCAGATCACATTTCAGTTGTAACTCCTTTCTTTAATTAAAATGTTGGTATTTTTATGTGGCTGTTTCCTCTAAGAAATCTACAGACATACACACACACACACACACACACACACACCCCAGCAGCTGTGGATTATGTTCTATCCCGTTACTTGATCTCCATTTTTAAGTGGATGGAGCAACCTGCTCCAAGCTTACTATTTCAAAATGAAAAATGAGTTCCAAAAAGGAGTGGAAAAGGGATTGCAGTCCAAAACCATTTTTTTTAGGAGGTTGTGATGTCTCGTTAAATTGTAAATCTATAACATTTGGGTCATTTGGGTCTCAGTAAGGGCAGCCTAAGGTTTGTGAGGGAGGCAATTTTGTCCTTGATTTGAACCATTTGTTTGTATTCTGGAGCAGGCTATTATTAAGCTTGTTCAGGGCAGAAATTACATGAGCAACCACTTAATGTTACATGTGAATGTGGTGTATGTTATTAAATATATAATTTTGTCATTCAAAAAAAGTCCCTCTTTTGTTCCCATCCCGCATAGGAGTGAGAAGTATTTTAAAGATACAGGAGGAAGAGAGATCATACAATTTGGAGGAAAGAAATTCAAGTCTATTTTTTTTTAACCCAGCATCTTGGCACTTTAGGATTCAAATTCTTAGATTTTTTTGTTGTTGTTTCATTCCCTTCCCCGGGGAGATAATATTTAACTCAAGGGAATTCTGTTTTTAATGGCTTGAATCACTTGATTGAGTTAACAGTAAACACAGAGAATCTGTCTACTTCTTTGCTATTCCTTCCTTCCTTTACTTATCCTCTAAATTTAACATAGCATTAGATGGCTCCATTGGTTCTTCAAATGGAACTTTCAGGTATATGTCTCTTAAAATCCGTGTGCATGAGATATTATAATCATGATCTGATTGTGGCATATGTGTGGTGGCGGGTTAAACTTTGCTGTTTTCTTGTCTGTGTCAATCATTTATGGGCCAAAACAGGTCATATTAAAATGCTTCTTTAGAAGAAATATGATATTCTACTCCAAAATTTAAAAAACACTATTTTGTAGGAAATTTTAAAAAACAAGGTCTGAGTCCAGGTGCGGTGGCCCACACCTGTATTTCTAGCACTTTGGGAGGCTGAAGCCGGAGGATTGCTTGAGGCCAGGAGTTTGAGACTAGGCTGGGTAACATAACGAAACCCCGTGTCTACAAAAATAGGAAAAAAAATTAGCCAGGTATAGTGTTGAGTGCCTGTAATCGCAGCTACTCGGGAGGCTGAGGCAGGAGGATTCCTTGAGCCCAGGAGTTCGAGGCTGCAGTGAGCTACGATTGTACCTCTGTACCCCAGTCTGGGTGACAGAGCGAAACGCTGACTCAAAAAACAAAAAAACACAAGGTCTGCAACTTTAGTTTCCGTTTCGCATATTGGCTCTTCATAGCTCCTTATAATGTTTTTAACAATTATAAGTGGTAGGTGAAATGAATAGGACTAGTTCTCTAAGAAAGCTAAGTAGTTAATATAAATTAAAAACATCATCTTGTAGATTTTATTGAATTTTCACATTTATTTAGTGTTCTTTCTCTAAAATAATTGACTAACCTAGCTGAAGGAGCCTAGAAATGGATTCAGAAGAGCATCACAAACTTGGTAATTGTGAGAATATATTTGTGCACGTGACTGGAAGGGTAAAATTTAATAAAATAAAGGCCTCTTCCCAAATGGCATCAAGTATTATTGAGACCTGACTTACATGCAAAAATGGTGGTAGCAGAGACTTCAAAGTTCTCCTGGTTCTGGGGGAGAATCCTACTGAGGGTATCAGGGTTTAAATATGCTGCTCTGACTTAATAAAACCATTGTTTATTCTCTTTTGAAAAGCTGAACATTTGTTTTGCTTTTGTGTCTTGCCATTTGTCTGAAGAACAGAGACACATCATAAAACCCAGCACTTCCCCTTGCATTCTATGAGGTAGGTACAGTGTACTACAATAATACTACTTTAAAACTTTGGACTTTAATTCAAATACCGAAGGGAAAAAAAGTGATTTGCAGTTGCCTATTTCCATGTGTCTTGCTGCTGACTTGGAGAGGAGATTAAGCTGTTGTTATATCCTACCTTTATTGCTAGGCATGTAGTAGGCAATTTGGCAGGTGAGGTTTTATAATGTGCTTAGGTCTTTCCATGAAGCTCTTGGATATGAACTTGGTTCTTACTGACCCTTGTCTTACTCAAAGTAGTGAGTAGGCATCCATATTTCCGAGTAATTCAAGTTCCTAATATCTGTGTGAGAACTTGTTGAGTGCTAAATTTAAAATGAGATACCACAGAGGACAGAGGCTAAGCTTTTTTTTTTATTTTTTTTTTTATTTTTTGAGACTGGGTCTTGCTCTGTCACCCAGGCTAGAGTGCAGTGGCACAGTCATAGCTCACTGCAGCCTCAAACTCCTGGGCTCGAGTGATCCTCTACCTTAGCCTCCTGAGTAGCTGGGGCTGCAGGTGCACGCCACCACACCTGGCTGGTTTAGCTTTTCGATAATCGCACCAGAAATTGCTGATGTGAAATCGTGTTTTAATTGAAACTTTTTATTGAACTCATACATTTGGGTTCTTTAAATTTATGTTTTTATGAGTAAATTTAATGGGAATGAAAGCATAATTGACCATATTTTTTTGAATTTGGGGAGTGTTTCATTTCTAGGCAATAAAATGCATTTCTCATGTCTTTCTCTCTTAGATTACAGCAAGATGGATATACCAAATCCCCCAACTTCCAAATGTATCACTTATTGGAAAAGAAAAGTGAAATCTGAATATATGCGACTTCGACAACTTAAACGGCTTCAGGCAAATATGGGCGCAAAGGTAAAAAAATAATTCCCAACTGAAAGGTTATATATTTCAATATATTGATCCAATGTGGAGAGGTTGGAATTTTTTTTTTAACTCTTATTTTGAAACTTAACCATCTTTTCCTTGGCTTGCTAGGCCCTGTATGTTGCAAATTTTGCAAAGGTTCAAGAAAAAACCCAGATCCTCAATGAAGAGTGGAAGAAGCTTCGTGTCCAACCTGTACAGTTGATGAAGCCTGTGAGTGGGCATCCTTTTCTCAAAAAGGTACTTCTGGGTGTCTAAGCTCAGCCTCCCTCTCTAAACATGGGCTTACATTGTTTTTTTTCTGTATTTGTGACCTGTTAGAAAATAAGTAAGGATAATGGAGATGGCTTTTCTAGTCAACTTTGAATAATTAAGATAGTAAATCTGTAGCTTCAAGAACAACCTTTTCACCTATTGTTCTCCAAGTTTTTCATAGAAAAACAAGGCATTTACTGTCGACTTTCCTGGGCTCTGTGTCCAAGCTTTAAAGCAACCTTTTTTTTGTGCCTTGTGTAGTTTCTCAAGTACTTTTTGTTTTGGGGGTGTTTTTTGGAGACAGGGTCTCACTCTGTTGCCCAGGCTGGAGTGCAGTGGCATCATCATAGCTGCAGCCTCCAACTCCTGGGCTGAAGCGATCCTCCTGCCTCAGCCTCCTGAGCAGCTGGGACCACAGGCACGTGCATGCCACTGTGCCCGGCTAATTTCCTCAAGAACTTTAATATTGGGAAAGGAGAACCCTGGATAATGGATAGGAATATATTGATCATAGGGACATCCCTCACTGTAAATTTTAAAAGAGCATTCTAGGCTGATTCAAAGGTAGTGACTGATCTCAGTTGAGTATTCACAGTCAGTTACAGATTGAACTCTTCATTTTACTCTTTTCCCATCTCACTACTGTACTTGACTAGTCTTAAAAGAATAAGATAAAAATAAAATAAAATAATAAGTAAAAGAGCATTCTAGTTTCTTAAAGAGGTAATATTTTTAAAACATAAAAAGCAGATAGTATATTGAGAGCAATTATCTTTCCCAAAGCAGAATATAACTTCTATACCACTTTGCTTCCCCCTGTACTGTTCCCATCACCTATGCAGCTAACTTGATGTTCCCTGTCTTAAAGTTTAGGTCTTCAGGAAAACTTCCTCGTCTTCATCCTCATTTCTTAGGACTTTCAGAAGCCCTTTACTGTTGTGTACACACTCCCAGGAGACCAACAGTTTTAGTTGAAATAAACATCAGTCAAGTATGGGAAGGGCTGTACGGGACTCTGTAGAGGACACAAAAGTGAATAAGAGAAAGTTCCTGCCGTGCACAGTGGCTTGTGTATGTAGTCCCAGCTATTCAGGAGGCCGAGGCGGGGGGATCACCTTAGGCCAGGAGTTTGAGCCCAGGCTGGGTAACATAGTGAGACACCATCTCTTAAAAAAAAAAATGTCTTGATGATAGATCAGGCCAGTATTTTCTAGACTTTTACTTTTAAAAACCTGGCTGCGTGTGGTGGTTCACGCCTGTAATCCCAGCAGTTTGGGAGGTGGAGGCGGGAGAATTGCTTGAGGCCAGGAGTTCAAGACCAGGCTGGGCAGGTCTCCAAAGGACCTGTTCCTGCTTTCCACAGGTTTACCATCTAGGGGTTCCTTTTAGGAGCTAATGTTTAAAAAACCCGTAGCTTATTAATTTGTAAGAATTAGAAGGCTACTGGGATCATTTTGGAAGGAAACTGCAAATCTTTCTTGGGTTGTGTACCTTTCTTTCCCTCTCCATGTCATCATTTATATTTCAGTGTACCATAGAGAGCATTTTCCCAGGATTTGCGAGCCAACATATGTTAATGAGGTCTCTGAACACAGTTGCATTGGTTCCCATCATGTATTCCTGGTCCCCTCTCCAGCAGAACTTCATGGTATGTGTTGAAAGCACTGTGATGGTTGTTTCAACTGTATGATTGTCTTATGTGGATATGCCAGAGCTCCTCTTAGGGTAAAGATTGGCAGAGTATTTAACAAAGCTTGGCTATGCAGAGCAGAATGGTATTGTAATTTACTTACTCTAAAACATATATATTGCAAGTTGTTCTAACTTGTTCAATTTTGTGCTCTCTGAAGGATACTTTTGAATTGATGCTGGTTCTTTTTTGAATGAATGAGATTGGGCAAGAATCTAATTTTCTCTTACTACCTTGGCTCAATTTTGTAACATTATGTGCAGTTAAATGCAGTCAAATCAGACACTTGAGACTTAAGGAGGTTCTCAGCTCCCTATGGATGGAGCAATCCTTTCTGAATCCTCTAAAGGCAAGATGCTATGAAAACAACTGCAGTAACAGACGTGCATATGGATACTCAATCTTTTTATCTAGGCCTTTGTGCTGACTTCTACTAGGACCATTTGTGGTTCTGATAATCATCCTTTCTGAATACTGCCATTGCTTGTCATCTGCCTGGTGATAGACAGCAATACTGCTGATTAGAATAGGATATAGGTTTACAGAAGGGAATCATCTCTTAGAATAAAACTTCGGAGTAATTTTACTTGATACTCGGGGGATTTTAGAATGACTGTATTCTCTGCTGAGTACTCCCCACCACCAAAAAAAAAAAAACCTTTTAGTATTGTTTACTGCCAGAAAATATCCATAGCCTATACTACGGTACCTACGTAGCCTATACTACCTAACCTACGGTTAGGTAACCATTGAATGTGATTGGCGTGAGTTGTAATCATAATTTTTTATTAATAGGGAGTCTTAGTCTATTTTATAGAATACCCATAAATTTTATGGTTGCCCAGTTTATTTTCTAGTTATATTGCAGATCATAATCTTGGAGGCCTTCATTTTCATTTACCTGTTTCTCTATTTATGAAAACAATTAGAACTGAAGACTTTTCACACTGTTGTTTGGGTGATGTTCATACCTATTCCACAAAGATGTTTAGTGGATAAAATAAGATAATAGATGGAAGCATTGTGAAAAATAAATGTACTGTCAAATTCTAGGTGTTGGTGGAAATATCATTGCTAGTATTAGGCTAAAAATTTGGTAGTTAATATCACCAACTAAACTGACTTTTTCTCTGAGAGTAGCATTGCCCCTTCCATTCGAGGTTTCCTTGGCAAAACAAAATGGCCAGTTTTTAAAATGCTGGAAACTCTGTGATCAAAAGCACTTTCAAGAGACTTAAGAAGCAAAAAAAGCTCAGCAAAGTTTCCATTAAACAGGAAAGGGGAGATACATAGTGGCTTCGTGGATGAATCATGTCTGGTTTGATTTCAGGTAGAAGATGAGACAGTTTTGTGCAATATTCCCTACATGGGAGATGAGGTGAAAGAAGAAGATGAGACTTTTATTGAGGAGCTGATCAATAACTACGATGGGAAAGTCCACGGTGAAGAAGGTGGTAGTGCTGGGCTCTTCGTGAGAAAACTTTGTTAGCATAGTACCTCTTCTTTAATACCTCATCATCTTGCTTATGGTCTGCCCCATGGGGTACTCTCTGAAGACTATTTTAATGTCATCACATGGCTGGGAGTTAAAATTTTATATTAAAAATACCCCAGTTAAATTTTAAAAGGAGTCGGGTCATAAAAGGATTATACAGTAATCAGTGGCTGGAGAGAAAGTTCATTGTACAAATAAGTTTAATCTTAGGAATTTTCCGTAAGTCCATCCAAGGTCATTTTGTTCTTCACTTGCCTTTCTCTGAGATGGCAATGAGCGTAATATCTCTGTCATACTTCTTTGATCCAAGTATTATCCTTTGGATCTTGCAGAAGTTGGTTTTAATATCCTGCGTTTCCTAAAAGCAAATCATTTGGATTTAATTGCGACTCTAGAAAATGCTGTCAGTGTATAAGAAGTGGGAAGAGGAGGAGAGCCTCCCCCTGGATTTGCAAACCAACAGCCCCACCTGCTCTTTTAACAATTGTGGATGCTGTTGTGCTCCTGTTGAAATTGATTATTTATCCACAGCGCCCCCTCGTGTTCAAAGACTTCTCATAAGTTGTAATATAGCCTCACAAAGTATGATTATAGGAAAAAATGCTCTTTTGATTTAAAGAAGTCACTGCTGACCCAACAGTAGCAAAACTAAGTGGTTTTATTTTATTATTCTTTCTCTGTCCTACCTGTGATTGTTTGCACACTTATGTGAGATTTTGAGCCATAAATACAGAATTGACCTGTGACTGAGGACTTGAAGTACCCAGTAAGAATAAAGCCTATAACTGAATTCCCTACTCTAGCCAGCTGAACTATCACAGGTGTAAGAGCCAATCAAATGATTTTAATTCCCTGATTGTCCATATAAAAATGGACATATTTTACCTATATAGGCCTCAAGGGTGACTATAAGAAAATCTGCTAGGAGAACTAATGGAATATGAAGCGATCTCTGCTCATCCTTGTAATCCTCATGTTTCAGAGATGATCCCTGGATCTGTCCTGATTAGTGATGCTGTTTTCCTGGAGTTGGTAGATGCCCTGAATCAGTACTCAGATGAGGAGGAGGAAGGGCACAATGATACCTCAGATGGAAAGCAGGATGACAGCAAAGAAGATCTGCCAGTAACAAGAAAGAGAAAACGACATGCTATTGAAGGTACATAGCACTGCTTCCTTATTCTATTTTGAAAATGACAGGGATAGGGAAGACGGAAAAACTGGAAAGGTTTATTGCTTTTTTTTTTTTGAGACAGAGTTTAGCTCTGTCGCCCAGGCTAGAGTGCCGTGGCATCAGCCTAAGTCATAGCAACCTCCACCTCCTGGGCTCAAGCGATCTTCCTGCTTCAGCTTCCCAAGGAGCTGGGACTACTGGCACATACCACCATGCCCAGCTAATTTTTCTATTTTCAGTAGCGACAGGGTCTCACTCTTGCTCAGGCTGGTCTCGAATCCTAACCTCAAGGAATCCTCCCGCCTCAGCCTCCCAGAGTGCTAGGATTACAGGCGTGAGCCACTGCGCCTGGCCTGGTTTATTGCTTATTAAAGGCTGTTTGTGCTTCTCATTGGTCCACTTAAAATAGGAAAACATGATTATTAACTGATAGTTTAAGATAGCTATGACTTAGTTGAATGAGAAAGTAGAAGAGCATATAGAATAATCATTGTGATTCATTTCTAATTGTAAAAGTAATATGTTTGGAAAATATAGAAAGTTATAAAAAAGAAAATAAAATTACCCTATAATCCTACTACCTAGGAATAACCAGCATTAATATATCCTTCTAGACTTAAAATTTGTACATATATAAATCAACATGTTTATATATGTTATGTGAAATTGGGATCATGCCAATTTTTATATATATATATATATAAAAGTTTATATCCCTTTTATTTAATCTTGTATTGTGAACATTTTCCATGTCAATATTTAATTAATTTAATAGTTAATTGTTTAATTATACTATATGTTATTTAATTACACTATATGTTCAGGAACATAATGTCTCTTATTATAAGATAGTTACAGTATCAGTCTTGTTCTTCTGTATCCACAGTATGATAGGATTCTTCTGTATTCAGGTATCTCCAGGAAAAATCTTTTCACCTCCGATTCTAATTGGGACTGTGAATTTTGTTGTTAATATGTAGACAACTCTGACTTCCTTGTTTACTGGTAGCCTATATGAGATAAATCCAGGTAGCACTGATCTTTATGTATCTCTAAACAGTCAGTGGTTAGATTAACAAAGCAGCTCTATAGAACCCATTCTTCGAAGCGAAGTGTCACAGGAATGGAAAAACAAGCACCACTGGTACTCACCATCAAATTGGTACTAACTGATCAACACCTACATCACAAAGGGCAATAATATTCATCAGGGGGCGGGCAGGCGGGAGGAGGGTGGAGGGGATGGGAAAAACTCTCACTGAATGGATGCGGGGAGCACAGTTTGGGGGATGACCACGATTGTAGCTCTGACATGGGCAGTGCATGGGCAATATATATAGCCAAAGTGTTGTACCCCCATAATATTCTGAAATTAAAAAAAAAAACAAAAAACAAAGCAGCTCTAATTCAAAATGCTGTGACAAAGGGGAAAAAAGGTCACACAGCTTTGTTTGCATGTTCTGATAATCACACTCAGGGCTTTTTTTGGTCATTTCCAATTCAGGCAACAAAAAGAGTTCCAAGAAACAGTTCCCCAATGACATGATCTTCAGTGCAATTGCCTCTATGTTCCCTGAGAATGGTGTCCCAGATGACATGAAGGAGAGGTAGGGAAAGTTGTGCCCATATACAGACTGCTTGGACAAAACTTTTATTCAAGCTATTTTTTGGTTAGTAGAAAGCCCTGTTTATGGTAAGTATGTTATGATTTGCCTGCAGTTTGATTATTTCTTGCTTATTTGCTGACATCTAAATGCCCCTTGGTGTATTAAGGATCATTGTTTACTGCCTTTTGAGTAAGTCTGGGCAGAGAACTTTTACTCTGCCATTTTTCTGGGGAGTTACTCCAGCACCATGTTTATCAAATCTTTGCCTCCCCTTACTTTCTGACATATGCCCAGCCCAGTATAATTATTAATACAATGATGTACCCATTTAGTTATATACCATTCCTTCATCAACCAGACCCATTTTAAAAACCCATCCTCTCTTGGCCAATTTACCTGGGTAACTGTCAATACCTAAACTGTATTTCCTCAGTGGAGACATTTCTTTGGAGGAACTTTTATCTCTCTTTTCTTAAATAGGTATCGAGAGCTAACAGAGATGTCAGACCCCAATGCACTTCCCCCTCAGTGCACACCCAACATCGATGGCCCCAATGCCAAGTCTGTGCAGCGGGAGCAATCTCTGCACTCCTTCCACACACTTTTTTGCCGGCGCTGCTTTAAATACGACTGCTTCCTTCACCGTGAGTGGGGCTACTCTGTTTGGAATGCTCTCTTCTCTTCCATCGCCAGCCACCATTTCTTTCTCTTTGTTCTAATTTATTGTGTAGAGTTCCTCGCTTCTGATCTGATGATGATTTTGCAAAGGGCCAGTTCTATTTTCACTTTTTCAATTATAGTACAACATGCTTTGCATGATAGGGACAAAGTAACCAGCAACATAACTGTCCCTCAGTACCTCCTAGCTTTGAAAGGATTGTGTTGATGTCAGAAATGACTACATTTTGTGTACCTTGATGGTAGCTATTTATATAGAATTCTGTCTCCTACAGTAGCCCCCTAATTTGATTTTGTTCCTTCCCATCCTGTCAAGTGAATAGACTGTTGGAAACAGGACAGTTTTTGTTTTCCAGCTTTTCATGCCACCCCTAATGTTTATAAACGTAAGAACAAAGAAATCAAGATTGAACCAGAACCATGTGGCACAGACTGCTTCCTTTTGCTGGTACGTTCTTAAGCTGTTCTGGCATTGTTAACGTTGTTGAAAATTGAGCAGGAAATGGTCCTTAGGCTTTCTGCCCCTGGGAACACAAACCAAGTGAGCCAGTAGATAGTACTCCAGAGGTCATGAAGCACAAATAAAACATGGCTTCTGCTCTTAAGGAGCTCCCCAGACACAATAGGACTATGAAGTTAGTCTGAAGGAGTGTAATTTGAAGAGCATTAAAGGCTTTTCTGCTCTAAATATCATCTGCTTAGATTTCAGAGTCTGAAACCATACTGTTAGAATTGGAGCAGAGTGTGTGTGTATATGTTGAAGGGGGTGGGTACACACTCTATTTTCTTTCCTGTCTTCCATTAAATGCATATAACCATGAAAGGAATAGCACATGAAGATGCTGATCTCTTATTGTGATCAACCAGATGGACCCTTTCCTGATGGACAGACTTTATGTGGCAGTATAAATTGTCCTGCCTACCTTTGAGGAGGCAGTATACTGAGAGCTAGAAGGAATAGGTCAGTTGGACTTGCCAAAGACATGGTTGGGCTTGCTCCACAATTGGATGAGCTTAGGTAAAGAATAAAACACCTTGATAAAATTTCTGCCACTGATTAAAATTATACAGCCAATTACTTTTGGAACCATCTTTAGCAGTTCCATCTTTAGAAGGAAAGATGGTAGAGTGTGTTGGGTACTCATCTGGAAAATGGGCCATATTGTAATAAAAAAAGAATAAACAGAGTAAATAGACTTTATCCAATTTATTTTTTCCCTAGCGTGTATTGACTCCTTCCTATATGGCAAGTACTGTGCTAAAACATTTAACATAAATAAAAGTTTCTTACCTAGACAAGGCCCTTAACATGCCTTGTCTTACCCAAAGTTTGTTAATAAGTCAATAGTGTAGCAACAATGAAATTCAAGCCCTGGGCTAACTCCATAGTGCTTGCTTTTTTAATTATGCCATACTTTTTTTGATTACACCATGTTACTTCAACATACCAGCATTTATATACGTCAGAAAGGCATTCTCCTCACAGTAGTCATGCTGGGACCCTGTGCATGTATTACAGCGATGCTGCCAATGCTCAAAATGTGTGTGTATATAACTAACAGAGATATATATGCACAGTTTTTCTTTTGCTTTTTAGATATGAGTACATATTTAAATGTAATGCTGGACTATTTTTCCCAACTGTTTATTAAGAACATTTTCAATCATGCAGAGAAGTTGAAAGATAACTTTTTCCTGGACTTGTTAACATTTTTTCCCATATTTGCTTTATCCATGTATTTGTGTATGTGTATCTTTTGCTGAGCCACTTGAAAATAAGTTGCAGACATTGTGATGTTTATTTGCTAAGTATTTCAGCCTGCATCTCCTAAAAGTAAAGATGTTCTCCTACATAACCACGTTATTACACCTAAGAAAATTAACAAGAATTTTATAATGTCCTCTACTGTCCATTCTATATTTAAATTTTTTTTCAGCTTTCCCAAGAATAGCTGTTTTGTATTTTGGTTTGTTTTTTGTTTTTTGTTTTTTTGAGACAAGGTCTCGCTCTGTTGCCTGGGCTAGAGTGCAGAGGCATCATCATAGCTCACTGCAACCTCAAACTCCTAGGCTCAAACCAACCTCCGGCCTCAGCCTCCTGAATAGCTGGGACTATAGGCATGGCCACCACGGCCAACTAATTTTTAAATTTTTTGTAGAGACAGGGTGTCACAGTGGTGGTCAGGCTGTTCTTGAACTCTGAGCCTCAAGTGGTCCTCTCACCTTGGCCTCCCAAAGTTCTAGGATTACAGGCATGAGCCACCACACCTAGCCATGTTTTTTGTTATTTTTTTCAAACCAGGATCATCCAGTTAGATATCATATTTGGTTATTATGTCTTTTTACTCTTTTTTAATCTCAAATAATCCCATCATTTTTTTTCCTTTTAAAAGTTCCAGGCTGGTTGTCTCATAGGATGACCCACGTTCTAGATTTGTCTGTTGTTTTCTCATGGTGTCATTCAACTTGTTTCTCCATCCCTTGTTTCCCATAACCTAGAAATTAGCTGTGGAGGTTTGGTTTTATTTATGTTAAATGTTTTAGGTAAGAATACTTTATAAGAATACTTTTTTTGGGACAAGAACATAAGTTTATTTTATTGCCCAATTATTTTCTTTAAAAAGTTTAGTGTTAGATAAAATAAAACAAACTTTTAGTACCATAGAAACCTTTTGACATGTACAATGACGTTATTACTATATACAACTTGAAGAACAAATGCTTCCAGCTCCAAGTAAAGTGATGTTGAACATCCTGACCATAGTTAAGCTGTAGGAAATTTCCTGGATAGCCAATGTTTTCCTTGGCTTGGAAAAAAAATTATACGATTGAAAAAGATAAATAAGACCTTCAATGAGTTGAGAATCATAAAAGTGCTATCTGAAGTTCAGTCATCTGAGTCTTGGGAAGTTTGTAGTAATTATAAGAGCTCAACAAGTAAAATGAAACCCTGTGGATATTCAAACTTCAGTCTTCCAGGAGAGGTGGAAGAATTTATGCTGTACTTTATACAGTAGCATAGGCACATAATATCAGATTCAATTAATTTCAAAACTTCTCTTTTGGAATTTCCTTTAGGCCCTGCAGTATATTATTCTGAATGTCCTTAGTGATGATAAATGCTTATTTTTTACAAGTAGATTTAGTTTTCAGAGACAGCTAGAAGTCTTTGGGAACCAAGTCTGGTGAGAAGATATTGGTGATTAAGCTGAGTGATAGTTATCTGAGTGATAGTTGTTTGATGTAAAAAAAAAAAAAGCATAGCTATAATAACAAAACTGTATTCTTCTGAGTTTCATATACAGATTTGGGGAGAAGTTTCAAAATTAAGTAGTAACATTGTACACATTCAAGGATTACACATTTTATTATTGAAACGAGGCAGTGTGGTAGAATGGAAAGAGAAGTGGCCTGGGGCCAAAGAGCCCGGATTCCTGTGCCCCCTCTGGAACTAATAGCTCTGTACTCTCAAGCTGGTCTCGTCCCTTCTCTGAACCTTCTTCATCTGCAGGAAAATGTGTTCTCAAATTCTAAATGACTAGTATGCAAATGAATTTTAGGTACAACTTACTGGAAAACTGAAGACACATAGATGCATAGGTTATATCTTTTTTAAGATTACAGGACAACTCTTTTGTGAAACAGTGTAAGTTTGTAAGTTTTAGAATGTTTGTTAAGCAGCTCTCTCATTATTACATGGTCACACTTATTATATGGTACAGAACAACAACAACAAAAAAGACCATCTTTGCATGTAAGTGCGGATGTTGAGGAAGATGAAGATTTGTGATGATGGCATCAGTGTGGTGGTTCTGGGTGTGCTCCTAGTTCCTGTCTGTAATGTGTCCACTGCAGGAAGGAGCAAAGGAGTACGCCATGCTCCACAATCCCCGCTCCAAGTGCTCTGGTCGTCGCCGGAGAAGACACCACGTGGTCAGTGCTTCCTGCTCCAACACGTCAGCCTCTGCTGTGGCTGAGACGAAAGAAGGGGACAGTGACAGGGACACAGGCAATGACTGGGCCTCCAGTTCTTCAGGTACAGTGAACAGAAAATGAAGATCTTTTCTTTCCATGCAAGGACTCTGGTAAACCCAGGATTGCTGCCTGACACTTAACATTACTACCTTTTTAAAACAGTTGATTCTGGCCGGGCGCAGTGGCTCATGCCTGTAATCCTAGCACTTTCGGAGGCTGAGGTGGGAGGATTGCTTGAGGCCAGGGGTTCAAGACCAGCCTGAACAAGAGTGAGACCTCATCTCTACAAAAAATACAAAAATTATCTGGGTGTGGTGGCACACGCCTGTAGTCCCAGCTACTCAGGAAGCTGAGGCAGGAGGATCGCTTGAGCCCAGGAGTTTGAGGTTGCAGTGAGCTATGATGATACCATTGCAATGTAGCCTGAGTGACAGAGCAAGACCCTATCTCCAAAAAAAAAAAACCCTGTTAATTATTTCCACAAGTTCACCTGTAGAGATAAGGAGATAAGGAATATTTTTGTCGCTAACTATTCTGCCTTTATTTTAAATTTTTATTTATTTATTTATTTTAGCCAGTCAAATTTAGCAGTGGGGGTTGTATACCAACTTTAGTGACACTAATGTTAGTAAGTTCTGATAACTCATTCCCATTGGACCAGCCTATTCTGCCTTTTTTTTCTTTTCTTTTTTTTCTCTCATGATGTTACAGTCATGATATTCTGCCTTTTTAAAAGTAGAATGATGTACTTCTGAATTTGTGACAAACTACTAATGATAACTCTTCTGTTTCTATTATTTCTTCCCCTCTTAGAGGCTAACTCTCGCTGTCAGACACCCACAAAGCAGAAGTCCAGTCCTGCCCCACCTCAGCTCTGTGTAGTAGAGGCCCCCTCAGAGCCTGTGGAATGGACTGGGGCTGAAGAATCTCTTTTTCGAGTCTTCCATGGCACCTACTTCAACAACTTCTGTTCAATAGCCAGGCTTCTGGGGACTAAGACATGCAAGCAGGTACTGTCTGAAAGTGGCAGAACAAACTTGGGTCCTCCTTTCATCTGTTGCTCTGTCTAACCCTTTGCCGTCTTGGAAGGCTGTGTGTCTGGGGAGAAGTTGTCTTAAGTTCAGTACCTGATGAGCCCATACTCTGGGCCACAAAGTGAGTTCATGGGCCCTTCTGCAAATGCAGGGCTTAATAATATGTGGGGTCTTCTCTCCTCCTTGTTGAATTCTTATTTCTGTCTCTGCCTCTAACTCTTCTGGATGATCCTATACTTTTTTAGCTTCTTTTTTTGGTTCCTGCCTCCTTTCTAAATGTGTGCCCCTTTCCTAGAAGGGACTCCCAGGTCTCTCTGCAGACCTCCTTAGCTTGCACATTCCTGCTTCTGCAGCTGCTGCTCCCTCTATCAGCCTCCTCAGCTGCTTTATTCCCCACGTTTTCTATGACGAGATTCTCCAATTACCACCCCCATAGCTGGGCCCAGACCTCGCCCTTCTCACTCATACCATTACTGGAAACAATTGACAGCAGCCACTGAGGCTCTGGAGGCAGGAAAAGGGTGCAGGGAGAAGACAGACTAAAGAGCAGGCAGGGAAGCAGGTGTTGGGACCCATCTGTCCAACAAGAAAAGAGCCCCAGCGCTTGAGCCATGCTCACTTGGCTCCCTAACTTCTGGAGGCATCTCTGTGGCCTCTTCTTCAAGCTTCCTTTACCTAGAACAATTAATAGAACTGCAAGTTGAAGTGCCCTTTGCCTTCTTTTTGGAGCTCATACCTGTTTCCCTAAGGCACAGGTTCTCAACCTAAAAGTGTATGGAATTGTATGCCAGAAATACTCTTGAGTAAGTGTACTTTCCTGAGAAGATTTATAGTTTTCACAGAATCCCAAGAGGGTCTGTAGCCAACAAAAAGAAGGAAAAGCTAAAAATGATTGCGGGAAGAGAAGAAACATGGGGAACCAGCCTTCCCAAAATGCTGCCCTACTGAAATAGTCAAAGCTCTGACATCTTTATTCCAACAGAGGGAGCTAGTGTTTAGCCCAGTGGAACCATTCATGTCATGCCTTATACTCAGTTACACAAGGCACACAAAGTTGTCCTTCCTAAAAAGAGGCAGATACTGTAGGTAAGAATCAGCCCACTCTTCCACCTGCAGCTTGGTAGAAAGAGCAGTAGCTGCCAATCAGGGAAGGTATTACTGTGCTCAGTATTTCTCCCTTCCTGAGGCAGGATGAATGACTGGGAATTAACTTCAGAGCCAGCGATGTCCCAATGGCGCTCTCCCTCTCCCTGACTGAGGAGATGCTCAGTCGGGTACCTGTGAGCTCTCTAGAACCCTCCCCACCCCAGCATCTGGCAGGGGCACTGACCTGATCACCTCGCTCAAGAAGTAGTGACAGGCCCTGTTGGATTTCTCTTCCAGGTCTTTCAGTTTGCAGTCAAAGAATCACTTATCCTGAAGCTGCCAACAGATGAGCTCATGAACCCCTCGCAGAAGAAGAAAAGAAAGCACAGGTAAGGACAGAGGATTTTCTGTGGCCAGGCTGTTCCCGGTGCTCTCACCTCCCCTTGGACTTTCCATCTGCCTCCCTCTTTAGCCCCACCACAAGGCTGCATGAGCCCATCAGTTTGGCATCACACAGCTGAGGGCCACCCTTCTCCGTGCTCCCTGAGTGTCTGCACCGTGGACCAGCCCTTCCCCTGCCCCCAGATGCAGTGGACTGTGAAATAACTGTCTGTTTTTCCACTTTCCATTGAAGCTCCTGGCCAGTAGGACGTGAGCTGGCCTCATGGCCCCACCCTGAAGCCACTTCTCCTTGTTGGGTGGTCAGTTACCACCTTACCCCTTTCTCAACTCTGACCAGAGTCCTTTTCTTTGTGTTTTGGCATTTGTATTGTTTTTCTAAGTTTTATAATAACACTGTCTTTTAGCTAGCCTTTACTTAGGGTTGGAAGTTTTTAAAAAAAATTTGGCACTCCGCCTGGCTCTGTTCCCTAATGACTATCACCCATTGAAGGAAGGCACTTACTCCAGTTCTAGGTACAGGAGGAAGTCCCTGTGGCTCCTCCCTTTCAGTTCTTTTACTCAGAGAAGATTCTTGAAAGGCTTTCCCACTGCCCTGTCTTGAAATTCCCCCACAACTCCACCTCCACAGCTGGGAGAGGCAGAGGGAAAGAGAAACAAGAGCATTCTAATAGACATACAGGGTAGGCTTTGTTTTGTTTCTGTATTTTGTCCTTTTATGTTTGTTTTGGAGGGGATTGCGTTTAAGTTTAAATCTTGTAGCATAGGCCAGTGGGATTTAGAATGGACTCTAGCTTCTGTGTGCCAAAGTAGGGGCCTCCCGTTGAGGGATTTGGGAGGAGACTCCCCCACCCTCATCATCAAACCACAGTCCCTCAGAGCAAGTCATGTTGTCATTTACCCGCATCTGCAGAGCTCCCAAGGGCCATGACCCAGACTCATCCTTTCTCTCTTTTTCAGGTTGTGGGCTGCACACTGCAGGAAAATTCAGCTGAAGAAAGGTAGGTTCCACCAGGGCGTTCTTGAGCAGTTCAGTTTGAGGCCTCCCTCTGTGGCCGTCAGCCTACCCCACCTGCGGCTGCGCTTGCTGACCCTGCACCGCTTCCGCACATTGCACATTTCTCTGCAGCAGCTGAGAACAGCTCAGCTTCTCACTGCAGCCGAGAAGACCTCTTAGGACGTGGAGTTCTGGCCTTGTAGTCTCTGACTTTCCTAGGGTGCCATTTGCCAGGTTCCAGACCTCATTTAATGTTTAGAATATCTGCCCTGTTGTCCCAGACCATCTCCACACCCTCCCCACAAAGCAAATCACCCCATCATACCTTATAAACAACGGTCGTCTGTGGTATCTTCTCACGTCAAGTGCTAAATGTGTGTCCAAGGTGATGGTTAGGATAAGTCTCCTTTGAATCAGGGTGATTGGACTCTTGGAGGGGAGGGCAGCTGGGGAGCAGGGTTGCAGCAGTGTCCTGCTCTGTTCTTCTCTCTCCTAGATAACTCTTCCACACAAGTGTACAACTACCAACCCTGTGACCACCCAGACCGCCCCTGTGACAGCACCTGCCCCTGCATCATGACTCAGAATTTCTGTGAGAAGTTCTGCCAGTGCAACCCAGACTGTAAGCATGCTACATTGTCCCCTGTCATCTACCACATCAGTTAGCCTCGGTGTGCCGCAGGCTTCCCACCTCCTGTGCCCTTTGCTGCTTATGGGCTTTCTGATGCTGTCTTTGCTGTTTTAGGCATTCTCCAGACAAAAACAAGATGCTTAAGATATGGAAAAGTCATTTTTGGAAAACCCTTAAGTTCATGATTCTAAAAGCAGCAATTATGCAGGAATCAGATGCTTTCCCAACTTTGCCTTCCAGAGGAGAACTGAGAAACATGGGAATCTGGGGGCCAGGTGCCTGTAATCCCAATGCTTTAGGAGGCTGAGGTGGGAGGATCACTTGAGGTCAGGAGTTCCAGACCAGCCTGGGCAATATAGCAAGACCCCATCTCTACAAAAAACTTAAAAATTAGCCAGACATGCTGGCATGCACCTGTAGTCCTGGCTACTCAGGAGGCTGAGGCAGGAGGATGGCTTGAGCCTAGGAGTTCAGGGTTACAGTGAGCTAAAATCACGCCACTACCCTCATGCCCAGGCAACAATGTGAGACCCTGTCTCAAAACAAAAAAACATTGTTTGGATTCAAATCTTTTTCAGTTGCCAGTCTGTGTATGTTTGTTTTCACTTAATAGCTGGATTTTTAATACCCCACCCCCATGCCCTTCCCCATTCAAGGCTGAGTATTTTGGTGGAAGCCTCCAGAGCTTGCAGAACCCAGGCGGTTGTGCTGAAAATAACTCCTCACCCATAGTAGATATCGATCTTAGCCACAGCAGAAAGGTGCTTGTGCTGGGGAGGGCAGTGGGTGGAGGAAGATGGCATAGAACAGATACATTCTGATCTCAGAATGATACTTGTTTTGATGGTGAAGATTTCCAGTGAAAAGCACAGATTTCATTTTCTCTGGGGTACCTTCCACCTTAGGGGGAGGGAGAGCGTTGTTGGGAAATCTCTAGGAGACACAGCTGCTTTTTTTCTTTTTCTTTCTTCCTTTTTTTTTTTTGAGACAGGGTCTCGCTCTGTTGCCCAGGCTGGAGTGCAGTGACACAATCATAGCTCACTGCAGCCTTGAACTCCTGGCCTCAAGTGATCCTCCTGCCTCAGCCTTCCAAAGCACTAGGATTACAGGCATGGGCCACTGCACCCAGCCCATACCTGCTTTTTTGACTTGCAGCCATGAATGTTGGGAGGCACTCCATTTTCTCTGGAAAAAACTTGAGTATTTGATTATTGGGAAAGGATCTTCTCTCCCATTTTGTCAAAACATCCTTGAACATGTAACATTTATATCTCTGCCGTCCCTTGAATCGACTCTGAGCCCCAGTGTTAGCCTGCTTCTCTTCTTAACCTCACCTGTCTTCCCACACAGGCCAGAATCGTTTCCCTGGCTGTCGCTGTAAGACCCAGTGCAATACCAAGCAGTGTCCATGCTATCTGGCAGTGCGAGAGTGTGACCCCGACCTGTGTCTCACTTGTGGGGCCTCAGAGCACTGGGACTGCAAGGTGGTTTCCTGTAAAAACTGCAGCATCCAGCGTGGCCTGAAGAAGGTAAGGCCTTTTCTTAGGATCCTGTGCCAGATAATGGAGAGCAAAAGAAAGAATAGTCCCAAGCATCCTCTTTCCACTGGTTCCTTAGAGGGTTTGTGAGAGTGCTTGATAAAGCCTAAAAGACACATATTTACTGAATTAATAAAGTTTTCTGTCCCCGTGAGGGGTTAGAAAAGTGGCCCCTTGAGCTGGCCAGACTAAAAGGAGCAGAGAGGTGGATGCGCTGTTGAAGTTACCTATTTTTACCCCACACATAGCAGTGGCTTCACACAGACTTAGGTCCAGGAGCTCCCCAGGGTAGAGGAAAAGGGGTCCTGTTTCCCTTCCCCACCTCCCTTTTTTGTTTTTCCTCCCCTCAGAACAGAATGGCTTAGGCCTTTTTCTGCTTTCAGATCCTCTAAATAGTTGCTGATTCTTTCCACCCTGCCCCCCAGCACACACATGTGTACATCAGCACACACACCCTCACTCACATACACCCTGTAGGCTGAGGCTTGGCTCCCTCTTCCCCAGCACCTGCTGCTGGCCCCCTCAGATGTGGCCGGATGGGGCACCTTCATTAAGGAGTCTGTGCAGAAGAACGAATTCATTTCTGAATATTGTGGTGAGGTAAGTGCTATAGATTTGGCCCACATTCTTACTGGGGAGATACTGATAAGAAACTCTGATTTTCTGTGGGCCAGGCTTCTTTGACTTAGTCTCTAAATAACTCAGCTGAGTGCTCATGTGGCTTTGGTGGTGGGGGGATCCCACAGAACTCTTTGCAATCCTGAAACAAACCACCGTTCTTCAACTCTTCGGCAACTCCAGCCACACAAGGGAGTGGTGGGGCAGCTGTCTTCAGCCATAATACTGGTCAGCCTGGGTGGGAATTGGAACAACATATCCTGAGTGCTCTCTCATGATTCTCATCATGGTACTCAATAAGCACCCATGTATGATACTGCCCCTCCCAGCTCTTCCTGGTGGCAGGGTACCATGCCCTGAGCAGGCAACCTGATACCCCCTGTTTGTTCCTTGTCTGTCTCTCTAGCTCATCTCTCAGGATGAGGCTGATCGACGAGGAAAGGTCTATGACAAATACATGTCCAGCTTTCTCTTCAACCTCAACAATGGTATGGAGTCTCTTTGTCTTGTCCCAAGGTGGTCTTTATACCAAATTACCCTTGCCGTAATCCAGGTTCAGATCAGCTCTGAATCTTCCAAGAGATGCATAGAGCAAGGGGGTGAGATCGAATTCAGAGATCCCATGGGCCACAGTTCACTTGCTTTGGGAGAACCTCCATTTCCAGATTGTGTTTGTAAAAGGAGCACTGAACACTTATACCTCAGAAATCTCCTTACCCAATAGATGGGAAGAGAAAATCCATAATTCAAACAAAGAGGCAGGGACCCAAGGGAGTGCTCTCATGTGAGGCTGAATTCTTAGGCTGCATGCTTTCCCCAGCTCCAGTCAGTACAGTGGGCTTCAGAATCCCCATTGGACTAAATTGTTTCTGTTATTGTTTAATTGATTCTAAATTCAGGCTTAAGAAGCTGTGGAGTTGCCTGCTGTGCTCATGGTCTTCCTTGATTTACTTTATACAGATTTCGTAGTGGATGCTACTCGGAAAGGAAACAAAATTCGATTTGCAAACCATTCGGTGAATCCCAACTGTTATGCCAAAGGTGGGTACCCAGCAACCTGGGAGGTGGGGCAGGGGCTAGATGCTGTGTTTATGTGATTTCCATCCACTGTTCAACTTTTTTCATACCTGAGTTATTGTTTGTCCAAAGGTAATCATGATTAATATCTGGTATCATTTTAGGTCCCTCTTTCTCTCAGTTTTATGATCTGCTTTTTTTCACTGAATACATTACAAACACTTTCCCACAAACAGGATTTAAAGATAATTCTTTCCCTGCATCAATAGCCAGAATAACAGATCTGAAAGCATAGAGGCAACTACCTTCCTTGACTGCTTTTAATTCCACTTGATTTATGTTTTCACTTGGAATTTGGGGAAAAATCAGCCCAGAATCCTACTGATTGTTGACTTGGAGTTGACCTAGCCTTGGATTTATCCTGTTTGCAGTGGTCATGGTGAATGGAGACCATCGGATTGGGATCTTTGCCAAGAGGGCAATTCAAGCTGGCGAAGAGCTCTTCTTTGATTATAGGTAAGGTAGCCAGTAATGGTTCTCAGGAGGTGGCCCTAGAGGCAGAAGGGGTGGCTGTTGGAATAGATTTGGGGTCTTAGGGTGGGTAATATGTATGAAGGAGTGGGTCTCGTGGCGGTCAAGGCTGTGTGTTTCTTCTGACCCCTGGTGCCTTGCCTCAGAAGTGGGAACATTGTAAACTGCTGTTAGGGGGTGGGAGGGGAAGTGAAACGGGAGGGAACTCCCCCCTTTCAATCACAAGAGCCTTGAGAGTAACCTGGTTCCTCCTCCCTGCTCTGGGACAGGTACAGCCAAGCTGATGCCCTCAAGTACGTGGGGATCGAGAGGGAGACCGATGTCTTTTAGCCTTCCGGGCCCATACCAGCGCTTATGGTAGCGGCACTGTCTTGGCTTTCATGCTCACACCACTGCTGCTCAAGTGTCCTGCACTGTGTCTCCCACACCAAGAAACCCCCCACCCACGCCCTCTGTAGTGAGGCCTCAGCTTTGTCCAGTGGGCACAAGACTGTCTCAGTGAGAGGGTAGACAGGCAACTAGGGCTTGGTCTCCCCAGGGAGAGAGTAACAGGGGTGGGAAACTGCATCTGCAGCCTCAGAAGAAGCGAGCACAGGCTGGGGTAGGTGACATAGGTGTGACTTTGTGTCAGCTCCCCAGGCTGTGGGCCTCAGGACTCCACTTAGGCGGTTCCTAACAAGTGTTAGCCTGTCATTTTAGCTTTCCCAATCAAGGGTCCTTATGTAATTGGGGGTGCCAGGCACATCTCTATGGTCCTAAAACCTAGAGGGGACAGGCTGAGTGAAATGTGGCCCCTGGAGCCTACAGGTGGTCTGAGTCAGAGGCGAGCCTGGCAGGCAGCACAGACTGAACTCGGGGGGAGATGGGTCGCTTTACCACCTCTTCCCTCAAGGCAGAGTTCACACTGAAAGAGTGTGGGTTCTGAGTACAGGTGTTCAAGGCCAGGGGAAGGAGAGCTACATGCCATCCTTCCATGGCCAGAGGAGGAAAACCAGCCTGATGACAGTAGTTAAACTGCTAAGCTTGGGCCCAGGAGGCTTTGAGAAAGCCTTCTCTGTGTGCTCTGGAGATAGATGGATAAGCATTATCAGATTTCTGAGAGCAGGTGCCAGCACCCCAGCTCCTTCCAAAGCTCTGGCTTAGCAGCTGCAGACGAGCATTACACCGCCACCGAAGAAGTGTTGGGGGGTATGCCTGGCAAGGTGTGAGCACCCGGGCAAAGCCTGAGCAGCTGGGTTTGCTGGATTTGTAGTTGTTTTCAGGCCTTCCATTCTTCGTAGAGGCTAGGCCCAAGGGCCAGTGTTGCTTATCTCTTCAGGGTAGGTGGGCACAGGCCTGGACTAGAGAGGGAAAGGTTGTTGGTGTGATCTACTTTCCTGTCTGTAGCACCTGCTGTTTGGAAACGGTGAGTTAGCAATATGTGTTTGGAGGTGGGTGAGGGGCTAAATTGCACGCGTTTAGGATGGCATCACATGTGCAGGGAAGACTGGTAGAAGTATTTGAAGTATGAGAAGAAGCAGGCAGACCACCTTTTGTGTCCGTGGTGCCATTCTCTCTGGGATTCATGCAGAGCAAAGCACTTTAATCGTTTCTTTTAGAAGGTCTGTAGATTGGGGTGGAGCTTGCACTAATGTCTCTGAGGTCCCTGCCCAAAGCCCACTCCTGAGGGAAGGGGAAGAAGAAGGGGTGGAAGATTCTCCTCCAGTCCTGTCTCATCTCCTGGGGGAGGTGGGAGGAGCTGGCTTAACAGAAGAAATTAACAAGAATGGGGCCTGCAAGAGCTGCCCTTTGTCCATGGCTGGTGTGCTGAGCTGGCAGGGAACAAGGAGCATTGTGCTGGGTGGAAAGGACTTGGGCAGGAACAGACCAGCCTAGGGAGTATTAGAATAGGGAGCGGGCTTCTCCCTTCTCTCTGGGGAGTCGGAGCCTCTCTTCCCCTGGTACCCCACTCGTACCCCACTGGGTATCTCATGAAGGAAGAACTGGGGTTCCCTGTGGCCTAGCTGTCGCTAAGGGACTTGCGTGGGACATGCACACACACACTCACATATTCTCACTCACCACACTGGTGGGCACACGTGCACCCTGCACCCAGCACCCGCCCAGTCAGCTCCTGACAGAAGCCTCCTCCCTTCCGATTGGGCCGGCACCCAGCACGATTCAGAAATCTACATCTGCTGTGGTTTGTGTTCATTGTGTGTATCAGGGATACCCTCAAGCTGGACTGTGGGCTCTGAATTACTCATAAATTATGGGAAAACCAGAGACAGAGGAAGAGGAGGATTAGGTCTGTCTGAAATGCCAGGGGCTGGCTGTGAAGAGTAGGTGAAAGTTTTTTCTCCAGCCTTTGAGAGGCTGGATTGACCCCATGCTCCCTCAGTGAGCAGAATCACTGTGGTCGAGCCCCTCTTTTCCCAGTTTCAGACCACTAATCCTTCTGTTCCTCCCGCATTCCCATCCTTTGTCCCCCACCTTTAATGACGGGTCTCAACCCCTCCCCCCACATGTAGTGATGGATGGAGCAAGGTGGTGGGGCCTGGGGGAGGCTGGTATATGTGCGGCTTTGTTGCCAGTGAATTTCACGCACTTTAAAGTCCTGTGGCTTGTGACCTCTTATCTGAATAAAGTGTTAGAATCCATTTTGGCAAGTTGTGTACTGTGTGCTTTGGGGCTGGAAGGATATAGGGATGGTGGTCCAGGAGCCGATTGGGCTGATGCTTCAGCATTCTAATCCCCACTTATCCACTGAAATCTAGGGATAGGGGAGGTAGGGGGTATGGCAAGAGTGCCAGTCAGGCCCCTGGCAGGTGATGCAAGGATTCTGAGAGCTCCCCCTAGAAATTTCTAAGCCCTCAGATTAGTTCCTTCAAAATCATCCCACTTACCCCTAACCACGACGCCAGCTACCACACACAGACTGGGGCTCTGCCACTCTGGTTTATTGGAACAGCTCCAAGTCTGAAAGCGCAGCAGGCTCAGCCCTGCTTCAGAGTGGAGGCTGGACCAGGCTGGGTGAGCGACCAGCAGGACTCGTGAGACTTCCAACACTGGAGAGGCAAACTACAGACTGGGCACAGCACAGGACAGGACAGCTGACTGAGTTTTTCTTTTATATATAAACAGATAATTTTAAAAATTAGAATAATATATAGAGTTTCTCTAGGGAGAGACTGTGCAACAAAAAATATATATAAAGAATATGACCTCCTCGGCAAATGAAGCAGCATTTCTGAGCGGAGGGAGGAGGGCTCCTCATGCACTGGACAGGGGCTAAGCCTTTGGGCAGGCACCAAGGCCATTGCATGTCTTGCCAAAGGGTGCATGACTAGAGGGCTGGCTAGTCAAGGTGTCTGCATTATTTTCTCTATGTTGCAGGTTTTTTATGGCTTTGGCTAAAGCATGTGAAGCAGCGGAGGTACTAAGGTGCTGAACTGAGGCCTCTTGGTCTCTGTGTGAAAAACAAAAAGGGTGGTGGGGGACAGCAATGAAGCCCTCCCTAGCCCCCGTCTGAGTGGACACAGATGGAAGACGTTCTGCAGGGCGGGAGAAGGCTGGGGGTAGGATTTAGCAGCCTTCTCCCCCCATACCCTGTACGGCCCTGCAATCCCACAAATCTGTCCCTGCTGATAGTATGTGTTGGAAGGGAGGCGGTTAATCTCCCCTATACTCTGTTGTTAATCTCTGGCAGCAGCTGGGACAGTGATGGCAGGAAGGGCCTGTCTCAACCCCAAAGGGTTCTCCTTTGGGGCAGGCAAACAGCCAGGAGCCTGGGGAAACAGGACTGAGCAGGGCATTGGTTTAGGCAGTGAGGCTCGGCCACTCCCTTGGGTCCTATCTGTAGGTCTGCCCACCAAACTTGGCGGGGAACAGGGGATATTCTCTGGATGAGCAGAGCCAGCTAAGAGGAGCCCAATGTCCCTGACAGGGTCGGGGAGAGGCAGGAATTGGGGAACTCAGAGGAGTTGAACTTGGTCCCTGAAGCCCTTCTGATTCATTCAGACCTGGACTCCTCTAGGATCTGGGGTAGATTCTGGTCCCGGGGGCCAGGAGCTGGGGCTGGGGCTGGGGCTGGAACTTGGGTAGGAGCTGGTGTAGGAGTGGGGGCCTGGGCAGAGCCTGAAGTAGGTAGGGGAGGCTTGCTGCCAGGATGGTAATCATGGGTAGCCTTGGGCTCATTGGTGTGGTAGGAGCCCTTGTAGCGATGATTTTGCAGATAGAAAAGCACCAACATTCCCACTAGCCCCAGCAGCAGGAAGGCCACCAAAACTGAAAGGAAGAAAAGGAACAATTCAGGGCAGATCTTTGAGATTTCACCTACACATAGACACACATATACATGTACACTTTCGGCCAAAAGCACATGTGTACAACAGTCAGCTGTACAACCACATGAAGCTATTCCTGAACATCTGGCAGGTCTGGATTCCTGGCTCATCCCCTGCCAACTTCTATTTCTAATATTCTCTTTCCACATTCCTGGTAGTTATCCCAGTTCTGCATCTCTCTAGGTGTTACTGTACCCCCATTTCCCCATCCCTTAGCTATAGTCCCGTTTTAATATTTCATTTCAATTAAAAATTTATAGCATCCTCAAACATTAGAAAATCTCTAGTCCAATATATACTACCTTCAGTATAACCTATCATATCCTTCTTTGTACCATCATGCATCCAGCCACCCCTCAGCCATGAGGAGCGGGGCAGGGAGGAAGTGCTGCCAGTCAGAGGGTGGTCTTGGGAGGTCAGTTAGTGATCAGTGCTACTCACAGCCTAAAAGTATGGCAACCCATCCATCATCATGGTAGTACGGGAAGTCTGAGGAGGAGAGAGAACCAGTCAGGAGGCACCTCCTCCATATTAAGAATCATTTCTCTTCCCTGTCATGCCTCCCTTCCCTCTTCTGTGTCCTGGGGATGTACCTGGGGGAAGATACCAGGGGTCAAGCTCAGGCGGCACCTCAGAGACGAGACGTGGCATAGCGCCGCAGTTAGACTCAGACAGTTCTCCCTGAACGCGAAGGGCCTCAGCCAGCTCAGCTGTCATGGGTCGAGGGGTTCGGAAGTGGGTCTTGAGGGGAGCCACATTGTTGAATCGAACACCAGACAGGCAGCCTGAGAAACCTGGGGTGTTGTAGCGCTGGATCTCTGGGTCAATGACTCCTGTCTCTGGGGGAGAGGTGGGCCCAGAAAGAGGGGCTTGGACACCCAGAGGCCCTGCCCCTCTCACCATCCACAGTTCCCAGGTCATCCTTCCCATGGCTCTCACTGCCACTCCCAGTTCCTTCACTCTCCTTTAGTTCCAGGGACTTCGCCCACCGCTCCTTGCCCAGAACTCACCCCCACTCACAGCTTACCCATCACGCGCCCTAGATACAAGGCCTTGGGTGAGTCCAGCTGGCTGTCCACCAGCAGAGAGAACTTCTGTTCTGTCAGTGGGAAGTAGTCCACCTGAGGTGGGGAGCGGGAGGGCGATGAAGGAAGGGGACCAGAGGCAGAGGCAGCTGAGACCACAGAGGAACTCTAATTTTGTCCAAACTGGTGGTGCCCGCTGGGTGAGTCCCAATTCAGTCTAAAGTGGGCAACCACAACCCCTGGGCCCAAATGTAGTATTTGGTATGTTTAAAAATCAACCCAAAAACCTGGTTTTGACCCCTGTCTTTGGCACCTTACAAGTGGTTTAACTTTGGGGAAACTACTTTACTTTCTGAGCCTGTTTACTGATTTGTAAAATGGAGACAATAAGAGTGCCTGCCACCCTGAACTACCTCACAGAGCTGTGTGAGGGTCGCAGGTGATGCACATGAAAATCCTCTGCACATTGAAATGTGCTCTGCAAGTGTTAAGTCTTTGACATTTTCCTGGGTGCTGCAACCAAGATCACGAGGTTGTGATCGGAACTGGTTCACCTCCCTCTACACGGACCTGGATGAAGAGGTTGCGGTAGACCCGGGTGATATTGACGCTGTGTGGCTGGCCATCAGTGACCGGTCGGGTGGTCAGCTGGTACACATAGGGACTGGTGCCCAGCTGATAACGCAGCTGCAGGGTCCCTGTGGGAGTGGGGAGGAGAGATTCGGGGTCTCACCTCAGCTCCCACACCCCCATCTTCTAAGAGCGCTTGGGTCCTTGTATTAGTGAATTAATAGTTATGAGAATTAGGGCACCTGGGGGACGCTAGCATTGGGGGAGAGGGCCCGGGGGAGCTCACCGTCTTCCTTGATGAGCACAGCCATGTAGTCACGCACAAAGGAGCTGACGTAGAGGAGGACAGCGGGGGCGGAGTTGGTGCTGAAGCTGAAGGAGACCTCCTCTCCTGTGACATTGTAGACGGGGCCACGGTAGCCGGGCACAGGCCGGCCAGGCCGGGGGTAGTCAGGCAGGCGGTACCCAGGGCCATGGTAGCCAGGCACATAGCCTGGAGTGTCATAGCCCGGGATGTAGCCCGGCTCGTAGCCTGGCACCGGCCGGCTCAGCATGTGGGAGAACTCCCGGGCTGCAGAGCGCAGTGCCGACTGCAGGTTATAGCGCATCCAGGTGCCCGGCTCAAAGAAACCGCCAATATCTGCAGGCAGAGGCAGTGAGGTCAGGGCTCCCACATTCCTCATTCCCAAATTCAGAGGTTTTGTATGCCATCCACATACACCCCCAAGACTTGCTTCAGTTTCTGCCACGCTCACAACCCTCCATTTACCCTTAGGTCCCCTTGAGCCCCTCTGTCACAGAACGGAATCTTACAGCCATGAGAAACTTGAGAGATCATCTAATCCAACCCCAGCCTTTTACAAATGAGGAAACTGAGGCTCAGAGATGGGTAGTGACTTGCCTAAGGACACACAGTATGTGGAGGGCCAAGATTAGAATTGAGGTATCTGGACCACATCCAGTATATACGTGCCATTACTCACACTTCCAAACCAAGACCAGAAGTCTTCTGTTCGTCCCTATGTCCCTGTATCTCCCTAGTCCCCCAGACTCCTCCCACCAGTAACCCACCTGCCCATGCATCCCCCAGGCCAGACTTAGGGAGATGCAGTCTGGGTATATGTGCAGAATCTTGCTATGGTGGATGTCAAGGCTCGCCTTAACCAAGAACCAGGTCGTAGATGTGTTTTAGGAATGCGGTCGTCAGACAGGAAATGGCATAGAAGGGCATCCTGCAGCCTAAAGTCAATATGCTTGTAAGGGGAGTAACTTGTGTTACCGTGATGATAGTAGGAAGATGGGGAAGTTATTTGCTTTATGCCTTTGAGCTCTTTTTTCACGAGCTAACTATACTGTGCCTTCCTTGTCCCACTTTGGAGTCACCCAGCATCTTTGGCTGCCTGACTCCCTCAGCTCAGAGCTCAGGAACCCAGGGACAACTCTAGTTTCCCCTAATGCTGGCTTTACACCTCTTTCCTTCCCCGTCCTGCCTACATCCCATTACACCCTATGGCTCCCTGTCCCCTCATAACCAGCAGTACTGACCGTGGTTGCAATATGGCCCATCAAAAGCTGTGAGATCACAGTCACATGAGTAGTAGCTATAGTGCTCCACACAGCGGCCTCCATGGAAACAGGGGAAACGGGGGTGGGCACAGTGGCCCGTGCAGTTGGGTGAGGTACCCTCAGAGGCATTGGCACGGCCTTCCAGGTTCAGAGTCACTCCATTCAGACGCATGGCCCTCAAGCAACCCACAAAGGGGCGCCTCTTAAGCTCCGCAGATCCTGGGAAAAGTAGGCAACAAGTCTGTCAGGTGTAGAGCCAGACAAGAATAAGTATTGTGGTAGAGAGGGGAGCCAAGGGGGCTAGAAGAATGGAATAGGGTACTAGGAATGGAGGGGAAGGGAGAACCTGCAGCACTCTGAAGCAGAGGGCATTGGGATCTAAGACACGGGGCTCCTAGAAATAAGGAGAGTGGCCTTGGGAGGGTGGGCAGGTATAGTCATTAGACCCACCTCTGGGTTGCTGCTCACCAACATAGAGGGGCTGGTCGTACTCCAGCCAGATGTAGGTCTGCAGGGGCATGGGCCGCAGCACCCAGGGCCGGTGATCCACTCGGAGCCGGGCCTGCTTCACATTGATTTCAGCCCGGACCAGGTGCCACTCATCATCATTGAACTCGAAGTCATCTGAGTGTACTGTCAGGTTCTCATCCCCATTCCCCACGTCGAAGGCGAAGACCACGTCCTGGGATGCTGGACAATGTGATGAAGGGCAGGGGGAGAAAAGGACTCAGACCTCCAAGATCCTCACTGACTTCTTGCCCAATACAACCTCTCTTCCTCACCTCTTTGGAGCTCCTTGAGTATCCCTCCAATATGTCCATAGCCTGGGACAAAACTTATAAACTGCTTAGAACATTGTACCCTTGGTTTCTCCCCAAATTGCAGATCCCTGGAGCCAGCTTCCGAGCCTCACCTCTCAGCTAGAAGGATAGCTAGTCAGCGGCGGGAGAGACTCAGTCCAGCTTCCTTATTCACAAGTAAGGGGCCTAAGGCCCAGAGAGGTGAAGTGAGGGCCCAAGGTCACCTGGCCAGCCATCCAGACCAGCCAAGGGCGAGAACCCAGGGTTGTCTCAAGCCCTTTCCATGCTGCCTCTCAAAAGGGCGTCTGCCCTGGTCTCTTATTCCAGCCTCTACCTACCCATGTCTCCCCAGAGACCTCTTTCATCTACCCTGTGACCCTCCCAGTCTGCCTGCTCACTGTTGAGTTCCACCCGCACATAGGGTCGGCGCCACTGGCAGTAAGGGCCCCCCATATTCTCTAGGAAGACTCCTGAGGGTGCTGAGGTCTTGAAGTAGAAGGAGACATCAAGGCTGTGGTTGGCACGGATTGGGGGAAAGCGTAATGCAGCCCCAGTGTGGAAGGAGATGGTGTTCCAGGAATTTCCTACAAAACCAGATGGAGGAAGTCCTTGTCAGGGAGGGTGAAGGAGGAAGGGAACGTGGTGGGTGGGGTAGGGAAGGTAGGGCTAAGGGGGAGAGGTAGGGTGGCCAAGGAGACCAAGGAGTGGAAGGAAAGAGTAGTAAAGTGCTGAGGGACAAGGAAGATGAGGGTTCCATCACAGCAGGAGCCAGGGCATTTGGCAGTGTGCCCTAGACACCCCTAGTGGGTCAGGTGGCCTAGATTTTGGAAGCTGGAGAGCCAACCCCAGGAGCACACACAAAAGTGGTCTGCCACTTACGGTCGCCATAGCAGCGCAGAGGCCTCAGGAAGAACTGGGCCTCAGAAGTGGAGCGGTTTGTATCCCCCACCACGATCTGAGTGACAGGCAGATGGTCCACAAATGTCAGCAGTCCCCTGTCGGTTCTCCTGTGGGGGCAGGATGCGGTGGCTCAGCCCCTGCCGCTCAACTCCCCCTGGAGTCCTGAAATCCCCATCCCTTTGCCCCCTCACCACTGGGGCTGGTCGGCATCACAGTTGCAGTACAGGGCAGGGTCCACGCAGCTCCGGTCCAGACCACAGGCACAGCGCTGGATCCCAGGCTGCGAGCCTCCCCAGTAAAAGTGCTGCTCCTCGTTTCGGCCAATCCAAAAGCTGTAGGGGTAGCCTCCTGGGGAGGAAGTGCAGGCAGCTTCCAGCCCTGTCTCTCCCTGAGCCTCTGTGCTCCTCTCACCCTTCCAAGTAGCCCAGACCCTTGCTTGAATCCTCTAGCCCAGGGCTCCAGCTGAACTCTCTGACCTCCTTCTCCCAGGCCCCCACTGGTGTCTCCTCCAGCTCCTCTACCTGCCCGACCCCAGCCCTCACCTGCAGTGTTGAGCAGCCTGGAATTGTAGCAAGAGAACTCAATCCACTGTTCACAATGCTGGGAGGCATTGGCCAGGGCACTGACTTCCTCCCAGGATGCATTCCAGTACTGGATGATCCCCAGGAATGGCCGTTCCATACTGGATCCTGTCACCCGAGTCGTCCACAGCCTGTCATGCCGCACAACTGTCCATGCTCGGTTCTCTGAGGGAGGGGAGGGGACAGAGCTTGGATGGGGATGGGCATTCTCTACCCACCTTCCTGCCCACCTCCACCACCACTACTGCAACTCAGTGCCAATGGATGTGGCCAGCCCCATCCTGTGCGCTCGGCATTGTAGGCTGAAGAGGAGATGGCTGGAATGGATTGGGAAGTTGGAATTTATCTGCAAGGCTAGATTACAAATTCCTAAATGTTTCCTTTCCTCTCTGTCCCCTTCTACCACCACCAATCTAATCTTCTGGCCCACATCCACCTCTGTCCTTCCCTGTTCCCCCCCCCCGCATTGCCTTGTCAGCTGCCCCCTCACCACCCATTGGAACCACTTACCTCGGATATCACAGTACACTACAAATGGCTTCAGGGGGCCACTGCCATCAGGATCGATGGTGAAGTTTCCAGAAGTTTTCCCACTGAGCCGGTAAGCCTCACAGGATTCCTTATACAAAGCTGGTAGATGGTGGGGTGGGGAAAAGGCAATTATGGAGGTAGAGGGCTAGAAGGGCCAGCCCCACCATCTCTAGGAGACTTATGATCCCCAGAAACCTTCTCCTGACCTCCCCCGACCCTGCCTCTCTCCCATCCCCCATCTGGCTTACGTTGGTGGCAGGTCTCTCCCTTGTAGCCCGTCAGTTCACAGTAGCAGATGAAGTCATCCCAAGACTGGTAGCAGCGTCCATCATGCTCACACATGTTAGGGCTGCACCTGGGGGTGGGGGTCAGCGCCAAGGGAAGGAAGCTTACTGGGCACTGGAGAGTGGGGTCTGACCCCTGCAAGCTTCCCTCCCGGTGAGACACACGCCACCTAACTAGCCAGGTATATACCCAGATGCAGGGGCATTAGGTGGTCCTCAGGGCTTGAGTACTACTGTTCCCCTTCCCCAAAAGAGCAAAATGTGCCTTATTCCACCTCCCCAAAAAAAAAAACCCTCTAGGACCAAAAACAGTTGCTTCATTTCCATTCTGAGCATATGTCACTTTAAGGCTAGAAATAGGAGGTGAGAGACCAAGGAGGAATCATCCCCAAGCAGGGGCCTAAGGAGCGGAGACAAGGAGAAGGCAGATTATGGAGAAACAATAATCCCACTGGGAGACCATGGAAGAGGGCTTTGGAGGGGTCACCACTTGTTAGGGAGAGGGGCTTCTGGATACCTATCAGTGATGCCACATGTATCAAAGAGGACCTCAGCATAGTATCCGAGCCGCCGGCCCTCCACCAGGGTCAGGTTGACCAGTTGACCATCCACCTTGAGCAGCTCCATGCAGCCATGGAATGCCGTCTGGTTGGAGTGGCAGTCCCACCGACTGGCTGGCTTGGGACAACCTGAAGCAACCGCCCCTGTAAGGCCCTCTCCAGGGGAGACCCCAAAGACCCTTCCCAGGGAGATGACAAGGGGGAACTAGACATAAAGGAAGAAAGGAGGCTAGAACCAAAGTGTAGACTATGGCAATGACCTTTCACACCCAAGGCCCCAGAGGGCAAAGAGAGCTTGATCCCTACAAAACTCTCCATGTGGCCCCATCTGGGTGGACTTAGATGGAGCCTTCCCACCCAAAGACAGGGGTCTGGCCAGGTTGGCCCCCACCAACTTACCGCCAAAGAAGTATGAGGTCCCTGTCCGGATCAGCAGTGGGTATGAGACCCTGACCTCTGCCCCCTCCACATCATCAATGCTGATGACTGCATGGTTTTCTTGTGCCACAAAATTCACCTCATGCCAAAAGCCATCATTCAGCCGGTACCCTGGACAACAAAGGATGACGATGTGGGTGGAGGGAGGCAGCAACTAGGATAGGAGAAGAATGTCTTGATTGGGGAAGCAGCAGCCCCATTCTGTGTCCCAACAGCAGCCTATGTGCCCCCGTATACACTTCTCACACCGAGTGATGACATCTCTGAATGTCCCTCTTCACTATCCATGACCCAGCAGCTGACAGAGTTTGCAAAGTCATAAATGAGAATAACAAAATCTCCAGGGACCCCGTGGAACTGGAGAATACCAGGACTCTCAGTCTTCCTGCTTCTCCCAGAACCCTCAGACCCTCAGATCTGCCTCCTCAGCTGCCTCCAGCCACTCCTACCTTTTCCCCTGCCCTGAGAACTCCTGGCCCGCTCCTTCACTCCCTCTGCCCTCTCCAGTATGCAAAGGCCTCGGGGTCCAGGCCTGCAGCCTCCCTGGGCTCCTCTACCCTCCTCTAGCCTGCTTGTGCCTCCTCGCAACCCCCTCACCAGCGGCAAACTGAAGCTTCTTGCGGCCGCTCTGTGCGATGGACACGTTGACCTGCCCTTCACTGAGCATCAGCTCCACGTGGCCCAGCCCGTCCCCAAGGCGGGAGAAAAGTAGCAGCCCAGTGAGGTCCCATGTGCGGAAGCGAAAGGAGACCGCCAGGCGGCCACGGCGTGGGAAACCAGGCACTTGCATGAAGTTGTGAGGGCCTCCGAAGTTGACAGGATGTGGGACTGGGTCCAGGCAGCGGAAGGCCACTTTACCCTAGGGAGGAAAGTGAGGTCACATCAGCACCTGCGAGCCGGTACACCCGCCTCTGCCTCTGCTGGGAATTCAATTTTCACACTGGTCTAAGACCCTTGTCCTGCACTCCTGCAGTGTTGGCGGGGGTGAGACCTCCAACCATGACTGACCTTTCCCCTACAAGCTTGTCCATCTGTGGACCGAGGCCCAACCAAGAACTCAGAACTCTCCGCTAGGAACTCTCTCGAACACTAGTTTACACCATCTGCACAGCGCCTGCTTCCTTCTCTTCCTTCCAGTGTCAAGAGGCAATTTCAGGCCACAGATCTAGCTCCGGCCACAGGCCATGAAAGCATGTGACCTCCAGAGCTGGAAGTGTGAGGGGAGCATATCAAAAGAGCCCTGGGTTCAAGTTCCTACTCAGCCACCATGCAACTGCACGACCCCCGGTCAAGCCACTCCTGTCTCTGTGCCTCATTTTCCTCGTCTATAAACTAGGGAGGTTTTTGGGCCTGACCACAGCTTCTCAGCTAGTTGAACCTCAAGTGAGACCCTGCACTTGAGTATCTGGAGAAAGAGGGGTCCCCGGTTTTTATCTGAGTCTCAAGATCTCTTCCTGCTCCACCTCTTTGCTTGCCAAGAGGCTTGGGTGTCCTGCCCTCCCAGATCCCCCTGCCTACTGGCCTCGAAGGTGATCCGCGAATGGCGCCGCACAGCTAGGTCTGCGATGTTGACGCGGTTGAAGATTACATTTTCCATGCAGCCGCGGAAGTTATGCCGATAGGCCAGGTTCTTCTGCGCAGCGCCCACCAAACCCCCAACGAATATCTGCGGGAGGGGTGGGGAATGAGCTTGCCTGGGCACAGGAGCGCGCCTGCCTTTCTCGTGTCCGCTGGCCATACTCCTTCCCAAGCACCAGGCCGGGCTTTATGAAAGACTTGAAACACATTTTCCCACTGTCGGTCCCTCCCACTCCGACTCTCCCACCACCCCACCCAACCAAATGGCACCTCTCCCGTCTCTCACTTCTGTGTCCAGGTTCAGCCTCTCGAAATCGCCATTGAGCACAAAGCGCTGCACATAGCCGTCCAGGGTGAGATTTGCGTCGCGGCCAAATCGGTCCACGCGCACGTAGTGCCAGTGCTGGTCGTTGAGGACACCGCCGGCACTCACTGTCGTGTGACCTGGTCTTGGCTGGATGGGGCTGCTGCCTGAGGGTGGAGCGGGACAGAGTGAGACCTCAGGCCTGGACTACTCCGGCTAGCCCTAGTCCCTAGGGGGAGCAGCAGCGCGCAAGTCAGAAAAGGGGCTGCACGACCGACAGCCATTGGCGAGTGTGTGACTTAGGGTAAGCTGTTTAACCTCTTCCAGCATCTGTTTTCCTATCTGTAAAACTTGGAGCACCGCAGCTGCTTCTATCTCATCACGGGGGTGTTATGGAAAGCTAATGAGAAATAAAATAACTCTGTGTGTGTGTGTTTTCACAATGAGGGTACTGAGGCTGGCGGAAATGCCTTGTCCAAGGTCACCCCACTGGTAAGTGATAGAGCTGAGACTGGAATCCAGTTCTCCTGACTTGGAGTCCAGTGTTTTGCTACCACCAAGTGCTACAAGAAAAGGGCGGTTTGGTCCAGACAGTGAAGAAGGGGAAGATCGAGCGTGGCGCGGCTTCGGGGAGGAGGCGCCTGGAGGCACGTGTAGGAGAGCTTCAGGGGTTGGCCCGGGTCGCTCTGCTCACCCAAGCTCATGTGCAGCAGCAGGTGCGCCCCCTGCAACTCCAGCGTCACGTAGTCGCCCTGGGCGCCCTCCGCGTGCAGCAGCAGCCCGTCCTTCTCCTCGGTCTTGAAGCTGAAAGCGAACACGTCCCACAGGCTTCGGCTGACCCCTCGCGGAAAGCGGTAGGAGATGGCATCGTCGCCGTCGAAATAGAGTATGTCGGACTCTGCACAACAGACCTTAGGTGGGCCGGGGGCCCCGGGAGACACTCCCGGGTCCCCGCCGTGATCTCCGCACCCTTACTGTAAGGGCAGCCGTAGAGGCCGAGCCTCAGGCCGATCTTGCCGCGCGGGTTCCAGGCCAGGGGCACGATGCGGACGTAGCGCGCCGTGAAGTGGTAGTGCAGGTCGTGGCGCACCACCGCCGACTCATTCACGTTACCGAAGAAGGTCTGCGGGGGAGAGGGAGAGTAGTAACCACGTCCCCACCCTCTGCTTCGTTTCTCCACGGCCTCCCAGCCTGCGGCTTTCACCCAGCCAATCGCGACTTCCGGAAAACAAACACTCCTGATCTCCCCTGCCCCGTGGCTTTGCGCTCAGTTTCCCTAGCCTAGAGTGGCCTCTCCCAAGATCCTATTATTTCTTCAAACCTCAAATCAAGTGTTACCTCCTTAGGAAGCTCTCCCAGATTTTACTCTATAGTGTGCTAAACCCTGTGATCTCAGAGTGTCTTGCACATGTGGTGAGCCGACAGTCGTTCTGGACTGAGTTTCTAGAGTGGAGTCACTGCTCTGCACGTGTGCCCTCACCACCGCCCCACCCTTTCTCCTCAGGCTAGTGCCCAGCCCAGGGCCCAGGCACAAGAGGCTCCCCAAGGATGCGCGCCTGAGCGCCCAGAGTACCGCGTTGTGCCCTCGCTGGTAGAACGGCGTCCAGCTGTCCACACGGTCACCATAGAGCAGCATGTAACGTGTGACCCAGTCCCAAGAATTAAAGGAGCCCTGTGTGGCCACCGCCCGGATCCGGTGCTTCTTCATTAAGTCTATCTGGAGCCAGGGATTTGGATCCCCAATCCGAGGTGACCATCCACTTATGCCTATGGAAAGGGCAGGGGCTTTTTACCATCGGCTACCCCTCTCCCCTCCACCCCCGCCCTCTGGAACCCCTCACCCAGCCGCGGTGCGGTGCACTGCTGGTGTGCGGTGGCGCTCACCGTGCAGCCGGGCAAAGCGCGGCGCGGTGAAGAGCCCGTAGTAGGAGGAGGCGCCCAGGGAGCGTGCATACAGGGGCCCCACCAGCTCCTCGTCGCAGCCGTCTGGGATAGAAAAACGGACATGTTAGTCACAGCGGGCCCCTCCCAGGCCCTTCCAAAAGCTAGCCCACCGAACAGCCAGTAGCCAAAGCTCCCCCTTCTTTGCCCCCCAGCGGCACACCCAGCCCTACCCTAAAGCCATCTATTCAATCCTGGCTGCAGCAACAGCTGCACACTCAGAGGAGGCTGCCTTCTCCTAGGGTAACCCCTAGGCTACACCTACAGACCAAGGCCAGACCCTCCCTGTCCCAGTATCTGTCCTGGTTTAGTACTCCCCCAAACACAATTCCAAACCTCAGCACCTTCCAGAACCTGAGTCAGCCCAAGACACCAATCCAGCTCCAACCTTAACGTCATTCTCACTCATCAGCCACCCAAACCTGCACCAAGCCCAGATACAAGCCTTGCTCCCAAACGCAACCAGTCCTAGCACCATCACCAGTTCCATGTCCAGCCTTAGCATCAGTCAGGGTCACCAACTTTTGCTTGGATCCTAGCCACAAAACCCAACCCCAGCCACAAAACCCAGCCCCAGCTACAAACCCTAGCCCTCGGCCAGCTCCAAAGTCCAGCCCCAGGCCCTGGCAAAACCTTAACCCTAGTCTCGGTCACCAATACCACACTTCTCCCCAACCCTAGCCTCAAACCCAGGCACCGGCTCCCGCTTGGATCCCAGCCCCAAATCCCGACCTACTCCTTCGTCGCCTCGGAGCCCAGCCCCAGCCCCGGGCACGCGCGGCAGCTTCGGAGCTGCATTGCGGAGCGCGGGGGAGAGGCCGGAAAAGATGGGAGCGAGCGGGCGCGCGCCGGCCGGGAAGGACCCGCGACCACCAGCCGCAATGCGGTGCGGGGCCGCCCTGCAGGCTCTGGACGCCTGGACCCAACCCCACCTGCCTCCGAGCCCAGCACTCACAGTAGCCCCAGCCCCGGGCTCCGGAGACCGCGGCGAGCAGAATGCAGAAGAGCCGGAGACGCATCATGCAAGGCGGACGGTCCCCGCGGCCGCCTCGCTGTGCCGGGCTCCGGCTAGGGCTCCAGTTGTGGCTCGGGCTCCCAGCTCTCCTCCTGGGGTTTTCAGCAGACCGCCGTCTCTCCTCCTTACCCACCCCTCCCTTTCCTCTCTCCCTTCTCCCCCAACCCTACTGTCTTCGCGCTCTCTCTCTCTCTCTCTCCCCCTCTCTCTTCCCCCCCACCCCCGTCGTTCCTGGTGCTCCGCTCTTCTCGCTCTCTCTCCTCTCCTTTCCACCCTCTCTCCTCTCACCTCCCCCCTTCCCAGCCTCTCTCTCCCGGCACGCGCCGTTTTCCCGGACCCCGCGCAAGCGCGCGCCTCAGCCCTGCTGCGAAAGGGCGGGGGGAGAGAGCCTCCAGCGGCCGGGAAATACCCCGAGTAACCCGAGGCCCGGAGGGACTGGGGCCGCAGGGGTGAGGGAAGGGAGACAAGGGCCAGAAGGGTCCTGAAAAATCCAAGAAAAGGGAGGAGAGGAGGGGGGTGCCCCGAGATGGGATGTAGGGTAAATAAAAGAATCTAACATTTTCTGAAGGCAAATTATGCCCCAGGTGTGGTGCTGGGTATTCTCTTAACACTGAATTCAGTATTTTTACCTTACTCCACTTTGCAGATGAAAAACCTGAGGCTCAGAGAGGTCAAAAAACTTACTCAAGACCATACAGCAAATGATGATATTCTAAAACCCACTCTTTTCCCACTGGCAGGGTAAAGAGAAATTCTTTTAGGGCAGATGGAATGGGAAAATGAGCCCCACAGACCCTAATCCCCACCTCTCTCAACCCCTCTCCCCGCCCCTTCCTTCCTGTCCCACTAGTTGTTTAACTTCTACCCCCTGCGGCTATACCTCAGAAACCTGTGTAGCCAGAGATGGGGACTGAGCCCACAGAGCAGGTGGGAATGGGGGCAGGGAGGGGGAGAAGGGTTACAGAGAGGGAGGGGAAGGGGAAAGGATGGGATTCCCCACCTGGTAACAGGCCTCTGCCATCCTATGACCTAATGCAGGATTCCTGGAGCTATCTCAGACTAGGGTCCTCCAGATAGATGGGGCTGGTGGTGGGAGGCTGGGTTGTGGGCCAGGGACTGGGGCTGAGGGGAAGGGTGAATTGAACCTAGAAGTCCAAGGTCCCAACTGAGCTCAGAAAACCTGAGCCCCAACCCTTGAGACCCCCCTTGGCATGAGTGGTTCAGTGCGTCTTTACTGGAGGTAGGAGGTGGGGAGGAGGGGAAGAGAAAGGAGACAAACAGAAACCCACTCCTGACCAAGCTTGGAACCCAGGACCCAGGTCTGAGGCAAAGCCTGCATATGGCTGTCCTTCCAGGTTAGGGTGCTGCAAAGGGAACTGAAGCTCTAACATTTATTAATAATACCAACACTTGGCCTTTGGAGAGCACATGAGCCATATCCATTATCTTCCATATTGCAAACAATCATCAGGCAAACCTTGCCAGGTGGGCTGGTCAGGACGTCTAATCTCAACATTATATATTAGGTAACTGAGGTATAGAAAGAGCAAGTGGCTTGCTCAAGGTCACCCAGGAAGCTAGAAGTGGAGGCAGGAGGGATGCAAGGGAAGCCAAGGTCAGCTGAGGCTGTGCTAGGAAGAGTGTAGAAGAGTTTGTCTATTATACATGGTCACACAGGAGCTCCCAGCCTGGAAGGCATGTGTGGGAAGGGGAGGTGTGTGGGAAGATGTCTCATAAGGTCCCTCCTCTTATTTTGACATTCCCAGGTTTCCTGGGGCCCCTACTCTGGGGATGATGAGGAGGCATACTCAGCTGAGCCGCTGCCAGAGCTCTGCTACAAGGCGGATGTCCAGGCCTTCAGTCGGGCCTTCCAACCCAGTGTCTCCCTGACCGTGGCTGCGCTGGGCCTGGCCGGCAATGGCCTAGTCCTGGCCACCCACCTGGCGGCCCGACGTGCAGCACGCTCCCCCACCTCCGCCCACCTGCTCCAGCTGGCCCTAGCCGACCTCCTGCTAGCACTGACCCTGCCCTTTGCGGCAGCAGGAGCTCTTCAGGGCTGGAGTCTGGGAAGTGCCACCTGCCGCGCCATCTCCAGCCTCTACTCGGCCTCCTTCCACGCCGGCTTCCTCTTTCTGGCCTGTATCAGCGCTGACCGCTACCTGGCTATCGCTCGAGCGCTCCCGGGCCGCCCGCGGCCCTCCACGCGCGGCCGCGCGCACTTGGTCTCAGTCATAGTGTGGCTGCTGTCACTGCTCCTGGCGCTGCCTGCGCTCCTCTTCAGCCGGGACGGGCAGCGGGAAGGCCAGCGACGCTGTCGCCTCGTCTTCCCTGAGGGCCTCACGCAGACGGTGAAGGGGGCGAGCGCTGTGGCGCAGGTGGTCCTGGGCTTCGCGCTGCCGCTGGGCGTCATGGCAGCCTGCTACGCGCTCTTGGGCCGCACGCTGTTGGCCGCCAGGGGGCCCGAGCGCAGGCGTGCGCTCCGCGTCGTGGTGGCTCTGGTGGCGGCCTTCGTGGTACTGCAGCTGCCCTACAGCCTCGCCCTGCTGCTGGATACGGCCGATCTACTGGCTGCCCGCGAGCAGAGCTGCCCTGCCAGCAAGCGCAAGGATCTGGCACTGCTGGTGACCAGCGGCTTGGCCCTCGCCCGCTGCGGCCTCAATCCCGTGCTCTACGCCTTTCTGGGCCTGCGCTTCCGCCAGGACCTGCGGAGGCTGCTACGGCGTGGGGGCTGCAGCTCAGGCCCTCACCCCCGCGGCCGCTGCCCGCGTCGGCCCCGCCTTTCTTCCTGCTCAGCTCCCACTGAGACCCACAGTCTCTCCTGGGACAACTAGGGCTGTCAATCTAGAGGAGGGGGCGGGGTGAGGAGACGGTTCCAGGGGGGTAGTGGGAAAAGGGAGTAGGTGGGGAGAAACTGAGAAAGAGGTAGGGACCTAAAGGGATTGCTTCTGTGCCTTGCCACATTAAATTGATAACATGGAAATGAGATGCAACCCAACAACTGTTACTATTTTTGAGTCACCGACTTGGAAGCGATTTGTTGCAGGGCAGAGCCCGGTGGGTGAACCCCCGCCCCCCACCCGGCGCGCTGGCTCTGAGTGGAAGGCGCTGAGGGCCTGGGTGGGGGTGGGGGGCTGCTAAGTCTGCTAAAGCTCTAGCCACTGACACTCCCTCCACCTTCACGCAGTCTCTGGCAACAGAGGTGAGGTGGGAAAGCTGCCAGGCGGGGAGGGGCGGGGGTTCCTCTTGAAATAGTGTAAGGAAGAGCTTTCTAACAACCAGAGCGCTATCCAGTAATGGCTGCCTTAGCAAGTACCGAGTTCCCGGCTTCTGGAATGTTCCAACTGTTGGGGACTCTGTGTATCTTTGCGTGGTGTGGGGGTAGGGGTAGGGCAGGAGATTCCCGTTTTGGGTGGGCGTTTGCATTAGAGTACCATTTTACAATCCTTTTTAAGGTCCTGTGAAGGAAAGAGAAAAAGAAAAAAAGTAATTAAAAAGTTGAGTTTTTCATCTTGGAGAAAAACCAATGGGGGAATTGCACTTTGCAAATTCCCAAAAAGTAGATATCATGGGCGTGGTGGGGGTGGGGGATGCTTGCTGTTCTCCATCTTCTCTGGGGACTGGAACAGAGGAAATGCACTGAGCTGGTGAGAGAGAGGTTAGACATTGGAAAGAACTTCCCTGCAGCCAAGGGCTTGGGATCCAGACGGAGAAGAGAGCATATGGTTGTGGTGTCTCCATTCCTAGGAAATCTCTGCACAGGCCACTCTCATCTGGAGAGAGGGCATGGCCGAGATGGCCTCTAGAGACGGTTACATTGATTCCTGGTCTTTGTTTTACACAGTCACAACGGGCAGAATAGTGTTCACGTGCGACAATTCTCGCAGTTTAATATCCGGTCAGCAAAGCTGTCCCCACCGCTCCAGCCGGGAGTCTAGGGACTAGAAGGTCGGGGCGTGGCCACGAGGTCTCAAGGGAGGTGCTGCCTGACGGCCCCGCCCTGTCCCGCCCCGCCCAGCCCAGCCAGGGCTAGCAGTCCTTCCCAGAGCCTTGGGCGACTGAGACGGAGAGCCACTGCCTCTAGGGGCCAGGATCCAGGGAAGGCCCGCAGACGGCGCCGATCCTCAAGGGTCCCACACGCCAAACACTGGGGGCCGACCTGGAACCCTCCACCAGAGACCGCGGGAATCGCCGCTGAGTCAGCAACGAGCGCGCGCGCCTGCTGTCCCCGCGGCCCCGCCCCGGCCGCCTGGCGTCTGGGTTAACCCCTTGTTATACAGAACCGCAGGATATTGGCCCTGGGAGGCCTCCATTCTATTCGGAGACCACAAAACTCCCTAGAATCCCAAGACACTCTCCCCACCTGCGTTCGGTGAGCTGTGCGCTCTAAATTTGATTTTATTTCCAGCCCAGGTCTGTGCCTTCCCGGAGTCCCTGCCTCAACTAATCCACTTCAAAAAGGAGGTGACTCAGACCGAAGAAATGGGCTCCTTCACCCCAGGGGTGGAGGGCCAGCTCTAGAGCTGTGTCCGGCGCAGGGCTGGACATCCTCTCTGTAGCTAAGGCTCTTTGCTTTCTCAAGGACCCTGAGATGAGACAAGGTTCACAGGGCAGCAGTTGCACTTTCCTCTAGGCCCTGTGCTTTTCCTTCTCCAAAACTCCTTCTCAAGAGGGTTTTTAATTTGTTGGTCGGTGAGCCAAGAGTTAAAACAAGAGCATGAAGGCGGGCTTCCGTGACGTCACTAGCACCCCGTGTCCGACCTCAGAGACTGGGGCGTGGCTAACATAGCACCGTCCTCTCCCTCCCTATTCCCCCGCCTCTCCCCGCTGTCACCAAGCCAGGGGCACATGATGCAACCCGCCGCGATTTCAGCTGTCTGATTGGTGGCCGCTCCCGGCGCCAGGCACAGGGATTGGGCACAGGAGGCTGTGACGAAACCTGGACCCTGCCTTGTAAAGAAGGGAGGAGAGAAAGAGGAGGGAAGGGGGGGCCTCCGGGAGGGAGGGGGCTGGGGAGGCGGGGTCCCAGCTCTGTGCTCGCGCCCCCAGCGCGCCAGTCCGGGGGCTGCAGGGAGCGCAGCGCGCGCGGCCCGGGCCCCGGCCACCGGACGCCCTGCCGGACACGACCCTCCCTGGAGCTTGGACAACTGCCCACCTCGGACACTGCACCGGACACTGCCCTCCACAGGGCTGGACCCTACGACGGACACTACTTCCCAGCTCCGGACATTACTCTCTCCTCTACCCCGGCCCTGGACGCTTTTCCCCCTCCCCCTCTGGGGGCCCAGACACTGAGCCCCCCTCAGACTCTGGCTAGCGTCCCCTTGCACCCCAGCGCCGGACATTGCCTCCGCCTTGTGCCCCTCTTCTTCTTCCTCCTCCCACCTCATCTTTCCCCTGCTCGGGTCGGAGCTGCGCCAGTTTCTCCGACCCCCTGCTGCTTGGCCGCTGCTGCCCGCGCCCCCATCCCCCGGCTCCTCGCCCGGATGCCTCTCCCCGGGGGATTGTGGTGGCTCCTCTGCTGCCGTCGAGGCTTCACTCTTCTGCACCGGGACTACGGGGACGGCGAGCTTAGCGGGGACGGGGAGGAGGACGAGGACGAGGAGACCTTTGAGCTACGGACCCCGAGTCCAGCGGGCGGCGGGAGGGTAAGTCCGGGGGGTTTGGAGCTTCGTCTCATTCCGTCTCCGTGTAACCAGCCCTCACGCCTGATCCCTCTCCAGACTCCAGCCGAACGCCGCGCGCTTGGCGAACTGGGGACGTCGGGGAGGTTTTTACCTGGGGTCCAAAGCCCCTGGGAGCTCAAGGAACGACAGCCCTACTCGGGATGTGCCTGTGGGCCTCGCGCCGCACGCTGGGCGCTGTCCACCTGCTGGGGGCCCTGAGGCAGGGGAGGCGTCACGCGTGGCCCGACCTGGCCTGCCTCTCCCTTCCCTGCCGGGCCCGCGTCCCATCCCGTCTCCTTCCGCCTCTGCCACCGCCGAGGAATGTGGCGAGGCCGGCTGGGCGGCTCGAACGCCTGGGTCCCCTCGGCTTCCAATTCTTGAGCGCTCGGGCCAGATGCGGGAGCTCCTGCTGCAAGGACCTGGTCGAGGGGGAGAAGGCATCCTGGGATTGGGGTCTGTGGTGGGGACCCCACGGAGAGGGAGCTGGGGGCCATGGCTCTTTGAGGACCCCTCGTCATTACCCTGCCACTCAGGACAGAACTCCTGGCCTTCCCTGGTGAGGCTCCTGGAAAATCCCTGAGGGGACGGTGAGGGACACTTGGTTGCCTGGTTTTGTCGAATCTCCCCGTGGAGAAACTGAGGCACGATCGGTGTGGAAGACCTCCATCCCCTAACATCCCCTCCCCCATTCCCCTGCACACAGGCGACCAGACTCCTGTGTGCTGTGGCCCGGGTCAGGCTCCCATCCCCCTCTCGGGGGTCTCCAGCAGGCCGGGTGGCTCCGTGCCCGGGCAGGGCGGGCTGCGCTGCCGCCGCCACTGCCGCCGCCAGGGCTCGGGCCAGCACCTGGCCGAGGCGGAGGGTGGATAAATATAGAGGGGGGGAGGGAGAGAAGCAGGGGACTGCGATTAGGGGAGTTAGTCTAAGAGGGTGGTCAGTACCTGCCCCCATGGTGGTGTGGCTGAGAGCACCGCACAGACCCTCCAGAAAATAGGTGAATGTTCACTTAGGGAAGGTGCAGGACCCAGAAGTCCCCAAGCTTCCAGCCTGGGCAGGGTCGGCTTTGTCAACCAGGCCTTTGCTTCCCTCATGCTCCACCTCCACCCCCCTCCCGGGAGCATGGGGACAGGTGTCCCTGGTCTCCCTCCCCCACCTCCCCCTCGTGGCTCTAGCAGTCTGGGCGCCATATGAGGATGGCACGATTCCCGCCTGGCTGGCCTCTGGTCGGGTTTGTGGCCTCTCTCAGACCCCCGTGTACAGTTGAAGTTGAGGGGGGAGGGGCGGTGGGGGAAGGGCAAAACCCGAACTACACCTGCCTCCAGAGTTTGTGCCATTCGTCAGCCAGGCCTGCCCTTCCTGAGCCCCAGCAATGGGGCAGGGTCTCTGCTCACCCTTGAATCTCAGAGTTGTCTGTGGGAGAACGACAGAAGCTCTTGGAGAGAGTCCTATACCGAAAGAGTTCCTCTTCCCTTCATTTGCCTCTGTGCCCACCACCTGTGCTCCCCTGGCCAAAAAGGCAGAGTGGGTGGAGGGAAAATGAGGAGGAGGGGGTGACTCCGAGCCTGCCAAAGCTAGAAGGGACTTCATTCACCTCTCTGGTTTCAAAGATGGGGAAACTAAGGCTCAGAGAAGAGAGGAGACTTGCCCAAGGTTCCACAGTGAGTGAGTGGTAGGGCTGGTATTAGAACCCAGGTCTCCTGACTCCCTGCCCAGTGCTCTTTCCACCCTACACCACCGCGGATTGTATCTTCAAAGGGTAACGGAGATAAGGTGTGATCCTTGGCTTCTTTGCTCCTGCTATTCTGTAGAGCTTGTTCTATAGAGACCAGAAGGAGGGGTGAGCCCAGCCGCTCCAGCCTTCTTGCCCCAATCACGACCCCACTCCTTGACTCCTTCCTCAATCCCCCCAGCAGCACTGTCCTGGGGGCAGAAGCCACGGACATTTAGGCGTGGAGGGCTCAGATCCTGAGGGCTTCCCTGCCTGTCTCCCCAGGGTCCCTTGGACGTGACGCTGACTCAGCCGGTGAGAAGCGGTCCCGTCTCCGACAGGTGAGCTACTATGGAGACCCCAGCCTGTTCCCGGGACCCCAATCCTCGCCATCTTCCCCCCGCGCGGTTATGCAATACGGGAGAGGCCCTGCACCGGACGCTGTGGTTTGGCCGGGGTCCCGGGGGGCGGTCCGGCCGGGGGCGCGGGGAGAAAGGGGGGGTCTGGGCTATTTCTGGTGCGAGGTCAGAACGGCCCCGCGGTTCCCACAGCCGGGGGGGAAGGGTGCCCAGCTTGGGAGCAGGCACCTCTCGCAGTCTGGGGAGCCCCTACTGAGGAGCCCCCTGGAGGCGGAGAGGAGTCCTGGCAGCCTCGCCCAACCCTCCCTCCCCTCTTGCCCAGGCTGCAGAGCTGGGAGGAGACCTGGAGCCTCATCCCAGAGAAGGGGCTGCCTGAGGACGACCCGGACGTCGTTGTGAAAGGTAGGGACCCCCTCAGTGCGCCCTGGAGGTCCCCAATCCCAACCCTCCAGGGGATAATGTCGCCTCCCGCTGATGCTTCTTCCCTCCCCATCCTCCCACCAGGCTGGCTGTACCGCGAGCCCCGCGGGGGAGGGGCGCGACCCTGGCTGCCCCCGCGCCGGGCCTGGTTCGTGCTCACGCGGGACTCCCTAGACCAGTTCAGCAGCAGCGGGAAGGGGGCGCGGCGTCTTGGGAGTCTGGTACTCACGAGCCTGTGCTCAGTAACCGGCCCAGAGCGCAGGCCCAAGGAGACCGGTGAGACCTCGTGCAGACTCTCCTATCTTCACGGGCAGGGGCCCCTAGCCGACCCTGATCACCCTCCGCGGCCTCTCTTTCCCCCAGGTCTGTGGTCAGTGACTGTGTCTGGCCGGAAGCACAGTGTCCGCCTCTGCTCCCCGCGCCAGGCAGAGGCAGAGCGCTGGGGGGTGGCACTGCGGGAAGTGATCGCCTCCAAGGCCCCGCTGGAGACCCCCACCCAGCTACTGCTCAGGGACATACAGGTGAGAGAGAGGACTCCAGCGAGTGCCAGGAGAGTGGTGGACCCAAAAGCTTTCTGGGCTCATGGGGAGCTCCCTTCTCTATCATGATGACCCTCTCCCTGGCCCCTAGGAAAGTTGTGGGGACCCAGAGGCCGTGGCCCTCATTTACCGGCGGAACCCAATTCTGAGGCACACCAGTGGAGCCTTGTATGCTCCGCTCCTGCCCCTGCCCTATGGAGTCAGCGCCCCAGGTGAGTGGGTGCCCAAGTACCCTGGATGGGATGGGGTGGATCAGAGGTAAGAATCTGAATGCCTTAACTGGCAGGGACATAAGAGTCCTCAAGGAGCCTACCAGGTCCTCACTTTTCAAGGGATGAGGGTGAAACCAGAAACTGGCAGGGGTGGAGAGGGGGGTGGGGAGCCAGCACAGACTAAAGGGCCCCTTTTGACCACCTTCTCTATGGGTCTCATTCTGACCACTGATGTTCCTTCAGGAGTTTTTACACTCCCTCTTCTACTTTTTCATTATACTCTTGGGACCATGTCATATTACCTTTACAACTCGTAGAAAATCCACCACTTTGGGAGAATGTGCTGGCCTCATTCAGCTATACTTCTCCCAGGACTGTCCCAGGTCCTAAAGCTAGAGGATTAAGGGGTGCTCGGAGAACCTTGGTTTTCCGACTCCTAATGCAGACTGCTTTCTGGCCCAAGGTGATGGCCCCCAGTACCCAGTTACAGAATCTGGGGATTGAACCTGTGTCCCTTAGTCTATCCCTCTACCTTACTAATTCCAAGTCCAGGCTTAATGGGATGCAGATGGGAGGACTCCTGGGGGGCAAGGGTTGAGAGTTTGGCTCTGTGGGACCATTGCTTTCCCTTCACTCTTCCTGTCATTCGTACCTCCCCTCCTTGCCACCCCCTGTCCCCTTATACTCTCTCTGACCTTCCCCTGGTTCATGCCTTCCTCCCAGGGCGCAGCTCTGTGTCCCCTCTCCAAACCATCCCTCCGCCCCTACCCTCCCACAGGTCCAGGCTATGCACCCTTGCGTGAGGAGGCGGTGCGGCTGTTCCTGGCACTGCAGGCGCTGGAGGGGGCGCGGCGCCCCGGGCCCTTGATGCAGGGTGTGCTCCAAACCTGCCGAGACCTGCCCGCACTCCGAGACGAACTCTTCCTGCAGCTGGCTAAGCAGACCTCGGGCCCTGCGGGGCCCCCGGGGCTCCCGGCTACCCAAGACCCTGCAGCCCTGCGGTATTGGCAGCTCCTCACCTGCATGAGCTGCACCTTCCGGCCTGGGAGAACTGTGCGGGGACATCTCCTGGGGCATTTGGAGAGGTGAGAAGGGAGGGGCAGGGGTAAGGCCAAGGCAAGGGAGCTACAGGGCTGTGAGAGAATGACAGGCCTTTGCAAAAAGTTTGGTAGATGAAGAACCCAGATCCAGAGAAGGGAAGGTACTTGCCCAAGGTCGGGGCTGCTGGTACTATATATAGTGCCTTTGTGGGAAATACAAGAACATATCCCACTTGTAAGCAGATAAATTACAATAAGACCCCCCTTTGGGCAGAGGAATAATTAAAAGGCTGCTTTTGCTCAGGCTGATGTAGGCCAGCGCCTGGGCTTAGGAAGGCATAGTAAAGTGGCTGGATTTCCGACTTCATCCTGAAGGACGATCCGGGAGGTTTTTGGAAGAGGACTGGGGCAGTTGGGAGAGAGCTTCCAGGGGACTTAAAAGGTAATTCAGCTCCATCCGAAGTACAGGGGAAGGATTTAGAAGAGCCTTCAGGGAACTAGAGTTGGTAGGGGAGGAAATCCATGAGATAAACTATAATAGAAGGTGAGAGGGAGGGAGAGAGGGAAAGCCCTTGGAGCACTGATGCCAGGGTTCCTCCTAACCCAGGACTGAGCAGGCACTCCCGGACTCGGAACTGGCGGAGTATGCGCGCTTCATTCGGAAAGCTCTGGGCCGGACTCGAGGCCGAGAGCTGGTGCCCTCGCTGGCAGAGATTTCTGCACTGAGCCGACGACAGGAGCTGTTGTGCACCGTGTACTGTCCGGGGGCTGGTGCCTGCCCCGTGGCCATCGACTCCCACACTACAGCGGGGGAGGTGAGGCCACAGAAAGGCCCACAGCACCCCCAAACCCCCCTTCCAGCTTCTCGTGCCGGGCTTTCCCGGTTCCTGGGCCCTAGGTTTGCCCAGAGTCTTAGATTATTTCCGTAAGGGAGGGAGTGGTGGTGACAGGACTAAGAGACCCAAGTGGATCAGCCCATCCCAGAATCCTGCCAATACCCCTGGGTGGTCTGACTTTCCTCTCTCCCTTCCCCTCTTCTAGGTGGCTCGAGAGCTGGTGGGACGGCTGGGCTTGGCCCGGAGCCGCAATGCTTTCGCCCTGTACGAGCAGCGAGGGGTCCAGGAGCGAGCCCTGGCTGGGGGTACCCTCGTAGCTGACGTGCTCACCAGGTTTGAGAAGTAAATGTCCAGCCCCAGACCTGCTCTCTGTTAACTCACCTACTTCTCAGCTTCGGTCAATCACTAAGAAACGTTTATCGAGCACTTGCCACTTGGTGTGTCCAGTGATGTTCTCTCGTTTCCAGACGGATCTCTGCCCGCGGGCGGTTTGCAGTCTGCATTCCGGGGTCACCTCGCAAACACACGGCCCCGCCCCTATCCCAAACTGCCGGCACCCTGGCGGCCCTGCTTCTCCAGCGCATCGCGCCCTTTTCTCTTCTGCAGTTTGGCTGCGGAGGAAGCCGGGCTTGAGGACTCCCAGGGCTCTGGGTGGAGACTGTGTCTGCGTCTTCACGGACCTCTGCACCCTGAGGGGCTGTCCCCAGACGGTCACGAACTGCCTTTCCTCTTTGAGCAGGTGAGGTGCCTTTCCTCTTGAGCAGCGTTCACGCCTCCAAACAGACCCCCAAGCCTGAACCCCTCCTTTTCTGGGCCATCTCGTTTAATCATTAGGCAACCCCGCCAGAGACCTCCTCACGTTCCCTGCCCCGAGGTGGTTTCGCTGGTGCACAGCCGCGGCTCGCGCACTGACAGCCGGTGCTTCCCCTGCAGGCTCACGCTCTGCTGCTGCGGGGCCAGCCGCCTCCGCCCGACGACACGCTGCGCGCCCTGGCGGCGCTGCGCCTGCAGAGCCTGCACCGGGACTTCTCCCCGCGGGTGCCCCTGCCTCGCCTGGACCGCCTGCTGCCGCCCCCCACCCCGCCCCGCGAAGAACCGCCACGCCCGGCCCCCAGGCCGCCCCGCTCCGCCGCCCTGCTGGCCGGGGCACTCTGGAGCCCGGGCCTGGCCAAGAGGCGGGCGGAGCCAGCCCGGCGCGGCGGGGCCGGCCGCACCGCGGGAAGCGCGGCCCGCGACGGAGGAGGCGGCGCCGGCACGGCGGCTGCTGTGCTGGGCGGCTGGAAACGGCTACGGGGCATGGGCCGAGCTGAGGCCATGGCTGCCTACCTGGCCCTGGCGGCGCAGTGTCCGGGGTTCGGCGCTGCTCGGTATGACGTTCTGGAGCTGAGCACGGTGAGGGGGAGAAGGGAGAAGGGGACTCTGGCGGCCCAAGCCCCACACCTTTGCCCCAGAGGCACAGGCCCCCACTGTGAGTCACTTCATTCCCTACATCCAGAACAGACGCCCATCTCAAACCCCAGGAGTCGCCAATCCTTGGCCCTTCACATCCCTGGAGCCATAGCCACCTCCACATGTGCTGTGACTCATGGGGGGGGGCCATCTTGCCCTACCAAAAATAATGCTGCAGGGTCTCCTCCTTCCACCCTGACTCTGCCTATCTCTCTGCAGGAGCCTGGTGGGGGTGCTCCTCAGAAGCTATGCCTGGGCCTGGGAGCCAAGGCCATGTCCCTCTCCCGGCCAGGTGAGACAGAGCCCATCCACAGCGTCAGCTATGGCCATGTGGCCGCCTGCCAGCTAATGGGCCCCCACACACTGGCACTGAGGGTGGGAGAGAGCCAGCTCCTCCTGCAGAGTCCCCAGGTGAGTGGGAAGAGGGGCTGTGGAAGGAGGAGGGAAGGGAAGGAATGACATAAAACATTTGTTGAACACCAAGCATGGGCCAGGTACAGCTCTAGGCACTGGGAATCCAGCAGTGATCAAAGATAAGCTCAAGGAGCTTACGTTAGAGTGGGGGAGTCAGACAATAAACAAGGAATCAAAGGCTACAAAAAAAAAGTTACAGGAAATGACCAGAGGGGCCATAGCATTAGGTAGTCAGGGAAGGAGTCTCAAAGAGGGTGAAATTTAAAGTAGCCATAGGAAGATCTGGGGGAAGAGCATTCCAGGTTAGAGGGAATTGCAATGCATAGGCCCTGAGAGTGAACTTGGCATGTTAGAGGAGCAGGAAGAAGCACATAGGGAATGAGGGAGAGGGCGCTGATGAGGAAGGAAAGGTTGCAGGGGCCAGAGCACACAGGACCCTGGTAGGGAAGTTGGAGCCCTAGAGCCTGGATGGAGGATGAGAAAAAGAGAACCCAATGGCCCATGTTGCACACTGACCTCTGTCCTCTCTTAGGTGGAAGAGATCGTGCAGCTGGTGAATGCCTACTTGGCCAACCCCTCCCCCGAGAGGCCCTGCAGCAGCCCTTCTCCTCCATGCCAAGACCTGTCAGACACCTCCCCTCCCAGCCAGCACCCGGGCCTGGACGAGCCCCAGGGACAGTCTGGCTGCTTGGGGCAGCTGCAGGACTGAGCCTGCCAAGAGGTCACGACTTCCCTCCTGCCTCCAGCCTGGGCCAGGACTGCTCTGAGATTTGAGGGAAACATGGACCCTTTTGGCCCTGCAGGGACAGGGCACATGCCACACCCAAGGGCTGCAATGGGTGTGGACAATTTTCTAGTTTGTTTCTTAATTTATTTGTAGAAGAGAAGCAAAAAAAGTCCTTATTTACACAAACCCTTCCTGTGTGAGTGTTGTCAGTGGGACAAGTTGGAGCCCCATGGTTCCAAGCTCCGCCCCTGGGGGGACGCCCACACTCTGGGCTTTTACCAGCCACTGAGGGGAGTCTGGACACCACAGAGCTCCACCCTCCTTGACCTCCTGCATTTAACCTGCTTCTGGCCAGTATGCCGCCACAGGGTTGTGGGTAGAGCCAGCAAGAAGGCAGTATTGGAAGCTGGCAATTACTCACCCTCCCTTCTCCATTGAGTGGTGTAGGGGTAGCCTCCTGGCATCCCTGAGGCTGGAGGGCAGTGAGTCATCAGAACTGGCACTGCCCAGTTCTTACCCTGATGCCAGCTCTGGACCCTGGTTGGGTCCATCATTGGTGTGCCTTCTGCTTTGGGCCTACAACAGAGAGAAACTTGGGGCGGATAACAGACCCAAGAATTTCTCTGGCACAGAAAAAGAACTCAGGATGGGTTCAGCCGTACTCTGAGTCTGATTCCTCAACAATTCTCTTGATTACCTGGACTCTCATGGCCTGGGCACTGGAACTAGTTCCGCATTCCCAGCTTCATGAGTCAGAATGCCGGTAGGAACTACTTGGCAGCTTCTCCTCCGCTCCTGGTAGGTAGCTGGGCAACTATTGGCCCCATTGGGGCTGCCGTTAGGCACCGAGGAGACGCCAGACCTAGGAGAAACCTCGAGTAATTTTGAGAGAAGGGCTGACTCTAACAAAACAGCCCAGTTTGAGGTGAGGGATGCCAATGGAAACAGTGGACACACTAAGACCTGGACTAAGTGGTAAGAAGTTAGAGGATGTGAAGGCCACCTTACTGTCACATGTCTAGAAACTGGAGATGCCTTCACCATCCCTCATATTCACAGATCAAGCCCTGACTATACTGACAATCAAGCTTTATTACTTTATTGCAAGTATATTAATGGTTAGGGCATGGAAGGGAGGAAGCAGAACCAGCTCATGGGCTGGAGATAAACCAAGAGACGTTGTCAATAAGGTGAAGCTGGGTCAGAGTAACCAGGCATGATGAAGGCTGTGCCTCCTGTCCAGGGGGAGTCGTGAAGAGGAAGTCACTGCTCCTGGGTGCCCCAGGAGATGTAGTCTGGCTGTGTGGCAGCATGGTACTCATCGATGAGCTCCTGAACAACCTCCCTGGACCTGTCCATCTCATCAAAATTGTCCTTGAACATGTCCTCCTTGCGGAACTGCTCCAGGAAGGCATCCCGCTTCCGCAGCTTATCGAACTGCTGGCAGGAACTTTCAAAGAGCTGAAAGAGAGGAACACCTCCAAAATGGGAGCCAGTGTAGGACAGGGGTTAGGAATGGACTAGGGGAAGAAGATGAAGGTGGCTAGTCCAACAGAGTGGCCAAAGACGACTAGATGACTAGACTCACCGAGGAGATGCTAGTGTGGTTGGCCATCATGAGCCCGCTGACACGGTGGGCTGAGGGAAGGTAGGGAGACTTCCTTGACAGGGCCACCTGGATGCTGGCTGGGCCCCAGGGGATGAAGTTGGCCAACTTCCGTTCCCGGATCCTCTGCAGGCTTTTGTGGACCTGGGGTGGGCACAGGGGCAGTGAAGGTAGCCTCTCCTCTACCCCAGTGGGTACTTAGGGTAGAACAAAGGGGTCTCGCCTACCTGGGTGGGGTCCACCTCTCCCTGGATGATGTTGAGGATGGCAATATAGCAGTGGTTGGTCTGGCGGTCCCGGCCTGTGGACACCATCACATTCTTGGGCTGCAGCAGCCGCCTCATGACATCCAGGACCGTGGTCTTCCTCACGCTGGCCACCTGATGGGACAGTGGGTCACAGGGACCAGGCCAGCACTCAGGACACAGTCCAGAGATGCATGGACAGACAACAGTAGTCAACACGTCCCCCAGCAGACCCAGGGCAGAATGGTCTCTGTGGCAGGAGCCAAAGGCAGAGGGAAGATGGAGAGCGAGTCAGCAAGGAAGTGGCCTGCTCTGGGCCAGTGCCTGAGCCTCTGGGGGCTGCAAAGGGCAGTTTCTGGGGCAGCGGGGAGAAGAGAAAGGGTGGGTCAGGGCCTGCTGGGCCCAGGGCCAGCCCAGCCTGGGACAGTGAGGGCTGCTCTTACTGACTGGTCTGTGGTGAGGGGGGTGTAGCCGGTCATAAGGAAGTGGAGCCGTGGGGTGGGAATGAGCGAGGCGATGAGGCCGATGAGGTCGTTGTTCATGTAGCCGGGGTAGCGCAGGGTGGTGGTACTCGCCGACATGATGGTGGACACCTGGGGACAGGGGTGTCGTGGGCCTCGGCCTGGGCGGGACCTCCCTTCCCCAGATGGTCCTCCAGCAAGGAGGACTTCCAGTCCAAAGGAGTCCAGGAGTGGGGGCTCACCAGCTGGTTGATCTGGGAGAAGGATGGGTTCTGGATGTGTAGGCGGTCTGTGGCGATCCGGTTCAGGGCCGTGTTGTCCAGCACCACCTGTGGGGACAGAAAAGAGTCACAGCACCTTCTTGCGGAGAAAGGAGGCACAGGAATAAGATATTGGTTTAGTCCCTGCTGAACTCCAAAACCAGGAAGTAGGTTTGTTAATTTAAAAGGAAAGTACAAAAAAAAAAAAGTAAAAAAAATAAATAAATAAAAGGAAAGTACCGTTTCTGGGGCATCACGAGACACTTTTGGACCATGCAGGGCAGAAAGGAAATATGTGAGTAACCCCCACATGCTACACACTGTGCCTGGCTCTGCAGAGACCACAGAGAGGTCTTTCTCCTCCTTAGGCCTACAGTCTAGTGGAAGGAGGCAGGCATTAAATATAAAACAACAGAAAACTATAGTTAACTACCTGAAATATGCACAAAGGAATCTGACCTTGACTGAGTAGTCACGGAAGGTTTTGCCAAGAAAGGGACCCTTCAACTGAGAGTTTAAGCATCAATAGGTATTAAGTCGGCAAAGTGGGGGTACACGGTGGTGGTGGGGGTATATCCACTTTTTGAGAGTCTTGCTGCCTAAAAGGACTATGAGCAACTTGGAGGTCAGGACCTTATTTCCTAATTTGGCTGACAGGTATGGCTTTGTTGGTCCTCTGTTCTCTGTGTGGGCAGGTGCTTGGGAAGTGCAGGGTATATGTGATTCACTGGCTTGGGGAGACAGACCAAAGCTCCCAACTCTCTCTTCCTTTGCTCACCACACAGTCTGCGTTCTGGGTCAGCCTCTTGAGTGTGAGGAGAGAGTTGTAGGGCTGGACCACCACGTCGCTCATCTCATCCTGGTAGGGAAACACTGAGTACGTCTGCACCAGCTTCTTGGGGTACCTGAGGGTGAGAAAGAGGGAAAAGGGGAGATTGGCATAGTCAATTGGAAGGACCCCCATCACTGCCCATCTCTGTCTTCTCTAAGGACAACAGGGACAGACCCTTTCCAAGTGCCACCAAGCTCTTGTACAAAAGGGGTGAGGGCAGAACTGAGTCTTCAGAGCCAAACAAGATAAGGCTCAAGCAGCAAACTCTGTAGATACCTTCCTCTCCCTAGGTAAACCCTACGACTCAAAAGGGATAGTGGCAGACTTTCCAGCTCAAGAGAAAAAAGTGACAAAAAGGCAAGCCATAATACAGAGAATCAGGGTTAATGCCCACTCCCCTAAAACAGGCTTACCTGTCATTCAGTCGCTCTAGGAGGTAGGAGCCCAGGCCAGAACCCGTCCCCCCAGCAATGGAGTGACACAGCACAAAACCCTGTATAGGAATAACAAACTCAGTTTCCCCTGCTGTACTCTCACAACATGCTTCTGACACCAGATATGTGGTGGTTTTACCTCACATATCAAGTAAGCAATCAATTCTGCAGTAGACACCAGCTGGGTGTCCACTAATTCAGTTCAATTCTGCACTATCTACAGACCATCTCTGACTTATGATGTTTCAATGTAATGATTTTTTGAGTTTCTGATGGATTTATTGGGATGTAACCCAATGCATTTCAACTTACGATATTTTCAATTTATGATGGGTTTATATCCGGATAAACCCAGCATAAGTTGAGGATCATCTGTACCTGGAGATAGCATCAGAACCCACAGGTTGAGGGCTCAGTCCTACAAGACTGTCCCCCATTTCAAATGCCAATCATAAGCTCCAGGTTGTTTTACCTGTGCCTCTGACCAACAGGCTATAAATTGGGGTTCCCAGGACCTTCTTGGGTTCAATTAATTTGCTAGAGTGGCTCACAGAACTCAGGGAAACACTTACATTTACTGGTTTATTATAATATAAAGGATATTTTAAAGGATATATTATAAATTAACAACCAGATGAAGAGAAAGTTCCTAGATAGCCACTGGTCTGGAAGGATCCCCAGCACAGGTGCTTCTGTCCCTTGGAGTTGGGGTATGCCACCCTCCCAGCAAGTGGATGTGTTCTTTTCCCCTTCCTGGAAGACCCTGAACTCAGTCCTTTTGGATTTTTACAGAGGCTTCATTACATAGGCACGATTGATTAAATCATTGTACATTAGTGATCAACTCAATCTTTTTTTTTTTTCCGAGATGGGGTCTTGCTCTGTTGCCCAGGCTAGAGTGCAGTGGCATCATCATAGCTCACTGCAGCCTCCAACTCCTGGCCTCAAGCCAGGCCTCCCACCTCAGCCTCCCAAAGTGCTAGGCTTACAGGTGTGAGTCACTGCACCAGGCCACAGTCTTCAGCCCCTCGCCTCTCCCTAGAAGTGGGGGGGTAGGGCTGTAAACACCAACCCTAAGAGCATCAATTTGGTTTCCCTGGCAACCAGCTCCCATCCAGTGGCTATCTAGGAACTTTTGGAAAATCACCTGATTAACATAAGCTCAGGTTTGGTTGAAAGGGGCTTGGTATAAATAACAAAAGCCTGTTTATCTCTTTGGAGCTGTTCTGGAGCTGTTCCAGAAACCAAGGACAAGAGGTCAAATATTTTAACAAAAGATACTCTTATTGCTCTAGTCACTTAGGAAATTACAAGGGTTATAGGAACTGCAAGCCTGGAACTGTGGAAGAAAACCAAAAAATATATATCACAATATCGCAGCCAGCATGGGGAGAGATGGAGAGGCAATCTCCAGGGGTCTGGGGGAGAGGCTTTGTTCCTCTCATTCCCCACTCCCAACACACCAGTGTCTCAAGGCTTCCTCTTATATATCCAGGCTGAGGCTTCTTGGGAAGGTTCAGAGCCAGAGAAGAAGCTGACTCATGCCTAAGGAGCTGATGCCATCCAGATTATGACTTGCCCTTGCGAACAAGGACTGTGTCTTATTTACCTCAATATCCCACATATAATGCTCAATAAATGGGTTTTGAATTGACTTGCCCCCATTCATAGGCCACCTCCTGACCTTTCCCCAGAACTCTTCAGCCTTCCCCCACTCACTGCCCCCCACCCCTCCAGCAGAACCTCACCTCTAGACTGTCACTGCCATCTGCTTCTCTGTCTATGATGTCAAAGATGTCTTCGTGGATTTTCTCACCCTGGATAGAGCCATGGAAAGGGAAGATCAGTCTGAAAGTTCCGGAGAGCATCTTTTATCAACATCAAGAACTCTATCTACTCTGGGACATTATTGCGACCCTGAAGCAGAGCCTTGGCTGTAGCCCTCAAACCATAAATGCTACTTTTGCAAATGATTTGCACAAATTTGCATAAACCTCTCCCTGGCTTTCCCTCTCTTTAGAGTATCCCTTTGTCTCTTATTTACTGCCAATCTGGTCTGTTCAAATTCCTAGGTTGCTTAAGCTTGCCCTGCCCCAGGGTGGGAACATTAAGGGTTTCTGGGATGGTCGCCTGGACACCTGGGAGAATCCGCTGGCCCAGTTGTTGCCAGCTCCTCCTCCATGCTCCGATAGGTAGATGTTCTCTGGGTTGTAGAGTTTGGCATAGGGGGAGTTGAGGATGGAGTGGATCACCCGGGGCTCCAGGTCCAGCAGCACAGCCCGGGGGATGTAGTGCTCATCATCTGCCTGTCAAGGGAAGTCCAGGAGAGGGCCCAATCAGCTAGGCCAGGCCAAGTCCTAAGTCCTCCCAACTCTGGCTCCTTCTGGTCCTCCCTCCTCAAGCCAGCCACCTGGCCCCTCTGCCCAGCAGGTTTCCCAGTACCAGGCCCTCCCTTCCCTTCAGGGCCCTGGGCCACTGCCTGCCCTGGCCAAATCGCTGGGGGCACCTGGTAGAAAAAGACGTCCTTGCGGTCAGTGCCCTCGGTGGCGAACTCCTCCACGATGCCCTCAGGGCTGATACCATGCTCGGCGCACAGTTGTTTCCAGAACTCGAACCCAACTGGGGGAGGGGGGAAGATGCCTGGGTGTGCTAGAGCCCTAATGCCTGAGGAGCCCAGTTTTAGGCTCAGAGGCTGTCACAATCAGAGGGTGGACCTAAGACGCCTGGGTCTGGGAGCTGTCACAAGGGCTGTCTCCAAGGGCTGGAGGCGCAGCTCTTGGTCTGAGTCATCATACGCAGTAGGGCAGGAGGTTCATGGAAGGGAAAAGGGACTGGTGGATGCCAGGCACTTGGGTGGGACCCGAAGGGGCAGAACCAGAGACTGGCGGGGCCCGGCGCTCGCTTGCTCACTCTGGTTGCCGCACTGGCCCAGCTGCAGGGTGATGATCTCCCGGGGCATCGCTGTTCAGACGTGGGCGCGCCAGCCCCGGCCGGCGGGAGTCACCGCCGAGACGAACGCCTGGCAGCCGGGCGCGCATTACGTGGAGAGCGCGCGCTCTCTCCGTCTCTTGACGCGGGCGCTCGGTCTGCGCGTGTGCAGTTCGGGCCGCTCCTTGGCTGCAGGGCCACGGAGCCTAACCTGGGCATCATTTTATCCCTAAGCAGTCGCAGCTGGAATTCAGCTCAGGCGCAGAGTGAGACCACGCCCTCTTCTGCCCACCACTCCGCGCCTGCGCGGTGAGATATAAGGGGGCCCGCGGGGTCGCAACCTGGATGCGAGGGGCGGCCAGGTCGATGTGATGATCCAGGTGTATGGAGTCACCTACTTATATAGGTAGGTGAGCGACTCTGCCGGCTCTGCTAGGTCCAGGGGATGGATTCAAGCCAACTGCTCTTAAATTTTTATTCTTTTTCTTGTGTTACAATACATATATATATAATTTATCATTTTAACCATTTGTGAGTATCACATACAGTTCTTTTTTTTCTTTCCTTTTCTTTTTATTTTTCCCAAAGTGCGAGAGTATCACACACAGTTCTACGGCATTAAGTATATTCACATTGTTCTGTAACCAACCATCACCACTATCCATCTGCAGAACTTTTTCATCTTCCCAAACTGAAACTCTATACCAATTAAACAGTAGCTTCCCATTGTCTCCTCCCCACCAGCCCCTGGCAATCACCATTCTACTTTCTGTCTCTATGAATTTGACTATTCTAGGTACTTCATATAAGTGGAGTCATAAAGTATTTGTCCTTTTGTGTCTGGCTTCTTTCTCTGGCTTCTTTGCTTTGACAGTTCCAATTTCATCCCCACCAACACTTGGTACTTCTGTTTTTTTGATAGTAGCCATTCTAATGGGTGTGAAGTGGTAGCTCATTGTGATTTCTATTTTGCTGTAAATTATGGAAAAAATTAAACATACAAACATGATCTTGTATCTTTACTTTTTTGTGTTTTAAAATTTTATATAAATGGTATCAGAGTGTAATATCCTTTTGCAACCTGTTTTTTTACCCTACGTTAGGTTTTTGTGAATGAGCCATGTTGATACATGCAGATTTATTTCATTCTTTATAACTGCTTTATAGTATTCATTGGATGAATAAAACCAGTTTATTTCTGGACAGGTGCAGTTAGATTGTTCCCAATTATTCCCTACTACCTCAGAGTTGTCCTCTTGTGAACATGAAGGACAATGTCTCTCCAGGGCATGTGCAGCTTCAGTTTTACTAGATTTTGCATATTCTCTCCTAGATGTGCCAATTTACACTCTTAGCAGAATAGTGTTCTCATTTCTCTACACCCACATTCTATACTTGGGGTTACCAGATGTCAATTTTTTTTTTTTTTTTTTTGAGACAGAGTCTCGCTCTGTCACCCCAGGTAGAGTGCAGTGGCGTCATCATAGCTCACTGCAGCCTCCAACTCCTGGGCTCAAGCGATCCTCCTGCCTCAGCCTCCCCAGTAGCTGGGACTACAGGTGCCCGCCACAGACACCCAGCTAATTTTTCTGTTTTTCGTAGAGGCAGGGTCTCACTCTTGCTCAGGCTGGCAGATGTCAAATTTTGTCAATGCCGTAGATGCTGAGTGAAATTTCACGGTTGGAATATCCAGTTATGATCACAAGTGAAGTTAATTCACTTTTCTTGTTACTGTCCTTTTTGGGACTCTTCCTCTGTGAATTGCCTGTTCATATCCTTTGCCCATTTTTCTATTGGGTGGTTTCTCTTAGAGCTCTAAGGTACTATAAAAATTTATTATTCGTTGTATGGGTTGCAAATATCCTCTCAGTCCATGGCTTGTCTTTACGCTTTGCATACGGTGTCTTTTGTACTAGAGAAGATTTTAATTTTAATGTTAAGTTATCCATCTTTTCCTTTATGTTTTGCACATTTTATACTCTGTTAGAGAAACCTCCCCTGTCCCAGCGCCATGCAGCCATCCTTCTATGTTTTCTTCCAAAAACTCTATAATAGTTGTGCTTGTTCCCTGTAGGTCTTTAGTTCATCTGGAATTTATTTGGAGGCCTGCTGTGAGATAGGGATCTATTTTATCTTTTCCATATGGATGGCCAGTTGTCTCCAAACCAATTTGTGAAGAGTCAGTGCAGCCTCCCCCACCCGCCCTGGGGCATTCCAAGCGGCGCTCGGATGTGCGCCGCTCCTGGCCGGTCTTCCGCTCCAGTGGTCTGTCTGTCCCTACCTGGCTGGCTTCCTCTGGGAGCCGCTGCAGAGGCGCTGGCGAAAGCACCACCGCCAAGAGTCATGCTCAGACGAGGTTTTTTGTTTTCTTTTCTCTCTCTCTCCTTTTTATAAAAGGGAACTCGGCCGCTTTCCAGTCCCCGCCGCCCAGAATCCTCCGGGCTTCTTTAGAAGGCTCTGGCTCCCCCGACGCCCGCCCCGTCTCCGCCTTGGCTCAGTTTCCCTCCCCTCACCACACTGGGCCTCCCAGCTCGCTTCCTCCAGCCCTGGCCTGGTCTCCCAAGAAGACCCGGTAGCCTCGCCCTTCCTGGGAGGGTCTGGCTACTTCCTTTGAAGTTTAAGGGTGGGGTCGGAGCATTAGCCTAGAGGCTCCCTTCCCCCGACAGAGCTGCTCCTGGGGGGCTGACTACCTTCAGAGGCTTTGCCGGGACCCTGTCCCAGTCCTGTGCCAGGTGAGGAGAAAAGCTTCAGAGATGAGAGTAAACTTGCTTCCTGCCACGTGTGAGCTTGGGAGAGCTCAATTTACTTCCTTTAAAATAATAAGCTGCAAGCAGTTGATGAACACTTGGGAAACAGGAAAGTTAAATTTCACCTTTTCTTGTGATTAATAACAATGACTTACTCCAACTTATAGTCTCCCTGAAATGGGAAAACTTCCTTCAAATCCCAGTGTGCAGGCGAGCAGGTTAGAAAGTGTGAATCTGTCTGAGCTGGAGAAGTTGCAATGCAAGTTACCTCTGGGAAGCCATCTCTGACAAGCTGGAAGCTCTTCTCTTCCTAGTCTTGTAGAAATGGGTTGGAAACTGAAATGCTTATGTACATTAGCAGAGCTGACCACAGATCTCCCGGTTATTAGTAGGCTATGCTTTCCATCTCTGCTGAGAACTGACCAGTTGATACTGGTTAAATGAGATGAGGCATGAACGCTTAGCACAGTGCCTGACTCCGAGTAAGTACCCAGCAAAACATTAGCCACTGTTAATATCACTAGATGGAATCAAAACTGAAGTATAGCTTGACTGCTGTGACAAAGGAAAGACCTTATTTAGATTAAAAGCCAAATGAATGCTTGCTTTAAATATATTTTTTTTAAAACCTAAGTACTTATCCTATAGATTGTCAATGTTAGATCTAACTTCTACTGAGGTTGAGCAGAAGGCCCAGGTTCATGGTCCTTCTAATGGCTTTCAGATCCAGGGTCTCAAGGTCATTTACCCATGGCTTGACTGTTGAGTGTTGACCTTAATTTGGTTGGCCCTAACTTCTCTGATCTAGGTTATGATAATGTAGTGGGATGTGGGTTTCCTTGGTCTAAGGCCTTGGTCTGCCTGTGATAATGAATGTAGTATTTGTAAACTAACACGTTTGTTAAATGTCCAGAGCCTTTATTGGACATCCCAGGTTGAATAAAACATATTTTTGGATGCCCCTTCATTTCTGTCCTTTCCTGAATGCTTGGCCTGCAGTATATCAGGAGCACAGGTGTCCTGTGGAGGGGAGGAGGGTGTATCAGGAGCACAGGTGTCCTGTGGAGGGGAGGAGGGTGTATCAGGAGCACAGGTGTCCTGTGGAGGGGAGGAGTAGAGGTGGAGGGGAGTGAGGCTGTGTCAGAGATTGGGAGGAGGAGCAGTGTGCATATCATGCAAAAGCAGCTAATTAGAGCTGCTTCTAGTCATGAGACTGGGATCCTATGACCCCAGGGAGTTTAACTTTTCAAAATAAAACTTAAAACAAGGAAGACAAAGAGCAGAAGCTCTTTATGTGAAAGGAGTCATACTAAATTAGTATTTTAGTTGTGAAATAGAACAAAACATGGCTAGGTGTGGTGGCTCATACCTATAATCCCAGTACTGTGGGAGGCTGAGGTGGGAGACCAGCTTGGGCAACATAGCAAGACCCTGTCTCTACCAAAAAAAAAAAAAAATTAGCTGGGCCTGGTGGCACATACCTGTAGTCCTATACTCTGAGGCTGGAGCATCGCTTGAGCCCAGGTGTTTGAGATTGCAGTGAGTTATGATGATGCCACTGCACTCTAACCTGGGTGACAGAGGGAGACCCTGTTTCAAATAAAAAGAACAAAACAAGCTATTTTTGTATTGTTTTCTCCTGGGAGAAAGGAATAGGGGAAAGGAAATAAGCCCAAGAGTAATCCTGTTTGTGAATCATTTGCTCATTCATTTATTCTTTTATTATACACCTATACTATACTGGGTGCACTGTTTTGAGCTGGGGAAATAGAGATAACAGACCAAAGTCTCATGGTTTTGTGGAGGAGATAAACATGCTGACAGGTTAGCAATGAGTACAGAATAGGGGGCTTAATTTGGGGAGAGGGGTGCAGGGAGAAGCCAAAGAATTAGAAGACTTTTTGGAGGAAGTGGCATCTGGCCCAAGTCTGGAAGGTCTGGTAGGAATTGGCCAGGTGGACACAATGGAGGGAGATGCCAATCAATAACAAGAAAACACTCAGAAAAAAAATGGTTAAAGAGAATAAACAGGTCATTATAAAAAAAAATACAAAAAGATGCTCAATCTCACCAGTAGTCAGAAAAATACAAATTTAAGGCAAAAATTAGATGAGCACAAATTTAAAAGATTGATAATATGTAGCATTGATGAGGATTCTGAGGAATGGGTGCTTTCATTCACTATGTTTATGTACTATTAGTGGTAGTATAAATGGATACATTATTGAGGGGAAACTGGCAGTTCTCTTGATGTGTGAAATGCATATAACCTTGGACACAGCAATTCCACTTTGAGGACTCTATCCTACATAAATGCTAGGACATGTGTACCAAGATATATGTACAGGGATGTTTGCTGCGGCATTGTTTAGAAAGGTGAAAAACAACGTAGATGAGCACTTGTCCCTCAGTAGAGGTGTGGTAAAGTATGTAAATCTCTATGAAGAAATACAAAGGAGTCATTTGTAAGAAAAATAAGATAGATCTATCACTAGCATAGAAAGGTGGGGCCAACACATGGTAGGCAACAAAAACAAGTTACAGAGCAATATGCATAGTCTCATCCCTTATGATAAAACCAAAACAAAAGTACTTTTGAGTAAATGTGGAAAAAAAAGGATTGTGTGTGCGTGTCTGTGTTTTGGGGGAGCTGATGACATACAAGAAGCAGCATGTGCACAGCATGTTGTAGATGGCATGTTCAGTTGAGGGTGAACGTGGAAGTAGTGAACTAGAGAAGTCAGCAGGGACCAGACCTGGATATGCCTTGTGGGATAGAAGCCACTAAAGGATCCTGAGCAGGGTTGGGACAGGATCATATTTGCAATTCAGAAAGATCCCTCTGGCAGCAGTGAGACAGGCATGCTGAAGTGGAGCAGAAGAACAAGAGAAGAGACCAGGTTACCAGTCAGGTCCTTGCATTAATCCAGGCATGAAATGAGGAGGGCCTTTCCCAAAGACGGAGAAGAGGGTATAGGTTCTGGAGATACTGAGTGGAGAGAATCTACAGAGTTCAAGAACACTGAACATGTAATGGGGGAAAGGAGAAGAAAGAGTCTGAGCTGACAGATTTCAATCTTGGGACATTGGGTGAAGGGAGGGTCACTTACTGAGACACAGGAAATTCAGGAGGAGCATGTTTGCACAGTTGAGTTTGAGAGGACTGAGGGACACCCAGATGGGGGTAGGGGTCCAATAAGCAAAAGAGAATAAATACACAGTTCTAGAGCTAAGGAGCAAGATGTAGGTGGAGAGCCTGCTGTATCTTGGTGGTGGTTAAAGCCATAGGCATTGTTAAAAGAAAAAATTTCAACAAGTTTAGGTTAAATATCTTAATTGGCTTTTGTTTTTGATTCTAGAATCTAGCAACATCTTATTTTATAAAGTAGAATGAATATTCCAATGAGCTAAGCAGGAGCTTGGTTTTATAGACAGAAAAGGGCTGAAGAAAGCAGAAACAGAAAACTGTGGATTAGTTGTTTCAAAGTGACTTTCCTTACGGAGTTAAAACAGAGGTGACTTCCTTATCATGCCAGCTCAGGTAGACTGGCCCCTTTAGATTGGTTGCTGTGAATCTCCGGTTTTCTTTGGAAAACTGGCCTGCTTCAGAGTTCAGTTTGATTACATGGCACCTAGCATGAGTGACTCCATTCTGGTTTGGTTTGCATTGCTAGGGCCTAGTGTGAGAGGTTAGTCTGAAACAACAGCCTCCTGTAAATTTTGTTTAACGGCATGAATAGGGCCTCTCCGGGAGAATGCATGTTGTGGGATCATCCTAGATTGGAAGAGGCTGGTATGGAACCTGATAGAATATAACACTTAAGGGATTGGAAGGGAAATCGTGTGGCAAAGAAAAATGAAGGAACAAGACAAAAAAAAAAGAATTCAGAAGAAAAACTAGTGTGTGTCACTGAGGTTTGATTGCCTACCCTCTTTATTTTGGGCAGAGCCCTGATTTTGTTCTGCATTCCACCCTTCCTCCAAGTTGGTTCAGCGGTAAGTCCTGATTAATCCAAGCCAATAGTTGCTATCACAATTTCCTTGCCAGGGACTGATTTAGAAAGGACATATGATGCAATTCAGGCCAGTGAGATGTGGGGAAAGACTTCTGGGGGCTTCTAGGGAAGGTCTCCAGCTTGGTTAAAAATAAAGAGACTTGCGGGAAGAGACACACTCTCTTCTTCAGCTGCATGTTGTCATGTTTGGATATGGCATCGGTACTGCTTATATTAGGGATTTCCAGAGAAATAGAACCAATAGGATACAGATATAGATTCATATAAATATATATAGAGAGATCTATATATAAGAGGCTCACATGGTTATGGAGGCCAGGAAGTCCCATGACGTGCTGTCTGCAAGCTGGAGAACCAGGAAAGCCGGTGGTGTAATTCAGTCCAAGTCCAAGGGGCGATGTTGGGTTGCGGGGGGCAATGGTGTAAGTCCTGCTCTGAGTCCAAAAGCCAGATTCTGAGGGCAGGAGAAGATGGTGTCTCAGCTCAAGAGGTGAGAACGAATTCCCCCTTTTTCCATCTTTTTGTTCCATTCAGGCCCTCAGTGGATTAGATGGTGCCCACCCACTTTGGAGAAGCCATCTGCTCTACTCAGTTCATCAATTCATATGCTGATCTCTTCCGGAAACATCCTCACAGACACACCCAGAAATGTCTTACCAGCTATCTGGGCATGCCTTAGCCCATTCAAGTAACACATAAAATTAACCATCACATTGCTACAGTTATCTTTTAACTGTGCAGAGAGCATCTTGAGGACAAGCCACCATGCTTAGGGTGGTAGATCAGAAAGATGGAAGGCACTCAGGTCCCTGATGACACTGCTGAGCCTTAAATTAATCAGCCCTGGGGATGCTCCATATCTCTTCAAATGTAAGATATATTTTTCTTTATGTTTTTTAAAAATTTTTTTTGAAGAGGGGTGTTCAATTCTTTTTTTTTTTTTTTTTTTTGACACAGAGTCTCACTCTGTCACTCTGGGTAGAGTGTAGTGGCGTCATCGTAGCTCACTGCAACCTCAAACTCCTGGGCTCCAGTGAGCCTCCTGCCTCAGCCTCCCAAGTATCTGGGACTATAGGCCCGAGGCATGATGCCTGGCCAATTTTTCTATTTTTAGTAGAGAGGGGATCTCACTCTTGCTCAGGCTGGTCTCAAACTCCTGAGCTCAAGCAGTTCTCCTGCCTTGGCCTCCCAGAGTGCTAGGATTACAGGCGTGAGCCACCATACCAGGCCTCTTTATGGTTTTTTGTTTGTTTTTAGAAATAGGGTCTCACTATATTGCCCAGGCTGGTCTCAAACTCCTGGCCTCAAGCAGTCCTCCTGCCTCAGTATCCCAAGTAGATAAGACTACAGGCACGTGACAAAACGCCCAGCTAATTTTAAAATTTTTTGTACAGATGGGGTCTTTCCATGTTGCCCAGGCTGGTCTCAAACTCCTGGCCTCATATGATCCTCCCACCTCGGCCTCCCAAGGTGTTGGGACTACAGGTGTGAGTCAATGACTTGGATTCTTTTTTTACTTGTAGCTAAAGGCACAACCATAGAGAAGGATATTGCAAAAGCCTAGGAAGGAGAAAGTTTCAAGGAGGAAATGATTTGGCATCTGAGGCTGCAGGGAAATGGAGTAATATGGAGTTAAAATGTACTTCAAATTTGGGAGACCATTGGTGTCTTTGAAGAGAATAATGGCCCTGGGCCATGGAGTAAAAACGAGATTGCAGAAGGTTACTTATCCTTATACACAGTTGGCACTAATGGATATTTGAGGAATCATAAAATTGAGACATGAGTGGAAGAAAGCGATCAGGGAGTATAGATTTAATTTTAATTTTTTTTTTTTTTTGAGACAGGGTCTCCCTCTGTTGCTGGGGCTAGAGTGCAGCAGCTCAATCATAGTTCAATGCAACCTCCAACTCCTGGGTTCAAGCAATCCTCCTGCCTCAGCTTCCTGAGTAGCTGGGACTACAGACATGCATCACTGTGCCCGGCTAATTGTTTTTTCATTTTTAGTAGAGACGGGGTCTCGCTATTGCCAGGTTGGTCTTGAACTCCTGGCCTCAAGAGATCCTCCTGCCTTGGCCTCCAAAGGTGCTAGGATTACAGGCGTAAGCCACTGCACCTGGCCATTTTTTTTCTTTTTGTAGAGATGGAGGTCTTGCTATGTTGCCCAGGCTGGTCTCAAACTCCTGGCCTCAGGCAAGCCTCCCACCTCTGCCTTCTGAACTGCTGGGATTACAGGTGTGAGCCACCACACCTGGCCTGTTGAGATGGCAGTTTTTTTAACAAACCCCCAGGTGCTGCTGCTGCTGATCTGGAACCACCCAGTGATGAGCATGGCTATAGAACAGTGGTTCTCACACTTTAGGTGCATGAGAATCACTTGGAGGGCTTGTTAAACCAGATTGTTGGGCCCTATCCCCAGGGTTTATGAATTAGAAGGTCTGGGGTGGGGTATGAAGTTCTGCAGCATAAGTTCACAGGTGATGCTGATGCTGCCTGTCCCTGTCACTTTGAAATCCTCTGCTGTCAAGGAAAGCATACTGGATTGTAAGAGGCAAAACCTGGATTTAGCCTCAGCTCTGTTGCTAACTGGCCCTGGACTCTATGAGGTAGGAATTCATTCTACTGCAATCAACAGAACAACCAATTAACAATAGCTCAAACAAATAATGTTTTTCTCACTTGTTAAGTCCAGAGGTGGGCAGTCCACGGCTGGGGCACTTCTTAGAAAGTCAGCAAGAACACATGGTCTTTCTGTCTTTCTGCTCCACCATCACTCATATGGAGCTTTTGTGCTCATGGGCATAAGATGGCTATGAAACCAATTTCCAAGCAGAAAGGAGGGAACAGAGCAAATGGGGAAGGGGCATCTAGCTGCATTTGCCCTTTTGAGAAAGTTTACCTAGGAGTCTCACTCCATGACTTCTGCTTACATCCCATTGGCCGGAACTGTGGCAACCACAGACCAACCATTGGGAGGTAACTAGGGAGAAGGGGTTGGACTCAATGACCCACATTGTCTGCTACAGTGACCTCGGACATAGACATAAGATCTGAACGTCAAAACTACAGAAGTTCCCAAAAGTAAGTGCACATCTCAGCTCTCTGGATCCCGGTCTCTCATCTATAAGATGTATGAGATGCATGACTAGCATTTTGGGCAGGACACGCCATCCTTGCATGGGGCTATCCTGTACATCGCAGGGCATTTAGCATCTCTTATCTCTAGGTACCAAATGCCAGTATTGCCCACCTCCACCATTGCGATAAAACCAGAAAAGGTCTCTGCTGGTTTGCAAATACCTCCTGGCGGGGCTAGAAGGTGACTATCTTCTTGGGTTGGAAACCACCATACTAGATCGTCTCTGGCCCCAAATCATATGATTCTCTCTGGCCTATTTTATAAAGGCCAGTGATTTTTTGAAGCCCTGGCAGCAGAACTATGGGTCCCCACTCTCCACCCCACGATGGGCAGGCATTCTTTATCTTCTTATTGCTGCTTTTAAACCATTGCATTTTACCTTTTTGGAAAAACATTCCTCCTCCCTTGAAGCACATGCCACCCAACTCCGCCACTCTCTACTACTGTTGCAGTGATCTACCTACTTCCAATCGCTCCTTCACATTTGCCAAAGACTTTCCTCTCCGCACCAAGCCTCACCTTCATCCTGGGTGACTTTTACATCCATATGGATGGTCCTAGCTGGCCTGGCTTAACTGCTCCTTAACCTTAAACCTGACTGGCTCGTTCTTGTGCCACCACTTCCCGCACCTCCCTTTTCTCATTCCCTTTGTCCCATTCTTCTTCCCAATGTTGATGTCACTCTCCTCAGCTATGAGCGCCTTCCTCGCTTCACATTCTTCTCCAAGCAGCCTGGACATGCAGATCCATCTGTCCTCTTTCCCCCGTCTCCACCTCATCCTCCTGGGGAGAACTCGGCGGCAGCCGGCACTCGCTGACTTCCTGCCCTCTAGGGCAGCTGAGCGGAGCAGACGGTTGCCATGACAACCCGGAGGTCCCTAACCTTCCCCCCCCACCCTACCCCTGGGCTGGGAGTCCTTCTGGGCTGTCCTTGTCAGCCTCTCTTCTGCTGCCTACCTTTATCTACCTCCCCCCTCCTTGTCACTCGCCACAGACAACTTCACTCCTACTTGAAGGTGAAAATAGCAGCCATCAGACAGAAGCCCTCTCGACTTCCTGCCCCCCACTCTCACCCCCCTGAAGCATTTATTTTTATCCACACTCATCCTTTCCTCCCTTTTATTGTGGGAAAAGTTTCCTTCCTGTAGTTAATCCCTCCACCTGAGCCCTGCATCCCAATTACTCCAGCCTCCTCAGGAACCTTGGCTCTAAAAATCCCCTCTGTCCCTTCAGTATTTCAACACAGAGGCCTCTCCTCTGTTCTAACAAGCCGTGTTCCCAGGCTCTGTATTCTGGTCTCCACTGTATCAGTCTCCCTTTGTCTCTTTTCCTTTGGAGCAAAGGTTCTTAACCTTTTTAAACCATGGATGCCTTTGGCAGTCTAGTGGATGTTTTTTGAATGCATAAAATAATACACATAGGGCCGGGTGCAGTGACTCACGCCTGTAATCCCAGCACTCTGGGAGGCCGAGGCGGGAGGATCGCTTGAGCTCAGGAGTTGGAGACCAACCTGAGCACGAGTGAGACCCCCTCTCTATATTTAAAAAAAAAAAAAAAGTAGCAAGAATAGCGTAATTACACCCTAAGTACCTCACAATTGATTTTAAATGAAAAACTTATTCCAAGTATAAATTTGAGAATGCTCTGTTGAGAATCACATGAATGCTAAGGTACATTTGTGTATGCCACTAGTGCCTCTGCAAAAGAAATCACTCTATGTTTTTAAAATAAATGATTGTATTTTGATATCTTTATAGCCATTGGAGAAAGAATAGAGGCATGTTTAACATTTTTTGATTTTGCATGTTTTTTGCATCTACTTTTTTATGCCATTTACTGGGATTTACGTTTTTCATGATGGCATTTTCAGGATTCTGTGACTGTCCTTAGTTCATATCCACGTTATCCCTAATTGCCATGTCCTTACTCATACTTGTTAACAGCTACAGTTTTAGCCATAAAGTGTGTGAGGTTAGCCTTCATTCCAGTCTCCCTCAGAAACACATTTTGCTAGGAATGCCTTCCTTAAAATGTATTAGTTTAGCTTTTTTTAATCTTGATATTCTTTAAATGTACTTTACAGAAAAGTAGCTTTTAGAAAGATAGGGATGTTTCTGCCATTTCCATTATCTGTTGTATTCCTTTGTGTAAGAACAGAGGTTCTGTCTATTCACTTTGTTGCCACTGCGCATTACAATGTTTATTTATAATGTTAAAGGTACAGTGACGGCATGCTGGACGGGGACATGGAGATCATTTATTAATTAGGCCTTCCCAGCCTTTCCCCCCGTGTTCACTTAGCAAATGAAGATGTTGTACAACACCCCAAGGAAAGGGAAGGGACGAGGCAGTTTGCTGCAGGAAGGGCCGCCCGGAGACTCTGGCCTCAGAGGTGAGGTGTCCTGACCCAGCACTCGCATAGCCTGTTGTAGGCACACCAGTCTATTTCAACTTTCCATATCATGAATGAGGAAACTCAGGTTCTTTTCTTTTTCAAAAAATTTATTTGCATCATCTACCAATAAGAGTATCATTGTGCATGGTCTGTATTTTCTTTTTATGGTAAGAGTTATATTTGGGTTTTTTTTCCTCCTTCTTAAACATGATTTCTGTTTAACTCATGATATATTTGTGTTGGTCCTTTTGTCAGAGTTCCTTTTTAATATCCTGCTATCCCAGCCACTTGTGCTTCTATGCCTTCACAGATATTTTTTTCTGATGAAAATAAAAATATTTTCTAATATAGTGAGATATTATATTTGCTACATACTGTTTTAATATGTTATTATATTTAATAAATTGATTTCCTTAAGTATCTGGGATTAAGTTATTTCTAGAAGCTTTATTTCTAGAGCTTCCATTATTTTTATATATCTGTTGAGATTTTTAGTTCATTTTGACTCAATTGATATTTATTATTCTTTACATCTTTCCAGCTGTGCCAGGCTAGCTTATTTGGTTAATGAAAACTATTTAGGAGACCATTATTAAAAATTAACTTTTGACATGATATTAGCTTCCTGCTGTCCATCATTGAGATTGTTTAACACCACAAAGTTCTCAGAATAGTTATTTAGCAGTCTAATTAAAAATGGGAAGATCCAGACTTTTTAGTACCTTTAGGACACTTTAAGTGCTTTTAGCATTTTTTAATTAATGGTTTGTGTTTGTTTGCTCTGGAGCTCATGGCCTGCCTGCCCCTCTGGCTCCTTACCTCTCGGGTTTCAGACTTTGCTATTAACCCCAGGCCCCAGCAGGCCTCAGACAGTCCCTTTGTGGAGGCTGTCCTGGCCGGTCTGTGACTATGCTGAGAATTCCTGCGTGAGAACTATGGAGTCCCTTCCCTTGCTTGCTTCAAGCTCATCTGTAAATTAGTGATAGAAGCAAGTCTGCCAGCGAGTTTTCTGGGTAGACCAAGACCAAACAGGTTGAAACAGTGCTCCCTGGTTGAATCACCCTGTGCTCAAATAGGGAGTTCATAGACCAAAGAACCCTGGAAAAAAATCTGTGTGCACTTTCCTACTTCTATCTGTCATAATTCCTCCGTGGCTGTGGCTCCAGAATGACACATGGCTTAAGGTGTTTTTCTGTTAATCACATACTGAAGCAAAGTGTTCTCACGAGTTGGAATCAAAGTGATTTTAATCTTATCTTCCCTAATCTGAGTTGACATCTATGTGGCATCATCCCTCCTCCATGGTCTATCTAGAAGCCTTTGAGGATACAGAAAAAAATTTTTATATACTCTGATAGTCTTTGCTTTGTTAATATAGAGATGTCTTTTTTTTTTTGAAAGGAAAAACTGTTTTTATTTGCAGAAGGCATGATTTTACATAGAAAATCCTAAGGAACATACCACAAAACAAACAAAAAGGCTACAGAACTAATAAGTGAGTTTAGAAAGGTTATAGGATACAAGGTCCATATACATACGTCAATTGCATTTTTAATTCAAAAATTTTTTAAAGTGTTTATTTTTAAAAGACTTGTAAAACATACTAACATAATATTTACCATTTTAGTCATTTTTAAGTACAGTTAAGTGGCATTAGGTACATTCAGATTGTGCAAACACTGAGATGTCTTCTTAAACACATAAAATTTTTGATCACTATTCATATGTAGATATACACATATGATGAAGAATTGAAAATGGAACGTGGAAACCTAGCATTTTACCTGCATTTGTAACTGACTTACCAACCAGTCTGAATGTGGCAGTATCAGATTTCTCACACTACCTTGTAAAGACAGGAAAAAGCTAATAATTATTTTAATAGGAGAGGACGTACCTATTCTATGTAAAATAATAACCTCTACCATGTTTTTTGTTTGTTTTTTTGTTTTGAGACAGAGTCTCCCTCTGTTGCAGGGGCTAGAGTGCCGTGGCATCATCACAGCTCACTGCAATCTCCAACTCCTGGGCTCAAGCGATCCTCCTGGTTCAGCCTCCCGAGTAAGCTGGGACTACAGATGCATGCCACCGCACCTGGCTGATTTTTTTTTTTTTTGGTAGAGACAGGGGTCTCACTATGTTGCTCAGGCTGGTCTCAAACTCCTGGCCCAAACCATCCTCCCACCTTGGCCTCCCAAAGTGCTGGGATTAGAGGCATGAGCCTCACACCTGGCCTCTACCAGGTTTTAAACATTACAACATCAAAATGTATTTATGGTAGTAAATATAGAAAATACGGGTAAGCAGAAAAATAAAATAACAACTTGTAAGGATTGATATGGGCCTTTTATGAATTCATAACTCTATTCCTTTTACCACTTAAGGATTTAAATAGTATTAGCTGGTGCTTGAATTATTGGAAGCCATAATTAGCAGACTAGTTCAATAGCATCTCAAGGTGAGTATTGAGTTCCTGGTAGTAACACATCAATAAGGTTTTATTTGTGGTTTTGTTTGAAACAAAACCTCACTGTGGATTCATTTTATGTATGTTTGGGTTTGGTTTTTTCCCCCTAAATGAGGTGTTTGTTTCATCAGTTGGTTAAGTTTATGTATGGCACAAAAATATATAATGTGTTTCTGCCCTTTGAATTGGAAGAGTCTTGATTTTACCAAGTATTATTTATGCTCCTGGGTGATCATTAGAATTGGATAATGCAAAAGTCTGATAATGAGAATCTGGCTTCTTTTCAATTTCAAAGGGAGGTATTGGTGCCAAATGGTAAACTGCCAATAATAAACTCCTTCTTATCTGCACTAGCAGAGGGCAGGCTTCGCACATGTTTCCCTGAAGCAGAATATCCACATGGCCTCTGTGTCCGTTGAAATGCATCATGATCTTAGAGTAACAGACTCCTGTAGAAGTCCATCCCTTGTTTTACAGACCCCTGTACCCCTAATCAGACACAGGTGCTCCTCTCCCAGTTTTCCTCTTGTATGTTGTCCAATCTCCATTGTAGCCCTAATCACACAGTAACATGATGAGTTATTTACATTAACACATAAACAATAGAGTGAGAAATTCTTCAGCAAGACTATATCTTGCTCACCTTTGTTGTCTTCAGCACTTAGCACAGTGCCTGGAACTTACTAGCTACTCAATAAATATTTGTTGAGTGAATGAAAGACGAAACCAAGGCCCAGGAATACAGGAAGTGACCCGCCCGAGATCTAGTTAGTAACAACGTTCTGAGAGGTAGGTTATGACAACATTTTAATTACATTTCATTGCTTGGAAACACATAGTAAGAGGACAGAATTGACTGAATCTTGGAATAAAACTTTGGTGACAGGTTATTGACAGAATTAGAAATTTATATGACAGTTCACAGCATCAAGAGTTGACTCTGAGGCCTATCTTAAGAATTTTGTTTTTTTGGTACCTTAGAGTTTAGTTTTGCTTGCTAATGCTCTACCTATAGTTGTGGTGAGTCCATGTTTGTGGGGAGGAGGAAGACACCTTGATTGGCTTTCCCATGGTTGGGAAAGGCTGGAATGGAAGAAATCCCTAGTCTATGGAAGGGCAGGGAGATCCTTCCCTATCCATGGGATCTACATGCCCTTGATTGTGTTCATAGTGAATCTTTGTGAGAAATCCGTAATCATTTCTGGCATAGATTGGGGAAGGCTGGTGTTGAGCCTGGGTGCATGTGATGAACTCTCAGGCGTGTGCCACAATTAAGGCTGTTTTTGTTTTGTTGAGGCAGAGAGGGTTGGAGTGGGTTGTCAGCATGAGAGAATACTAGCCCAGTGGTGGCTGTGACCTTTGAGGAGGTCAGTGTGACTCAGAAAATGTAATCTGGCCAGCGGCCAAGTGGCAATTGTCACTGAGCTCAGCAGAGTCTTCCCTGAAGATGTGCCCCAGAAAATCTGCTCCAGGAGGCCTCAAGATGCTGACGCTGGCTCTTCTACTGACAGCTGGAGTGTGTGTGTGTGTTTGTTTGTATGAACGAGAGATAGAGACAAAGACAGAGAGACAGACAGACAAGAAGGGAGAAGGTATGGCCCAGCAGACCTACCGGAAGTCCTTTTCATCCACTGTTTCAAAGTGGCAAAGTGAGCACTAGAGTCACTATGGCCTCGATGGCCATAGGGAAAGGTATGTAAGGTCTGGGCTAGACCCGTAGGTGGGAGTGTAGGAGTGTGAGCAAGGGGAGGGGCCTGTGTCAGTCTCAGAGAGGAGCTGCTGCCTGAGCTAGGTGGACAGGTGACAACAGTACCTGGCTGGACCTCAGGGATTCCCAAATCCTCTGCAGGCTTTTGTGCATACGGAAAACAAATAAGGAAGAATTAAACTCAGGCTTTCATTCTTCTGACTGCCTGTCTGTTAAGAAGTGCCCTTATTTCTTACCATCAGGAATTGCTAGCATTGGGTTGGGATCCCAAGGATGGGTTTTATGAGCCAAGAATGTCTTGAAATTCTTTGCAAATCTGTATGCATATATTTTTCTGGGGAAAGGTCCATAGCAGATTCTCAAACAGATCCATGAATTAACAAAGGTTAAGAATCTTTGATGGAGGGAAAACGCAGAAGGAATGTGTACATTTATAAGGGCCTTGTTGTTAACATGGCAGGGATATAAAGGAGTGGAGTGTGGCAGTGTGGCAGTGCTCAGTGTGGTGGCCCAGGGCCTGTGGATCAGCTGCTACATCACCTGATAACAATAGTTACCTGAGGCATGTATACATGTACCTCTATGAGTCAGAGATAGTAGTCAGGAACTTGCTGAGTGAACTGGTGACAACTGCAAAGCATTCAGAGAAATAAATACCATGCAAATAAATACTGTGCATCCAAAGGAACATAGCTAGTAGGAATAGAACAGTCACTGTGTGTGTGTGGGTGGGGGGGTTGTCACTGAACACAATTAGATGCCAGAGTAGACAGAATATTAGGTTATTCTCAGGCCTGATTCAATTTACACTCACAAGAAGGCCTGGTCACAAGGATTCCCAGGGACCACACTAGACTTCAGTTTAAGGTTGTCACCTGGCCCTGCATGGGGGACTCTCTTGAGCCATATTGCCTATGGTGGTATCTTAGAAGCAGAAGTAGTAGTCTGGCCTTCTGTAGCCTTTTGACCTAAACTTTGTTCTGTTCATCCTTACTTCATCCTTTTCATAAACCTTGGGGACCTGGCATTTTTTTTATACTATCCCTGTGGCCAGTGCTCTCTGTGATTCCTTTCCATCCTTGGGGTCCAGGCTGCTGGGATACTCAGAGTAGAATCATTTCCAGAACTGGAAATCTAAGTGGGCAAGAGAGAAAAGTTTCAGGGAACAGCTTTCTCTAGGTTCTGGAATGCTAAGGAAGGATGGGACATAGAGGGGATGAGAATTCTCAGGGAGGACCGTGGGTCAGGGGAGGGAAGATGCTTTTCAATTCTTTGGTGGTGATTTAGGGCTGTTTTGCCCAGTGGTTCCTCACTGGCCCAGCTGTGGGCTGCTGCTCATCAGGGATCTCTCTCAACTCCTCACCACCTCCTTCTGGCCATCTTTTCATCTTGGCTGAGCTCCTTCGCCATTGCAAAGCTGTCTTAGAGGAACACATCCAGTTGGCAACTTTTATTCTGTGAGTGACCTTCCAGCTGTACCAGTTCTGACCACTCCCTTTTCCCAACTGACTTTGCAGGTTGGGCCTTGGAACTGGCATACTTCTGCTGATAATCTATTTTGTGCAGGTGTCTACAGATCCAGTTCATGATTCATGACTATTATTTGATCTCGTAGGAAGTAAAATACTCGTAGTCACTAGTTTGTTTCCATTCAGGTGCTAATGGCCCCTTCCTTGTATAATGTATCCACTGGGAAAACTTCCAAAGGATCAAATGTCGGAAATTTAACTACATCAAGCCATTTGGTTCTCGATACCACAAGCTGTTCAGTGTAAGAATCTTGGGATAGATTTACTTATGTCATGCATGAAGGGAATTTTTTAAAGTTCATTTCTAGTTGCAGAAATGACATATTTTCCCCCCTTTTCCAACTCCTCTCTAAAAATTGTCTAGGATTAAAGTGACAATATTCCTGACCTATAGGCCAGTGTGGCAAACACATGAATTTGTCCTGGGGTACACTATTATTTGATTATGTGGCAAGCCTTTTAATGTCATCTTGTTAAAGGAAAGGTGAGTAGCAGAAGCTTTGACCTTGACATTATTCTTTCATTTGTTCAACAAATGTTTGTTGAATAGCTACAATGTGCAAGACTTGTGGTAGATATCAGAGGAACAGAGATAAAAGACACTGTCTCAGCCCACGAGAAATGCATAGGCCATCAGGGAAGACAGGGAAATGAATCACTAATTACAACGTAGTGGGGTCATTGCTAGGAGAGCAGTGAACAGGGTGCCAATAGCCCTGACGAAGGTCGCTGACTCTTCCCGTGGAAAAGCAGTAGCCCCTCATTGTTTTACCCCTTCATTTTAAAAATGGTCATTTATTTATTTATTTAATATTTTAAAATTTAGAGACAGGGTCAGGCTGGTCTCAAACTCCTGGCCTCATGCGATCCTCCCACCTCAGCCTCCTGAGTAGCTGGGACTATGTGCCTGGCTTCCCCTTCATTTTTATAAGAAAAAAATAATTTTCCATGTAGATAAATAACTTAAACCATTTTCCAGATAATCAGGCTTATCTCTCCAGGTCTCATAACTTAAAACATTTAAAAATTATTTTTGATGGGAATATTTGTAAAATGTATTCTTTTTTTTTTAAAGCCAGTTACATTTAGCAGTGGGGGGTTGTATACCAACTTTAGTGACACTAATATTTTAAGTTCTGATAACCCACTACCATCAAACCAGCCAAAATGTATTCTTTACTTGTCTTTTTTTCTTAAATGTAATATACTGAACGGAAGTCAATCTTTTCCTACTGACTCAAGGTATGAACCATGAACACCAGCCTTTGGATTTTGCTGTGCTGCCCACAGACTCCTTTGGAGGTATATTTGCCCCTAAACCAAATGACCCCTTATTGCTTTTTATTTTTATTATTGTTGCTATTATTTGAGATAGGGTCGCCCTCTGTTGCCCAGGCTATAGTGCAGTGACATCATCATAGCTCACTGCAACCTCAAGCTCCTGAGCTCAAGTGATCCTCCTGCCTCAGTCTCCCGAGTAGCTGGAACTACAGGCCCAGGGTCTCGATCTTGCTCAGGCTGGTCTCGAACTCCTGGCCTCAAGCGATCCTCCCACCTCAGCCTCCCAAAGCACTGGGATTACAGGCATGAGCCACTGCACCCGGCCTCAATATTATTTTGTATTATGTTTTAAACATAGTGCTTAGAATTAGACAACTTATATTTTGAGACATTTTATTTAATTTTAAAAAACCAAAACAGAAACATATGATTATTGATCACATGCAAAAATTATATTTATGTTCAGCAGTCCATCCCTAGCTTTTTGAGAATTTAACTATCCATCACATTGAGTTTTGTTAAAATACTTCATCTCTGTTTATATTGTGTATTAATATATACATATTGTATATTAATTGTAAATATTATAAACATTGTAAGTATATTTTGTATAATAATTGTATACTAAAAATTAATATATTGTAGAAAGGTAATTTAGAATGTTAACATTTTTTGTTGTTTGCAGTATAAACAATAGTGATCTCGTTTCCTTGCTTGTTATTCTTATGTAGTTCTAAACTTGAATCAAATATATCCACTTTTTAAAAAGATTTTTTTTTGAGGAGAAGGAAAGAGAGATTTATTAATTTGCTGGTAAATGAGGAGGATGGAGACTACTGTCTAAAAAATGCCATCAGGAATTTTTTGTTTTAGAGACAGAGTCTCACTAGGTTGCTCAGGCTGGCCTTGAACTCCTGGCCTCAAAGCGATCCTCCCACCTGAGCCTCCTAAGTAGCTGGTACTGCAGGCATGAGCCACTGTGCCTAGCTCCTCCACTTGTTTTTGAAATAAACCTAAACTCTCATGTCTCCCATAGTTTTCAGATAGAGAGTAAAAATCCGGCTGGGCTTGGTGGCTCGAGCCTGTAATCCTAGCACTCTGAGAGGCCGATGCGGGAGGATCGCTTGAGCTCAGGAGTTCAAGACTAGCCTGAGCAAGAGCGAGACCCCATCTCTACTAAAAATAGAAAAATTAGCTGGGTGTGGTGGCATGCGCTCGTAGTCCCCCACTACTCGGGGGGCTGAGGCAGGAGAATCACTTGAACCCAGGAGTTTGAGTTTGCAGTGAGCTACAATGATGCTACTGCACTCTAGCCGGGGCAACTCTGTCTCAAAAAAATAAATTAAAAAAAAAAAAAACGTGAGATCTGGACGCAGTGGCACGCACCTGTAGTCTCAGCCACTCAGGAGGCTGAGGCAGGAGGATTGCTTGAGGCCAGGAATTCGAGGCTGGAGTGTGCAATGATTGTGCCTGTGAATAACTACTGCACTCCAGCCTGGGCAACATAGCAAGATCCCATCTCTAAAAAAAAATCTGTGAGAAATAAGAATGTATTGGTCTCTACCCCCAAGCAATTAGGTTTCTTCTTCTGTTCTGTTATGGGCATCTCTGTTTTTCACCTCTATCTTATTGCTATTGTCCCTCTGTGGGCTCTTTACCTCTGCTTTCTCTTCTTGTTTACTCTTCTTCTACTCATTTACACTGAAAATTTATTTTTTCTGTTTATAAAAGTAATACATAGCCATTATAGACCATTTGGAAAATATAGAAAACACAAAGAAAAACATATTCGTAATGCCACTAGCCAGATATAACTCCTATTAATATTTTATCACACTTGTTTTCAGTCTTCTTTCCATCTATGTAGCTCTCTATCTCTTTATGTACATATTTTTCAAAACAAAAATGAAATACCACTGAATGCCTTTTTCACTTGAAAAAGTGCCAATTTACTAAATGGTGCCAATATACCCTTTAAGCCAGTTTCAGATTAACTGTCCTAAAACACAAATTTTATCACCCCTTCCCAGCTTAAAAACCGACAACTGCAATTCAGGCTGCAGCATACCTCTGAGAATTTCTTGGCCACTGGGTATGGTGGGAAAAGTGTATTGATTTGGAGCCAGGGGACCTGAAATTGAGTGTGTCTTTCATGTACCAGCTGTGTGATTTGGACAAGTTACTTAACCTTCCTGAGCCCATTTCCCTATGATGATATATGACAAAAATCCTCCCTCAAAGGGCCCAGATAATTAATGCATGTGAAAGTGCATCCTGCAGGGTAAAGTCCTACACAGATGGTAGCAATGCCATATTCCACCTCCAGTAAAACTGGAAACCTCTTAGGTAGGGTCCATCATGAAGCTTAGTGCTGGGCAACTTGGTCTCTACTTTTAATAAATGCTTGCTTAATTCCTGAACAAATGTCTGCCAGGCCTTAACTCAGCCCTGATCATTTATATGTACTGCTTTGAGATTTTCTAATCATTTTCTGTGGTTGTCTTTCCTTTAGGGTGACCAACCATCCTCGTTTTCCCAGGGCAGGGAATGTGGGAATTTCAGTTTTAAAACCAAATCTGAGGGGGCTCTTAGGATTTGGAATGTTCAATACTAATACAAGGATGAGTTGGTCACCCTATTAATAATTCATTAATAGATTTGAGGATTGGAGGTTGAGAATTGCCTACTTCTGTCTCGCACAATCAGGGTCACTAATATATTATAATAATGCCAGAGTGAGATGTGAGAAGGGCGTTTCCAACTGGGTCTCACGGGGGGTGTCAGACCCTGACTGATGGGGCCTGCGGCTTTGCAAGAACCTCGATTTTACCTATTCATGCTGCGGTGATCTGGCCCTAGGGAATTTAATTAAAATTTAATTAAGTGATGTATTAGTAAATCAGAATGTCAATTTAAAATGTTTCTGTTATGTTTGTAAGGCAGCCATTCCTGCTTAAGATGCCTGAGAGAGAATGGATACGGAGCAAGTGTTGGAGGTGGGCATTACTGGAGGGTGTGCCGTATGTTGGATTTTAACTGACCCTAGGGAGATGGAGAATGGTTGTGACTGGCTGAGACCACAGATAAGGCTTAATGGACTGATCCACCTACTCTTTGTCCAGTGTCTCTGCTCACCACGTGCTCCCCACCCACTGCTGTACTCGCAGCCCCTCAGCCTCGTCTCAATACACTTTCCAAAGTTGCAATCCCTAAGTTTCAGATTCGTTTACCCAGCTCTATTTTTGGTTATGTACTTCCTGCTATAGATCTCTGTCTCATGCATGTTGGAGGGGCCCTGGGGTCACACCACACTGGAGTGTTCCGGGAACATTACCTTCAAATGGCTAATTTTCTCTCAGTCATTTAGTCACAAAGAAGTTCCTATTCCGGCTTAAGCATTCTGCTTTCTCTCCAACCTTTCCCCAGCAGCCCTTGTCTCTCAGCAGGGCCAGTTCCTTCTGTGGCTTGCAAGCTCACACACCACAGGGACTTTTCACTACCAGCACCACCTGCCACCCTGATTCCTGAGGCCTCTGAGCTGCCCTCTAGTTGACCCACTTTGGGGTTTGCTGCTGGCCAAGAACAGGGAGGGTCTGCCCTGGTGTGGGGTGATGGGTGATCTGGAAATAGCCTTGGGGGAGGGATCTAGTTCTGAAGTTGGCATTGAAGTCTTTTTCTGTGCTTACAATGCCTGGTACTCAGCAGTCAGAGAAAGGAGGCATCTTTGCAGATCAGTTTCTCCCTCCCACGGTATTTATTTGTCCTCTGGGTTGGTGGCGGTAGTACTATCCACACATAACTTTTACTCTGGACTACTTGGGTGTTTTCTGCTGCCTGGGGCTCCACACAATATTTAACTGGATCTTCCAAAGGAGGGACTGGGGATGGCTCATGCCCTGGAGGTGGGCAAGCTGGCCACTCACCTACAACAGTCTCGCTACGTTTGCCAGCTCATGATGCCCACTCAGCACCAGAAACTGGGACAGATGCCCCAAGTGATAAAAGGTTGATCATCAGGGGCAGGACAGTAAAGGGGGAGGACTAAGGCAGGTACCCAGTGGTGCAAATTTAGGACAGGTTGCTGAGAAGGGACCAGGTGCAGACTGGTTTTCACTGAAATCATCTTCCTCTCTATTGGGAGAACAGGCAGCTGGTTAACACCAACCAGGCTGGCTCTCCCTGAGTCAGCCCCCTGTAGACCCTAGCACCTGATAGTGACAGGCTGGTTGCTTTGACTGTGATGGTGACAGGCTTGTGGCCTCCCTGCCACCTCTCAGGCAGCCTAGGGCCTGGCTTCTGACTGCCTGTTCTCTGTCCATCATTTCTGCAAGGGTCCCCTCTGTTCATAGGGGTCTGGCCTGTTGTTCACTCTGTTCACATGCAGAACTTAATTAAAGATAAATAGGTTTGTGGGAGAAAGAGTGTGTTCTCCAGTCAATAGTGAACAAGTATGATCATCCCAATCTGTAGGGGATTGGTTCCAGGATCCCCGTGGATACCAAAATCTGAAGATGCTTAAGTCTTTTATATAAAATGGCATAGTATTTGCATATTACCTAAGCACCTTCCCCCATATAGTACTTTAAATCATCGCCAGATTACTTATAATACCTAATACAAGGTAAATGCTGTGTAAATAGTTATTATACTATATTGGGTTTGGGTTTTTTTAATTGTTGTGTTATTATTATTTTTTTTCTGAGACCCAGGGTCTCACTTTGTCCCCCAGGCTGGTATGCAGTGGTGTGATCACAGCTCACTGCAGCGTCCAACTGCCAGGGTCAAGTAATCCTCCTACCTCAGCCCCCTGAGTAGCTGGGACCACAGGTGCACACGACCACACCCAGCTAATTTTTAAATTTTCCGTAGAGACAGGGTCTCACTATATTGCCCAAGCTGGTCTCGAACTCCTGGCCTCAAGCAATCCTCCCACATTGGCCTCCCAAAGTGCTGGGATTGTAGGCGTGAGCCATTGTGCCCAGCTTGTTGTATTGCTATTTTTCATTGTTTTTTCCCTGAATATTTTCAATCTTTTTGATCCATGATTGGTTGAATCTGTAGGTACAGTACCCACGGATATGGAGAGCCAACTGTATGCTTTTGATATAAAAAGAGGAAGAAAGTCTTAATTTGCCTAAAGTTCCTCTGCTGATTGGTAAGAGTGGCAGAAACTTTCACCCTTGTGCTGACCTCTACCAGCCCAAATCCTTCTGATCCCACTGGGCCTGACCCTCTGGCTTTAGCCCCAGACATCTTGAGGGCGGGCACAGGTTGCCAATTACCCTGATCTGGGTGAGGGGGACATTTTGCAGGTGTACCTGAAGCCAGTTGAGGCTGATACCCCCACCCCCACTCCAGGGATTGAACCTGCCCTCTCTGCACAGGTATTCAAGGTCTCCACAACCATGGACTGATCCAGTGGCTCCAAAAGACCTCAGAAATGGGACAATTTTATACCAGCCTTTAAGATATCAAAAAAGGCAGGACAGTGCAATGGTTAGGAGCACAGATGCCGACTCTGCCATTTATTAGCTGGGTGCTTGGTACATTAACCATTCTTGGCCTCAGTTTCCTCACGTATAAAATGAGATTAATAATATCTACCACCTCATACTTGTTTTGAGAATTAAACAAAATAATATACTTATCAGCCAGGTACCGTGGCTCACGCCTGTAATCCCAGCACTTTGGGAGGCCAAGGTGGGAGGATTACTTGAGTCTGGAGTTTGAGACCAGCCTGGGTAATATAGTGAGACCCCATCTCCACAAAAAATTTAAAAATTAGCAGGGCGTGGTGGCACGTGCCTGTAGTCCTAGCCACTCAGGGGGTTGAGGTGGGAGGATCGCTTGAGACCAGGAGTTTGAGGCTGCAGTGAACTATGATGATGCCACTGCATTCTAGCCTGGGCAAGAAGCAAGACCCTATCTTAAAAAAAAAAAAAAAAAGAAATGGACTTATCAGAGTGTATGTATATGCATGTTAGCTATCACTACAATACACCTTTGGGACACATAAGAGTCTAATGGGGCCCTGACAATCCACTATAGTCTAGGGAGAACCTGTTTTGCCCTTTGATCCCAAAGATTTAGGCCCCTACATATTTACTACTTCCCTGCAGTCTTCCACCAGAAGTGGAAGGTACTTGGTCCTTTTATTTATTCATTTTTTGAGACAGAGTCTCACTTTGTCACCATGGTTAGAGTACAGTGGCATCATCATAGCTCACTGCAACTTCAAACTCCTGGGCTTAAGTGATCCTCCCACTTCAGCTTCCTGAGTAGCTGGGACTACAGGCACATACCACCCCACCTGGCTAATTTTTCTATTTTTTGTAGCGACGGGTCTTACTCTTGCTCGGGCTGGTTTTGAACTCCTGACCTCAAGCGATCCTCTGGCCTCAGCCTCCTAGAGTGCTAGGATTACAGGTATGAGCCATCACGCCCAGCCTTGGCCCTTTAAATAACTAGAGACCACCCAAGAACAGAATTATGGGGCCTCAGCTATGGAACCACTTTTGGCCCTGCTTAGAGTCTAGGCTTTGGATTTGGTCTGTTGACTTGATGTTCCTAGACTCCAGGCGCTTATAACCAGCGGCTCTCCTGGACTGGCTCTCCAGCAGCACTACTGTGCTTGCAAGAAGCTTCAGGGCACTTGGTCTGACTCCACTGCTAGCCCATGGCCTAGTGGTAGGAGTGGCCGCCTCAGGCTTGTGGTTGTGATGATCAATGGGACACTCTGATGTGGGAATACAAAACTGGTGGAATGTTCACTTGACACAGAAGGGTGGGAGGGAACTGGGACCCAGAGAGGATCAGACACGGAAAACAAAGTAACATCTGTGGGCCTTTTTACCCTGGCAAGGAATTCCACATGGGTCAAACCCCATCTGTGTTCTCCAAAACCAGGCAGAAGGAAAAGCTAAGGGAGGTTGTTTGCTCAGAACTGAAGATGCCGGAAGTGGGGGAGGACACTGTCAGAGTAATGGAGAAAGAACAGGTATCCCTCCTTCCCCAGTTCCCAAAGGCTTCAAAGAGACCAGTGAGTTGATTTATACCCAGTGCTTTATTAAAGATAAATAGTCACATAAGAGGAGAAGTAAATGTGTGCCCAGGCCAATAGAGAGTGCATGTGCGTGTGTGTGTGTGTACGAGAAAGAGATGAGTGAGGTCCCTGATCTGTGCTCTGAGGGGGTGGTCAGTCAGGCAGGGCCTGGGCCAACCAGTAAGGCAGATGAGGGTCCCTGTCCTGGGGGACTCACTGCTCCTGGGTGCCCCAGGAGATGTAGTCCGGCCGTGTAGCTGCATGGTACTCATCGATGAGCTGCTGCACAATCTCTCTGGACGTGTCCATCTCGTCAAAGTTGTCCTTAAACATGTCCTCCTTGCGGAACTGCTCCAGGAAGGCCTCCCGCTTTCTCAGCTTGTCATACTGGCGACACGTCCTCTCGAAGAGCTTGGGTGCACAGAAAGCAGGGGTCACAAAGAACTTCTAGTAACAATATGGCCCAGAAAGCCAGGGAACCAAGGCTGGCTGTGCCTACAGCAAAAAAAGCTAGAAGCAGGGGCAGCAGGGATGCAGAGAGGGGAGGCATAATCAGGAAAATGATTAAGGGAAAGAAGGTGCAAACTGTGAGACTCACCGAGGAGATGCTAGTGTGGTTGGCCATCATGAGCCCGCTGACACGGTGGGCTGAGGGAAGGTAGGGAGACTTCCTTGACAGGGCCACCTGGATGCTGGCAGGGCCCCAGGGGATGAAGTTGGCCAACTTCCGTTCCCGGATCCTCTGCAGGCTCTTGTGGACCTAGGGTGGGCACAGGGGCAGTGAAGGTAGCCTCTCCTCTACCCCAACGGGTGCTTAGGGTAGAACAAAGGGGCCTCGCCTACCTGGGTGGGGTCCACCTCTCCCTGGATGATGTTGAGGATGGCAATATAGCAGTGGTTGGTCTGGCGGTCCCGGCCTGTGGACACCATCACATTCTTGGGCTGCAGCAGCCGCCTCATGACATCCAGGACCGTGGTCTTCCTCACGCTGGCCACCTGATGGGACAGTGGGTCACAGGGACCAGGCCAGCACTCAGGGCACAGTCCGGAGATGCATGGACAGACAACAGTAGTCAACACGTCCCCCAGCAGACCCAGGGCAGAATGGTCTCTGTGGCAGGAGCCAAAGGCAGAGGGAAGATGGAGAGCAAGTCAGCAAGGAAGTGGCCTGCTCTGGGCCAGTGCCTGAGCCTCTGGGGGCTGCAAAGGGCAGTTCCTGGAGCAGCGGGGAGAAGAGAAAGGCTGGGTCAGGGCCTGCTGGGCCCACGGTCAGCCCAGCCTGGGACAGTGAGGGCTGCTCTTACTGACTGGTCTGTGGTGAGGGGGGTGTAGCCGGTCATGAGGAAGTGTAGCCGTGGGGTGGGAATGAGCGAGGCGATGAGGCCGATGAGGTCGTTGTTCATGTAGCCGGGGTAGCGCAGGGTGGTGGTGCTCGCCGACATGATGGTGGACACCTGGGGACAGGGGTGTTGTGGGCCTCAGCCTGGGCGGGACCTCCCTTCCCCAGATGGTCCTCCAGCAAGGAGGACTTCCAGTCCAAAGGAGTCCAGGAGTGGGGGCTCACCAGCTGGTTGATCTGGGAGAAGGATGGGTTTTGGATGTGTAGGCGGTCTGTGGCAATCCGGTTCAGGGCCGTGTTGTCCAGCACCACCTGGGGGGAACAGAAGAGGATGGCAGATTTACAGGGACAGGAAAAATAGGAGCTCTGCTTGACCCTAGGCTCTGAAGCTTAATTTCCCTTGAGCCTCAAAGTCAGAAAGACCCACAAAAAAGACCCATCCTTGCACAGGCCTAGGGCACAGAAGGGCTCAAATGGACTTTTTAAATGCACAAAAATGATTAAATAGCTGGGGTTGGAGGGGAGTGGGGAAAGGTAGAATCCAGGACTCACCACACAGTCTGCATTCTGGGTCAGCCTCTTGAGTGTGAGGAGAGAGTTGTAGGGCTGAACCACCACGTCGCTCATCTCATCCTGGTTGGGAAACACTGAGTATGGGGTCCTGGTGGAGGTTGGGAGAAGAGGATCAGGGCAACAGACTAGAGGCTTGGTGAACATGGGGCTCCCCAACAACTGTCTGGAAGAAGCTAAATCTGGATGGGGAAATTGGGGTGGGGTCATAAGATCAGTAGAGAAGGGAGACTTGATTTTTAGAAGTCTGTAACCCTAAAGGCGAAGGACAGAGACACATCTTAGGATCCGGGATTCCAACTCCAAACCTGGCCACACTCCCTGAACCTTCATCCAGGGCCCAGATTCTAGGCTCCAGTTCCCATCACTGAGAGTGTGATCAGGTTCCCAGTCGTTGTAACTTCACTTTCCTCACTATAGGAGGGAATAGAAGGACTCTTTCCTGCTCCAGCAAACAGGAAGGTATAGCTGCAGGGCCTCCCAGTCACTTAGGAAACCAAGTGGGAGGCCATGTCTCCTCTTACTCCCCTGAACACAAATTTACCTGTCATTTAGCCGTTCCAAGAGGTAGGATCCGAGGCCAGAGCCTGTCCCCCCAGCAATGGAGTGACACAGCACAAAGCCCTGCATGGGGAAGGGACAGTCAGTATCCAGGTATCTAGTGGCAGGATTTCAAACTGGACCCATCCCATTTTCCTTCCTCCCCCTCTAGTCCCCTAACTCACATAGCTTAGGAGACTCTGTCTTGTCTCCAGCAAGGCCCAGTGGCTTCTGTCCAGTGCAAAGGGTACATGGGTGGGTCTTATACCTAATAGGTGGCTACTAAAGGTTGCCAAGCCTTCCCTATGTTAGCTTCTACCAGCATTCCTGGGACACTCACCTCTAGACTGTCACTACCATCTGCCTCCCGGTCTATGATGTCAAAAATGTCCTCATGGATCTTCTCTCCCTGTACAGACATGGGGAGGGTCAGAGTGGGACAGGATCATGGAACAAGGACTTTGAATAGCCACCCTTGATTCTCCTTATAGCACCTAAAAGTCCTTTTTTGGAGCATAGCTGCCTCTTTTATCTGCATTGAGAAACAATACAGCACAGTGGTTACGAGGAAGCACTCTACACCCAGACTACCTGGGTTTCATAAATTAGCTCTAGTTCTATTAGCTGAGTGACTCTGGGTAGATTACTTAATCTTTCTGTGCCTCAGTTTCCTCATTTGTACTATGAAAGTGGTAACATAAGTTCACAGTCCCTTATCTAACATCCTTGGGGCCAGTTATGTTTTAGGATTTAAAATATTTCAGTTTTTAGAAAGGTAATATGGCATATATAATGTATATTAAATAATACCCCACTGGGCTCTGAGGTGCATTAATCAAATACATTAATATTTCTGTAATAAAAGGTATGAGTAGTGACAATAAGTTGGATAGAAACTATGTCCAACTATATCCAGGGAAACAAGCTATTTTATTAGCTTGTCTCCATTGAGATTTGGTTTTGCTGCTAAACAAGTTATGAAATATCTTTTGGTTTCATAGCTTTTTGGATTCTGGAAAGGCAGATAAGAGACTGTGGACCTGCAGTAGCTACCTCTAGGGTTGCTGGGAGGTTTAAATAAGTTAATACATGTAAAGCACTCAGAATGGCCTGGCACAGAGGACTAGCTGGTGTAGGCTGTTAACATTAATATTATATAGTTAACTCCCTGAAGCCATGTCTCTCTCGCTCCAGCACTCATACATCCCTGATCTGGTTTAATTTCTCTCTGGGAAGTTATA